>JAJHZJ010000287.1:6068688-6565430 GCA_023548195.1 Bettongia penicillata ogilbyi | reverse complement strand
GAGCTGATGTGTGAGAAAAGGTAAAAGCAGGTTTTTGTTTGGTGTTTCCCTGATCAGCCCTGGGTTTAGCTTGTTAAGTTTGTGGGAGGGGTGGTCTGGTCACAGGAGATCTCATCAGCTGAACTAAGGCAAAGGCAGGCTCAGGGGCTGGTAATCCCAGCTGCCCTATTGTCTTTCTGATTTCCCTGGCCAGCTGAGGCATGCCTAGATGCTAATGAGTGTTCCCACCCCTCCTGGGGCTCCTCTCCTGGCGCTGAGGCTTGCCTGGGTCCTAGTGTGAGTTTTCTCTGCCCTGGGTCTTCTGTCCTTCTGGTTTGCCTCTGCCACCATAGGAGAAATCCCCCTTAGGTATTTTCCTTGTCTCAGTTGTTATGAGACTATTGGCCTCCTTCTGCTGTTCCTGCTGATCTACGACTTTTCTGGGGAAATATTTTATGGTTCTTTCACTGTCATCAAGTGGGGAATAGAGAGCATTTACTGATCACTCTGCCATCCTGGCTCCCGGAAGTTCAAGTATGTGACTTACCAAAATTTGACCTTTGGGCTGAATTTTAATTGGTGCTCGGCGGCTCTCGCTGACTTGGTTCCTCTTATCTCCTGCCCTGGGTGCCACTCCTCTGGTTCCACCTGCCACTCAGATTTCTTGGGTCTATTCTGCTCCGCTGCACTGGCTGTGCTGCGCTGTAGTCTAACCCCCGTGGAACAGATCCTTCCTGTGGACCTTCCAGTCAAACCTGAGCTCTGAATCCATCACCGTCTGTCTCCCACTGGATTCCGCCCCTCCAAAATTTGGTCAGATTCTCTTTTCACAGGTACCTGAAAGAGTTTGTCTGAGAGCTTAGGTGAGTCGTTGCTCTAACTCCGTTATCTTGGCTCCGCCCCCAAACACATATTTTTTACAGGGAAACAGCCTAAGAGGTATGAAAGACATGACACAGGGGTATCATTAAACAACTTTTACTTTTAAAATGAAAAAATGTGAAGATGAAAATAAAAGCAGATAGGAAACAGACTTTAAAAAACTAAAAATCTGCCATAATCCCCTAAGAATTCTATTAGATATGTTAAAGATGAGCATGAATTGAGGTTGGTGAGAAAAACTAAGAGTGAAGAAAATGTGGGTAGGAGGTTTTTGGTAGATAGAAGGAGAAGAAGAAGAATTTTTTTAAAAGAATAGATGAGGATTTTTTTTTCAGAGTAAATAAAAAATTACAGAAGACTAAGAGAAGGCAGCCACACTCAACTTTACTTTTATTTCTTTTATTTGTTTTCTCTTCCAATGAAAAAATATTTCTGGAAGATGAAAACCACAAGAAATTGCTAATAGTATATTGACACCAAAGATGAATAAGGCATTCTTGGACCACATTGACTCATACCAGTTTTCTGGGAGTCTATGTTAGACATTGGAATAAAATGAAACATTCATGGGTCATTATATAGTTGCAAAAGGAGATTCAACCAGCCATATTACTTCGCATATTCCTAAAGAATATGCTCTGAAGATACACTTTAATGTGAGTAAGTTGAGTCAAGTTGCCTGGACTGAAATGCTCATCATTTTCTCTAAGTTAAACAACCTGAAGGATATCTGGAGCTCTTCCTCTTGTCTATTTTGCAGTCAGATGAATGGAACATGTTTTAAATAGGTTGAGCCTTTAATCTTCTAATCCAATCAAGTCTTTAGGATAGTTTTAATATCTTTTAAGGAAAAAAATAGAGCTTAACTTTCATGGATCAGAAATTAGAATATGACCCTTGCCATACAAGAAATAAAATGAGGTATTTTGTTGTCCTTAATGTGTTCAAATTACCATATTTAGATAAATTAAAATATTAAATATTTGATCCATCTGTTGGTTTAGACAATGTCAAATAATCTTTGAAAGATCATGGAGAGGAGCATGAACTAAGGTTGTGGAATAGTATAATTACAGCAACCCCGTCCCCCACCCCTGAAATAAAAAAAATGTGAACCTGCCTCGATATACATCTAGAAAACATACCTGATCATCATTTATGTATATATGAACATGTATGTTATATGTGCATGAGCATAGAAAGAGCATGGACAATATAGGATTTTCTTTTTCTTAAATGTACATGTTTTTCATAGGTTTCTTTTTCTTCTTCGTAGGAAAAGAGAGTTTTGATGATTGAAAATAATTATGAAAAATAAGTGTGATTTTGCAAGACTGAAGAGAAGGAAAATTATCTTGTTTCTGGTGGTTTATTTTTTGAAAAAAGAAAGAGAATGGAATAAGAAAACTATAATAGATATTTAATGATTAACTGGTTAATTGACTAATCTTGCAATTGTGTCTGAATTTTAATATCTCAAGCGTTCTCTGAAATCAACAAGTAAAATAAAGGAGGGCATAGTGACATTGAAAAAGAAATATTCCTGTTTATGAAGATTGATTTAAATGACATACACAGGTTGAGAGATGACAGGATGGTTAGTGGCAAGGGAAAGTGTAAAGTGTTCTATCCCTTTGGACCCAGTCACTACAATTAATATTAGAACACAATGTAAAAACACTAAACACTGAGCTGATCTCACTGAGGATCACAATGACTGCACAGCAATGGACATAAGACTACTCTCAGTCAGAAGGACCTAGGTTCAAGTGCTCCTTCTGACACATATTTGTTATGTGGCCATTTGTCTGAACATTATTCCTTAAACTCAGTATTTCAGGTGACTCAGTAATGCCATATGTTAAAGTCAAGTTGTCAACATTCATGTATTGAGGGAGTTACCAGAACAAAAACTTCACACCGCAATGAAGTAATAGATATAGGGAAACTAAAATCTGGAGGGGAGGGGCAAACATCACACAGGTTGGGAGATCATACATAGGTTGTGATCTCTAACACTGGAGGAAGATTTATATTTATGAGATCATAGACCCTCTAAGGTATGAAAAATATAGAAGTAACAGTCATTTAAACTTAATTGTTATTACACTTAATTCATACTTGAATTAATAAACAATTATGTCATTATTAGATTAGTATGATGGTTAGGTGCAGAGATTTCTGATGTCTGTTTATTTTAAGTGTAATTCATTCTCTCAAATAATGAAAGACATAGTTTCCTCCTAAAGTTCTATTAAAGCCCATATTTAACATCTGCTTAAAATTATTTCTTGATTTTTCCATAAGATAAATCATGAATTCCATAATTAGATTGTTGTTGCCTTGTGCCTCACCTATCACATTTCCTCCATTTCATAAAATGAACAATGACCAAATTTTCATTTTTACCCTCCTATTCTTTTATTGGGGAATATGAGTTACAATGAGTTTAATTTTTAATTTACATACTTATAGTCATTTTAACACAAAATTAGCAATGATAAAAAATACATGCACCTAGTATAATTCAAGCTAGAATCAATCTTTTCTTTCTTATTTTTTAAATGATCTTTCTGTTGCCCAGAGGATATATTTCATAGCATGGGCTTCAAATACTTTACCATGTGCTTTGTACATAGTTCATCAATATAAATACTGACAGTTATTGATCATTAGCTGCTCAGAGGTTTCTTAACCCTTAAATCATTCTAATAATGTCCCCATAAAGTATGGATTGTTTACCATTACTCTTTCTCATGTACTATAGCTGTCATGCCATTAAGTATTATCCTCTTATCTTTGCAATCTATGAAAAAATCATTTCCATATAAAACAAAGATAATATAATTCTCATATCATACATATTGATACTGTGTATCATATTCAAAAAATTTTTGAAGTAGCTTATGCCAGTTGTTGCCTAATTAGAGTGGAATATACTCTGCAGTACACAAATCTGACAAAATTCAATTGCATACACTTATTCTTAGAATATTAAGATCATCAGTGAGTCAACTAGCATTTATTAAGTAACTGCTATATCCCAGTCACTGTGCTAAGTGATGACTTCATTTATATTTTTTTCTGAAGTCTATTAAATTACCTTTGGATTCAGCTACAATATTATTGGAGTTAGCCTCAGGAATTTTAAAAAGCATTGTATTAAGTGAGTAATTTGCATAGAACATGTTTATGATTTATTTTCACCTCTTCACATAGCTGCATCCATTTTTTTAAATGTGAAGCATCCAAAATTTTGATAGAACTGAGTTAGCTACGTAAGGAAAAAAAGGAAAGAAAGAAAAAAAGAATGAGCATAGACAGAGAGAAAGAAAGAAGGGAAGAAGAGAGGGAAGGAGGAAGAAGGGAAGAAGGGAGGAAGGAAGGGAGGAAGGAAGGAAGGAAGGAAGGAAGGAAGGAAGGAAGGAAGGAAGGAAGGAAGGAAGGAAGGAAGGAAGGAAGGAAGGAAGGAAGAAATAACATGATCAAATCAATGTGCTTTTCAGGTGAGTAATACCATTATTTCTGGTGCCTCAATGGATCTTATCTCAGCAATGTAGAAAGAATAGCTCTCAATACATTCATGTAGCATTCTTGGGCATAGAGAAATCCATCAGTAGGGTTTCATTAAATCATTTGACTGAGTAGGCTCTTCTTCATTTCTTGAAATTATGTAGCTATCAATGAAACTGATGGTCAATACCTACACAAGAATAGTATTTGCCCTGGTATCTCAGAATAGTTTATTATGGATGAAACCTGAAAGTGTTCCAACCAAAAATGATTCAGAGAGAAAACTGAGCTAAGGAAAAGGTTAGAAAATATTGTTGTAGCACCATACTTTAGGATTTTAATTTTATTGTTTCATATAGACTTCGTGAATGAAGGAACTATTTGTGGTCAGTCATCTGGAGACTGTGAGTCTGAATCATGTATATGCAAGTGGATAAATTAATAAGCATTTATTTATTAGACACTTATGTGCCATGGACTTTGCTAAATATTGGAAATACAATTATAAAACTATGACAATTTTCTGTCTTTAAAGAGTTTAACTTATGATAGTGAGAGACAATACATAAAGGGACCTGAAGTTTTGATTTTGAAAATCACAAGGATGGTGAGAATGACAGGGGTGTTAATTTACAGTTGTTGTTTAGTAGCACTAGAAATACTGATTTTAATAAGATTGTCAGAGTTAAAAGGAAATTGATGGTACAGGTGCTTGTGGTAGGGCAGATGAGATGATGAATAAAGTAGGATGTAATGCATGGAAGAGAATGGCTAGATATAGTGGGATTTTTGAGTTTGGTTCACTCATAGGAAGGGTGACAACAATCAGATATAAGGATTTGACCAAGTAGCTAATAGAACCTTAATATAATTTATTTTTTAATGAGTGTCCTGAGTCTGAAGTCGGTTTCCATGCTTGAGTCTAAATTATTTTCCATTTTTAGTTTTAGGAATGCAATAGAAGTGTCCATCTTTTGCAAGTCAATTTTTTAAATGTCTGGAGGTTCACTGAAAAGTTGATTTTACTAATGCCACAAAATGATATTTCTTCTGTTCCCTTCCCTTGCCTTTCCTTCTTCCTCTTCTCTTCTCTTCTCTTCTCTTCTCTTCTCTTCTCTTCTCTTCTCTTCTCTTCTCTTCTCTTCTCTTCTCTTCTCTTCTCTTCTCTTCTCTTCTCTTCTCTTCTCTTCTCTTCTCTTCTCTCCTCTCCTCTCCTCTCCTCTCCTCTCCTCTCCTCTCCTCTCCTCTCCTCTCCTCTCCTCTCCTCTCCTCTTCCCTTCCCTTCCCTTCCCTTCCCTTCCCTTCCCTTCTCTTCTCCTCTCTTCTCTTCTCTTCCCTCTCCTCTCCTCTTTCCTTCCCTTGCTTCATTTTCCTTCCCTTCTATTCTTTTTGCCTTGTCTTGCTTTGTTTTACTTTCCCTTCTCTTCTTCTCTCTCTTTTTTTATCATTTTATTGCACTTGTTCTTTTAAAGATGTTTTATTACTAATTTTAGAATAAAAATATTTACATGCCACATTTATTCTTAAAAACTATTGAATAGAAAATTGTCAAAATCCCACTTTCACTCTACAGTCAGCGTGTATTGACTGAAAGGAAAGCAAGCTTAATATATTTTCAATTCCTGTACAGCAAAGGGTGATCTAATACCTATATTTCTAAAGATGTTTGAAATTAATCAAGTCACAAAGCCAAGAGGGCAAAGGAATTCCCTTTGCAATTCAAGTGAAGTCAATGAAATGGGGATAGTCAGAGATGAATCTTCTGATAAAAATTGGGGCCGTTAGACCTTCAATGGAAATTTAAGAATAATTCATCATGCTAGCCAAGCATTGCAGAATTCTGAATGCAAAAAGCTATTGCTTTATGAATGCAACCTACTATTTTGTTTTAGATGTATTTTTATTCTGTCTTTATCTTTTTTCTCAATCCTTTTATCTCTTCCTCCCTATCAGTTATCTCATTCTCTGCTCTCCAATAATTTCACTCTCAATGCTTTTGTTTGTTTGTTTGTTTTGTTTTTGGCAATTCTGTGTGTCTTTTTCAGTGCCCCATCTTGCTCTTTGTCTTTCTGCCTCTATTTGTATCTGCATCTCTGTCTCTCTCTCTCCATCTCTCGATGTGTTTATCGCTCTCTCTAGCTTTATTTTTTCACTGCCTCTTTTTATCTATTTTCTCTCCTACATACATTCTCCTACTACAATTAAAAGAAAGAGAGGTTAAAAGAAGAAATAAAGAAAAGGCTAGCAAAGCAAACTTCTACAATGAAACTTTCAGTTGAAAGATTAACTCTAATATAAAATTACTTGATCTTGTCTTGCAACTATTTGGAAACTCATTAAGTTTACAACAGTCACTTCCCATGGAAATTGCTTCTCTTGCCTGAAGAGAATGTTAACTGTAGGCACATATTTCATGGTCCGTGGCTATGTGAACTTGTCCCATTTTCTAAAGAAGTTTGGAATTAGCCAACTCTTTCAGAAGGACTTAGACCCAAATTTCAATCTCTATCTTATCTTCTCTATAACTGTCCATGGAAAAGCTGGCAAGATAAACATACCCTTATTAATTAAGCATTAGATTAAGTGGACTGGTATGTTTGTTGACTGCATTTTCACAAGTTGATACGAGTAATTGGCATTAAAAACTCTACCACAAACCCACTTTACATTTTAATTTAATGTATTAGTATGGCATTTAATCCTTAGCTCTCCCACAATTAGGAGATATCTAGCTGTTAGATACAAACCAGGGTTAATTTCAGTAATTTCCCCTTCAACTTATTATTTTTTTAAAATAGTAACTGAATCAATTCATTCAGAGACATTGGTATTATTACCATTACAAATATGTAAAACTTAAAAGAAAAACACATGCTCTACTTTAGAGAAGACACTCAACAAATTAAAGTAATCTACAACTGTGAAGGAAGTTTATTCATCTATAGTACATAAATATGGATTTGCTTATAACAATTTTTTTTTTTTTGCAAAGTAGTAGGAGCTGAGGTTTTCCTAAGCTTTTCATGAATAACACACTTGGCAGGTCTATTACAATAAGTGCAAACAAGTCAGAAGCATTTGGACTTGTTTCTTTAAAAAAGATTATCATCAATAGGTAAATCATGATACTACATTTCTTTGAGGGGATAAATTTGTTAAAAAGAAATGCTAGAGGTATTTATTTACTTATTTTTTGACAAGCTCTCCCTTCTTATTGCATAGTCTCCCATAGGAATTGCTTCTGTCAGTCACTTTTATTTGGATCTTTTTGCATGACAAAAAGCTAAGCTCCATTAGAGTATCATTTGCAATAAATTTACATCCTTCCTCAGAGATAAATCTAGCATTAGACATTATGGTAGAAGACTGACTTTCCTAAAAGACTACTGATCTCAGGGTTCCATGCTGTGAGAAAAATAAAAAGCACAGACAATCTTTTTATGTAAGGATTGGGCTGCATTTGGATTTCAGATGACCTTTAAAAGGCTAGATTTGAGTTTAATTGACCTAGAAGATGTAATATTTTTATAGGATGTGGGAAAATTTTAGAACAGTTAAGTGATAACATATCAAAGTTCTTAGGATATTTATATTTTAATTCATTAACAAAGACAATACTAGACTTTCAGCATCAAACTGGAATTGGAGGTATTTAAAAGCTATATTAGGCATTAAAAACCCATCATTCTTGAGTCAATAAAACTTGTTTATTTTAATTGCCTGAGTTTTTTTTATACCTTATTACTTCATCTAATAGATAACTCAATTCACTGGAATTCCCCAACTGCAGAATGAACCTTGTAGTGTTATGTAGATATCTAGTTTTGTCAAATAGCCTGGCATAGCAATACAGAGAGGTTATTTTTTTCTCTCCATTAAAATATTTATGTCTTTACCTTTATTTGCTTCCACATGTGATGATTAGACAGATTTTCTCCCCAACTATAGTTGAAATAAAATATCTTGAGGGAAATTCAATTGAGTGAGAGAGGGGGTAGAATAAAAGGCTAAGTCAAATGATTGCTTGAAACAGTGGAGACCATCAGAATTGTAGGTCATAGTTTCAGAACTGCAAAGTATCTTGACAATCATCATGTCCAATCCCACCATTTTACAAATGAGAAAACTGATGCACACAGAAGCTCCTAGCCTAGAGTGGCATAGCCAGCCAATGTATGAAGTTTCATTTAAAATAAATTTCATTGATGCCAAATACAATACTCTATTGATTGCGCCACCTAGGTGCCCCTACCTAAGAACTTAGAAATGTGGCTATTCCAAGGGAATAAGGTTTGAAATGAAAAAAAAAAAAGGCTATGAGGAGAATATTAATTTGGTATTGTTTTGTCAAAAAATTCTCATTCTCAATTTAAAATTATACAATAAAAGTCACTAAATTATTTTTGATGGAATGATCTCGTTATTTGGCACATTAAAAGAAGAGGCAACTATGAACAGTATTCTAATATATAGCTAAATATTCATAGAAACACTTTTTATTAGAGCAAAAAATTAGGTAAATTGGTCATCTACCAATTGGCAAAGGAATGGAGAAAATAGTACTTTTATTAAAAAATAAAGAAATTTTTTAAAAAAGGAATACTACTCTGAAATAAGAAATAACAAATCTGAGAAACTGGTCCAAAGTGAAGTCATTATATATACATATATTAATAAAATAATGTAAATGAAAAGCTTACTACCAGGAAATCAAATTCTGAGCAACAGAGAATAATTAAGTAATGATGCTCCAAAAGAAAATATTAAGAAATATACCACTCTCTTCCTGGCAGAGAATGAGTAGATTTTAGGGAAAGTCATGGAAGAAATTATCAGACATTCATTGTATCATACGTTTGCTAAATATTACTTCTGTTAAAAGGAAATATCTAATAGAAGAGAGGAGGGGAATATTTCAAGAAATCACTATTATGTAGAAAGAAAAAGAAAATAAGCAATGGAGAAGAAAGGAAAGGAGAAAGGAAAGAAAAAAGGGAGGGAGGAAGGAAGGAATGATTACAAGTAAATTATCAAACATATTGAGGAGGTGGTACAGTGACACTATGGTTAACTGAAAACAGCAACAAGGACCTGGACAAGCTAGAGCACATTTTATTGTCACTCAACAGCTTTTTAGCCTCAATTCTATACATCCTTCTCCCTTCAATTTCTTTTTGTATTAATATAGATAGATATTATTCCCTTCCCCCAAATCTCTCAATAATATAATGTATTTAATTACATATCAAAGGGAATACGCTATCAAATGAGACTATGGGATCCTCTTCTCCAGTGATATTTAAAGCATAGGGAAATACCATTTTGAATAAGATAGTTTTAAAGAGTCCTGCCTTGAGGCAACAAGATAAATTGAAAGCCTACGAGTAGTACTATGATTTTCTGGCATTTTACAATTTTAAAATAATATTTCTGCTTATTCTCACCAAGTCCATATTAAAAGAGCTATTTTTTAATGTCAAAACTTTTGAGAGTGCAAGGTCACTTCCATATTATACTGAGATCTGAGGTAATATCTTTACTTTATCAAAGTAGCGATGGCATCCTCTGTTTTCAAAAGACTAGACTACTTAGATTTAAAATATTTAACATTAGAGGACTTAAAAGTGGCTAATTGTACCTTGAAATCATACTCAAAGACTATCTAGTACATTTCAGAGAGATTGTCAAAAGCATCTTTGAATGTAGTACCTATATACATGTCATCACAAATCTTTCAGGTCTTGAAGTAGTCTTAAAAAAAAAAATCATAATTTCATAGGGGACTAGAGCTAGAGCCAAAAGGGACATTAGAAGTTATCTGGTCCAACCCTTACATTTTACAGAAGAATAAAATGAGACCCAGAGGCATGAAATGACTTACACAAGGCCATAGGCAATAAGGGATGCAACCAGTATTCCAACAGAATTCCAGCGTAGCACTCCAAGATCACTTTACATTAATGATGAGCATACTCTTAACCACATTAAAACAATGAAGAAAGAAATAAAGAGGAAGATATGAAGGAAGGAAGGAAGGAAGGAAGGAAGGAAGGAAGGAAGGAAGGAAGGAAGGAAGGAAGGAAGGAAGGAAGGAAGGAAGGAAGGAAGGGAGAGAGAGATGGAGGGAGGGAGGGAGGGAAAAAGGGAGGGATGAAGAGAGGAAAGAACTACCTGCCTCAGCTTCCTACTCTGTAAAACAAGAGGTCATAATACCATTGATCTCCCACGAGTTTTCTGAGCATAAAATGAGGTATTTCCCAAGGGCTTTCCAAACTTAAAAATCCTACATAAATGTGTGTTATTGTTATTATTTCTCTATAATGTTTATTTATCAATCCATTTGCATCCATCAAACATATATGTATTGCATATTTGTAAGGTGTGACACCCTGATCTTGTCTCCACTTGAGTAGGAAACAATCAGCATACATTTAAGCCCCTACTATGTGCCAGGAACTGGGGATATAAAGTCAAAATTTTTTATCCTCTGTCCTCCAATCCCTCAAGTAACTAATATTTTCTCAGAATGGTAACCTCAAAGGAGTAGACTATTGTTCAGTTATTTTCAGTCATATCTGTCTCTTTATGACTATTTGGTGTTTTGGGGCAAGAGATACTGGAGCGATTTGCCCTTCCCTTCTCCAGCTCATTTTCATATTAGGAAACTGATGTAAACATGGTTACATGACTTGCTCAGGGTCACATATAGCTAGTAAGTGTCAGAGGCCAGATCTGAATTCATGAAGAGGAGTCCTCCTGACTTCAGGTTCAGAACTGTGGCCACTGTGGCACCCAATCTCTACGGTCTGTCTATGAACTAAAGGAACATTTAAGGTCACTTAAGAACCTATGAAATCCTTTTCAAATAAATCACATATTATATACAATTTTTATTCATACTGTTCCCATAAACTTTGGAGAGGTTGTTGACCTCACATGAGGACAGGATACCTTAAACTCAGGTTAAAATACTTGTGCAGTTTATATGACATTTGCTGTAAATCTGCTCTATGAGGTGGGAAGTGAAAGATTATTGCTCCCATTCTACAGATAAGTAAGAGTTCAATCTGGAGGAAGATATGGAACAATCAGCAGGATTGATGCTACTGTTAAACTCGCTGATGGGGTGTTTGCCCTTGCCAGCCTTAGGACTATATCTCTCCCCAGCCCAAAGACCCTGTCTCTGGCAATAATTCATAAGTGGGCCCCAGTGAGACAAACTTTCCCTCCATGTCACAAGAATAAGCTGAAATCTGTAGAATTTCCCTTGTATGAACAGGACTGATTCCCAGTTACTGTATGCAAGCCACATGTAAAGTCATCACCTCCCAAGGCTATCTTATTATAAATGTAACAGACCAAAACCAAAACCATAACCCTTAGAAGGCCCATTCACTCATACCCTAGGGTTTCCAGCATTTGATGATGCCTGTGGACACTATTCTGAAACTGTGTGTTCCATTAGGAGCTGACCACTCCTTGATATCATCCCACACCACCTAATTAGAATACTTGGCACACCACTCACTGTACTTTTTCTATGTAAGCTTTAGCATCTGTCTCATTAAGTTGCTAATTCCCTAAGTAGCCCTACCTCTCTTATGGTCTTACAATGAACATTTTGCCACTTGACTGGAAGACTGCTTGAGTCCTTGAATTTCTTCCAGATGATTCTGCACTGTACCTTGAGAGTCTGAGGTCCCTTCATCCCTAAAACTACAACATCTCCACTGGACTGGTTCTTCTCCCCATTCTGATCTACTTCTAATCTCTGGTTTGTGACAAGGTTCCCCTGGGTCATCTGAGTAGATAGAACTTTAAAAAAAATAGTTGGGAGTGTGTGAAGCCCCTAATGCTAGATGAAGTGGAGGGTTGGCAAAACAGGGCCAGGTAAAGGACACATTACTGTTCAGTCATGCCCAACTCTGTGACCCTGTGGACTATATTGTCTATGGGTTTTCTTGGCAAGGATACCGAAGAGGTCATCCATTTCCTTCTCCAGTGGACTAAGAAGTAAAATGACTTATTTAGGGTCACACAGTTAGTAAGTGTTTGAGGCTGGATTGGAACTCAAGTCTTCCTTATTCTAGGCCCAGCGTTCTATCCACTGAGCTACCAAGTCTGCTGAAGGACAAAGAAAAGTTGAGTAGAAGTCAGAAAGATGTTTTATCATTAAAAATGTATTAATAAGAGAGATTTGTCAAAAAAAAATGTATACAGTGGAGTTAGTTGCATCATATATGAAAGTTCAATTATAAACTAAACAATTATAGTGCAAATATAGTAGAGCCAAACATATTCTTACTGGTTCCTTAAATAGCCGGGACAGTATCTTTAAACAATTGCAGCTGGTATGGGGTTAAGGTCTCTGTAAAAGAAGACAGTTTGAAACTCACAGCAGATGGATCTCAAATGGTTTCTATGGAAACAATTGAATATAAATTATATTATTTTTACAACACCCAGCTAGGATATTGATTAGGCCAGAGATGGAAAATAGGACTTTTACTCAAACAGAAGAAAACAAAATCCAAGTAAACACTTAACTCTCTATAAATTGGATAGCCGGTGTGTGTTCATCCTTCGTTGCTAAAGAAGACCATGCCATCAGAGGAATAGTGACATGACTTGAACTTGGCTTTGTTTTTTGAATGAGGGAAGGCTGTGCAGGTCACTAGGCTCACTTCTTCTCCAGATCCATCTGAATCCAGCGACCAGATACTTATCAAGGTAACTGGAGATGACTCAGGATGAGGCAATTGGGGTTAAGTGACTTGCCCAAGGTCACATAGCTAGTGAGGGTCAAGTGTCTGAGGTGAGATTTGAACTCAAGCCCTCCTGACTCCTGCACTGGTTCTCTATCCACTGCATCACCTAGCTGCCCCACAAACTGGAAAATGTTATAGAAAGATCTTCACACATTAAGTGTGATTTTGTTTGAGACTGATCACACTGACTAGTTTTTGTTTGTTTTGTTTTTTTCTATATAGCCATGTAGCAAAAGAGGATACAAAAATGTCAGAGTGAATTTGTGGTTCTTCTAGATGATATGACCTCCTAGATTGCCAGAATTTCTAGTAAAACCAAAACTAACAATGCCCCTCTCATTAGCTCTAACGAGCTTAGCAGAAGGAGATGACTCTGAATGAGACGAATTAATAATTCTAGAAAAGTGCTCAGCACTGCAAGAGCTCACACTATGAGAAGTGAAATCTGAGACTTCCGGAGTGAAGAGCAGTCATATATTCTGTTCATTTGCTTTTAATAAAAAGTTAACAAATATCAACATTTTCACATACAAAAAAGAATAGAAATAAGGATTACACGTGAAACTACAAATGTCTGTTACGTAGTTTTTAAAGTGCATATTTCACATAAAATAGTAGTAACAAAATAACTTTATTTGTTTGTGTCTCTTAAAACTTCATTCTGCTCTCATCTCTCTTTTTTTTTTTGTAAATGTGTCATTGTAATCTTCTTCTATTTCCTCTTTTTTTTTTTTTTGGTCATTATCAGTACACATTAATTTTGTCTTTCCTCCCCTCCTCCAAAACTCTATTTGGCAAAAAAATAAATAAATAAAGTCAATGAAAACAACTTATTGACTTATTGGGAAAATCATGTCTCTTTCTGCAGGATCAATTCAACATCTCTCTGTCAAGAGATAGGAGATATGATTCACTGTCAGTCTTCTAAAATTATGACTGTTCATAGCATTGATTAGATTTCAGAAGTCATTCAAAGGTTTTGTTGTTTGATTCTTTATTCTTTTTTATATTTCTGTGGATGTTGTGTAATTGTTCTCCTGGCTCAGTATGTCAATCTGAATCAGTTCATATAAGTCTTCCCTCAGGCTTCTCTGATTCTGTACCTTTCAGTATTTCTTATAGGACAATAGCTTTCTATTACATTCATATTCTATACTTTGTTCAATTATTCCCTGAGTACATGATAGCCATTTTGTTTTCAATTAATTGCTGTAACAAAAAGCAATTCTACAAATATTTCTGCATGCATAATTTCACTTCATTTTTGACTTGCATAGATATTGGTGGAATTTTGAGTTGATTCAATCATTCTTGAAAGTAATTTTGAACTATTTCCTAAAAAGTGGCATATCTGTGCATATTCAATATGTCTGTCTCTCACTCTGTCTCTGCCTATGTTTATGTCTATCTTTCTCTTCATATATTTTTCTCCTCAATACAGTTCATCCTAAATTATGAGCATGAAAGATTATAATTTAATTCCATTGCATAATTTATAAAATTATGATATTTTCTATTCATTACAATGACTGTGGATATTGAAAATGTATAATTCCTATATTGATATCTGATATTTATCAACTATTGCAGCTCTCCTAATTCCCCTTAAAATTCAAATATTAAAAGGGAAAATTTGTCACTTGCAAGTATTAGTTCATTAAATCTTTCTTTGATATATGAAAGAACCCAAAAGCAACCAAGGCAAGTCACTTCATAAGAGAAAGATGCTAGTTTTTTCTTACCTTTTTCTACACAAGATACTTTCCAATAAGACTGTCCCTAGGTTCATTTGGTCCTGTTCTTTGAATTTTTTCCCTGCTTTGGAGTTACAACATATGATTCACCATATGATTCTGTTGGGTAGTCAGGCTCTATATTTTTTATCGTGCAATAGCTTCATTTATTTAATCATTTCTTAACTCTGTCCAATCACAAGTTACTTTTCAACTCTGTTAGACACCATAGAAGACACACACACACATGCACACACACACACACACACACACACACAGACTGTGCTGATTAGAAGCATTAATTTGGAGAAACCAGTTTCTTCAAAAGCAAATAATAAAACAGCAGCAATCACCTCAACAAAAGCAAGCACTCTATGAACAGTGATTGAAAACACTGTGCAGCACTTTCCTGGGAAAGCACAACTGTAAAACTGAAGACAAATTTGGATGTCACTAATCTTTTTTTTTTTTTACCCTGGCAATTACAGTGCCTATGTTTTCTCACAATTGTTTCATTGTTTATCGGTAATCTTCCCCCTTTTTCTCACAACTCTACTGCCACTTCAGTTGTGAAGGAAAGGGGCAACACCAAGACTGATGAAGTGGTTCACCATCCTTTCCTCACTGGAAGCTTCTCTGATGCTATCAACGTTTCAGAAAAGTTGCCCCTCCTCCTACAACTTTTCAGCAATGGGAATGGGTTAAATCAGCTAATAAGTTCAAGTCATTCACTTGTCTCCAGTCTCCCAGTACATTAATAATGAAACTCTTCTTAATGCTCAGATTTGTTCAAAAGTCAAATGATCTTAGTGTTTAATGAATTTTCAGTTTTGAGAAATCTTAAAGGGAATGTTAGATGAACAGAGTAATATTTTGAGAGTGATATCTGATCAACTAAGGCCTTTTCAGGTTCTCACTTAGAGTGAGGGAATACTCATTCTCTTTTTTAAAAAGTGAATCAAGGGATGGCCCCTTTAATTAGAAAAAGAAAAGAAAAAATCAGACTGGGAGTGGAAAACCCTCATGGTCACTGTTCCAAGGAGGAATGGTTACCAATGACATTCACTCTAAACCAGGAAGGCCCAAAATATAGCCATTAAGTGGAGTTTGGGCAGAAAGCTATTGTGATACAATCTATGAGCTTTCAGAGTGCACTGGTGTACAGTGAAAGAAAAGAAAGAAGGAGGGAAGGAAGGAAAAGGAAGAAAAAACAGAAAGAGAAAGAGAGGGGAAAGGAGAGAGAAAGAGAGAGAAAGAATGAGAGGAAGAAAGAAAGTCTAAGAAAGAAAAAAGAAATCTAGCCAGTAAATTTCAAGTTCCGGCCATCAGATTTTACCTTCCTTTGGAAAGGAGAAGGAGAGAAAGAGGGAAAGGGAGAAGACAAGCTGAGTTAACCAGCTAGCTGGGTCCCCATCCTGCACTCTTAACTAGTACTTACGGCCTTAGCCTAAAAGGTTCAGGGTCTCCCATTGAATCCTGGGCCAACTCCAGGTGTTTTGATGAATATCTGGTCACTGGATCCAGATTGCTCTGGGAGAGAAAGTGAGACTGGTGACCTTGATCAGCCCTCCCTCATATATTGATAGTACATTTTAAGTTATAGTTAACATAATTTTGCTTCTTAATAGGACAATCTTCTACACCCATTAATGGGTCTGGGAAAATTTGTAGGAAGGCCCACATCTTTTGTTAATGTGGCACTGGTTCTCAAGTGTTGTGATGCCCTCTAGCTCTGAAAAATCTCTAAGTTCTCTGAAGTGAGGTTTTATTTTGGGGCTTACTGATTGGAAGTGTTTTATTTGGCCAGGCGAGACTCTGGACAGCTGCTAACGAGCCCCCTTCCATGCCCCTGCTTTGAAAACCCAGACTTTGGTACTTCTCTCTCTGCTAACCATGTATATATGTAATAGTCAGAGAGTTGGATCTTTCTGTTGATCATATTGCTTATGTCAGGAAGCTGGAAGAAATCTGTTGATCTTTTTCTGTATTTTCTCCAAACTAAATGCATGATATATGTGCTTGATTGAAATGATTGTTGACCCCTTGAAAATTACTTTCCTTTTAGAAACGCAGATTAATGAAGCTGTAATAGTAGATCTATGTATGTTGGGGTGCTTGCTTTTACACCTCACTCAAATCGAAGTCAACTGTAAGTTGTGTCATCATTTCCCTGATGTCATGGTCCTCTTTGAAAGTGAATGACAAACAAGAACATTCTGATTAACAATAATTTGAACTAGATGACCTCTAAGTTTCATTCCAGTTGTGAAATTCTGTGTTTCCATGAGTTATCCAAAAAAACTAGTCAGAGTAACATTTGTGTGGAACTATAATTTACCTAATATTTTATCAATTTTATTGCCTAGTACCCACTAGTTTCCATTTCCCTTCCTCTGGAGACAGCTTGTAAGATGTAATAAATCACCTGTAGAAATAGAACAGGAGTTGTTATATACTCCAACAGCAAAATTCATCTGTCTAGTCAACATTCCACAGAGGTTATTTGATGCTGAAATCTTGCTTCAGGAATTCAGACATCTGATATGTAATTACTGAGAGACAGAAGCATTGATCATTCCACGGCAAGGTAGTTAATATTGCTACACATTTCCAGGTAACTGATTGCTTTAAAACACCATTAAAAGAATGAATTGAACCTGAACCTGTAGGAAAGTCAAGATCAGATATTTCCAAAAGATAAACTACTCCTGAAAGCTCTGGTCTCCCTCTCAAGTTAGTGAAGGAAGGTGTCTATTTTTGCTTTAAAATTTCTACAAATATTTTTTTTTAAATCTTCTTTCTTTACTATAAATCAAGTATTATTATGTATTTATACTTTTCCCTTTGAAAAATCCACATTGGATTAACTCTTAAGTGAATGAAACATGTTCTGTTTCACATAGTAATAATAGGAGTCATATGCTTATGTGTGTGTATGTGTGTATGTATATATGTATGTATGTCTTGTCTCTTGATGTATTTTATTGGCTCTTGGTAGTCAGCTCTAGGTAAGATGTATGTCTTGCTCCTTGGTTCTTCCACACAATCATATGCAAAACCCTAAGTAATTTTTTAAAACAATATCATGTTCCAACCTTTTGCACATTATTTTCCTAAATAGAATTAAATGACTTGAGGATTGTGACTGTTATCCATTTTACTTGCATTTACATTTCGAGAACTTAGGATGTTGTCAGACATATGGTAAATGTTTAATAAATGCTTGTGCTTGTTCCATCTCCATCATTTGGCATTTGAAAAGGAAGGACAGTGAAATTAAATGACTTATCTAAGGGAATATACGTCTTTGCTTCCAGATTTCAGTACTTTCAATGTTAGACCATTTTGCCTTTCCAGATTCACAGGATGCTAAAGTATAAAGACTACATTTTCATTATGCATATAAGAAGATTAGAACTCAGCAATATGAAGTGATCGTCCAAGGACACACTTCTAATCAATGAATGAGAATTGTATCTAAGTCTCTTTATCTCCCTTAACCTTTTAACTCTCTGTCTCTGCCTCTCTTCTCTCTGTATGTATGTGTGTATATGTATACGTATATATGTGTATATGTATACATATATTCACTCTTCTTGTATCTGCACTAGTTTAGATTAATATTATATTGTAATCTTTATGAGATATGGGATCTAGTTATTATAAGGCTATTCCTGTGAAGCATGGATATGAAAGTCATAATAATCTAATATGAATTTATTTATTTAACTTTTTACATTCATTTTCACAAAATTTTGGGTTCCAAATTTTGTCCTCATTTATATCCTCCCCCCACCCCAATACACCAAGCATTCTAATTTTCCCTATCACCAATCTTCCCTCTCTTCTATCATCCTTCCCTTCTCTTGTCCCCATCTTCTCTTTTGTCCTGTAGGGCCAGATGACTTTCTATTCCCCGTTAAGTGTATTTCTTATTTCCTAGTAGCAAGAACAATACTCAACAGTTGTTCCTAAAAGTCTGAATTCCAAATTCTCCCCATTCCTCCCTCCCCACCAATTCCATTTGGGAAGGCAGGCAATTCAATATAGGCCATATCTGTGTAGTTTTGCAAATGACTTCGATTATAGTCGTGTTGTGTAAGACTAGCTATATTTCCCTCCATCCTATCTTGCCCCCCATTGTTTCTATTCTCTCTTTTGATCCTGTCCCTCCCTGAGAGTTGACTTCAAATTGCTCCCTCCTCCCATTGTCCTCCCTTCCATCATCCCCCCCACCCTGCTTATCTCCTCCCCCACTTTCTGGTATTGTAAGATAGGTTTTCATACCAAAATGAGTGTGCATTTTATCCTTCCTTTAGTCAACTGTGATGAGGGTAAACGTCATGTTTTTTTCTCAGCTCTCCTCTTTTTTCCTCCACTAAAGAGTCTCCTGCTTGCATCTTGAATGAGAGATAATATACCCCATTCCATTTCACCCTCTCTCCTCCAACTACATTTCTCTCTCACCGTTTACCTTAATTTCTTTTAAGATATGGTCCCATCCTATTCAATTCACTCTGTGCTCTCTGTCTGTGTGTGTGTGCGTGCACACATGTACGTGTGTGTGTGTGTGTGTGTGTGTGTGTGTGTGTAGTCCCACCAACTACACAGATACTGAAAAGTTTTAGGAATTACAAATATTGTCTTTCCATGTAGGAATGTAAACAGTTCACCCCTTATGACTTCTCTTTGCTGTTTACTTTTTCATGCTTTTTCTCATTCTTGTGTTTAAAAGTCAAATTTTCTTTTCAGCTCTGGTCTTTTCATCAAGAATGCTTGAAAGTCCTCTGTTTCATTGAAAGACCATATTTTCCCCTGAAGTATTATACTCAATTTTTCTGGGTAGGTGATTCTTGGTTTGAGTCCTAATTCCTTTGACTTCTGGAATATTCTATTCCATGCCCTTCCATCCCTTAATGTAGAAGCTGCTAGATCTTGTGTTATCCTGATTGTATTTCCACAATACTGGAATTGTTTCTTTCTAGCTGCTGGCAATATTTTCTCTTGGACCTGGGAATTCTGGAATTTGACCACAATCTTCCTAGGAGTTTCTCTTTTTGGATCTCTTTCAGGCGGTGATTGATGGATTCCTTCAATACTTACTTTGCCCTTTGGTTCTAGAGTATCAGGGCAGTTTTCCTTGATAATTTCCTTGATAATTTCATGATAGATCTTTTGATCATGGCTTTCAGCTAGTCCCATAATTTTTAAATTGGCAATCCTAGATCTATTTTCCAGGTCAGTTGTTTTTCCAATGAGATATTTCACATTCTCTTCCATTTTTTCATTCTTTTGGTTTTGTTTGGTGATTTTTGGTTTCTCAGAAAGTCATTAGTCTCCATCTGTTCCATTCTAATTTTGAGAGGACTATTTTCTTCAGTGAGCTTTTGAACCTCTTTTTCCATTTGGCTAATTCTCCTTTTGAAAGCATTCTTCTCCTCATTGGCTTTTTGAACCTCTTTTGCCAATCGAGTGAGCCTATTTTTCCAGGTGTTATTTTCTTCAGCATTTTTTTGGGTCTCCTTTAGCAAGGTATTGACCCATTTTTCATGCTTTTCTTGCATCTCTCTCATTTCTCTTCCCAGTTTTTCCTCCACCTGTCTCACTTGATTTTCAAAATCCTTTTTGAGCTCTTCCTGGCCTGAGCCCATGGGATATCTATTTCAACTTTTGGGATACAGAAGCCTTGACTTCTATGTGTTTACCTGATATTAAGCATTGCTCTTCCTCATCAGAAAGAAAAGGAAGAAACATATGTTCACCAAGAATGTAACCTTCTATGGTCTTATTTTTTTTTCCCCTTTTCTGGGCATTTTCTCAGCCAGTTACTTGACTTCTGAGATTCCTCTCCATCCCTGCCTGGATCCGCCCAGGTAGTGCTTGGGGTCTGAGATTCAAATGCTGCTCCCCAGCCTCAGGGCTTTCAGTGGCAGGCCTGGCTGCTATTCAATGTGAGCTTAAGTTCTGGTGCTCAGGTGGGGGCAGGGCAGCCTCCCAGGCTCAGTTCCCTCAGGAGCTTTATGCAGAGATCTACAGTAATGGATCTGAGGTCCTGTCTGCTCCGGGAGCCTCCTGGCCACTGCTGACTCTGCTGCTGCCTCCCAAGAGGGCCTTAGTTACAGAGACACCCCTCTCCCTTCTCAGCCAGCCCAGAATTCTTTCCCTCCTGACCTGTAGCACCTGTGGGTGGAGGGACGTTCGCAGCCTGCCAGAGTTTCCGTCCCTGAAGGCTGCTTGGAGCTGCTCCTGTCGGGGCTGCACAGCCAGGGCAGGGCTGGGCAGGGCTGAGCTTTTCTCTCTGGTGCATGACAGACCTTTGGTTCCGGTTTTTCAGTGCTCTCTGGAGCGGAAATATCCTCCACTCCGTTGCTGTGCAGGTTCCACTGCTCCAGAATTTGTGGGCAGTTCTTTTTACAGTAAATTTATGGGTTGTGGGTTCGGAGCTAGCATATATGAATCTTTCTACTCCGCATCTTGGCTCCTCCAATCATACTAATCTAGAAACACTTTAAATTTGGCATAGAAATGTTTTACTCTACTCTGAGAATTAGCTAATTTAATGATAGAAAGATACTTTAAACAAGGAATAATACTTGTGAAATCAGGAAAACTTTTTATTGATTTTAATATTCATTTCCCCTGAATGAATAAGTAGTTCCTCATGGACTACTGCAGTTGTTCAGATCAGCGCAAACCTTTTTATGCTATTCCCAATTCAAATTTCCCACTTTGCTCTCCTTTGGACAATATTCCAGGGTTCACCCCAAGTGACCACATTCCTCATTTTCTTTATAGATTGACATGATATAAATTCCCTTAATTGATGTCTTTCTGGTATTGATGTGAAAGTTTGGTGAAAGAGGCAAACAGGCTAAGTGATATTTTAATTGAGTAGGTGGTAAATACAATATGATAAGAGAGTTGACGAAATATCAAATGAAATTGCAACTCAGGATATCTGTGTTTTCTTTACCATTAATATACCATGGCATAATATGTGTCCATAAAATATTAAGAAAAAATCAACATAGTATCTTGGCTTGAGGATCTCATACAGAATGCTCTTAAGTCAGACCCATCAGGCTTTGTTGACATGGGAAGAGGTATTCTTAAGTCAGCTCCATCTGGCTGTGTTGACATGGGAATAAGTATTCTCTGAGTTTACTCAGAGAATAAAGAAGCTGTTAGATCCAGATCCTTCTTCTGATTGATTATTTCAGGCTCTGACCCTTATTAAGATTGAAAGACGATATTAAATGATTATCACTTATATTACAGATATTGCTTATTTTCTGTTGAAGCATAAATTCAAGTCATGTCTCAAAATTAACTTACCATGGTTTCATTTCTAAGTTATATACCTAGTAATGTAGTGACGATTTTTGTGGTGGTTGTTATCTATATTAACTCATCATAATCTAAGAAAGTTTGGAAGGATTATGACCTATGACATTCAGTTTTCCATTCCTTAACCACTTATGATTCTTGCATTTACGGTGATTCACCAAGATTCATAGGTACTGGTGTTATAGCTAATTGGAATCCTTTCTCCAGTAGTTCCTTAATCCTTGGACTGAAAGCTAGCTTTGAATAAAATGCCAAGTTATGCATGTTTTTCATAAGGTCATAGCAGGAAGTTTTGCTAAAGAAAATTATTGTAGTTGCAGGCCATAAGCAATACTATGAAGAGATCAGTGATGAGATGTGCCCAAAGATTCAGCACACACATGATGCAGGGGGGAAATTAAGATTAAAAGTTAAATTAGAAAAGCAGAAATTGAAGGAACATATCAAAGAGATCATAAAGTAAACATGAAGTTCAAAGTCCATGAAAAAAGCAACATCTGGCGGAGTGTAGGAGTTTAAGGAGCCCCGAGATAAGGCAATCATTGTATCTGGTCAGCGCCAAATTTCTGTCTCTCTTTTTATGTCTACATAGAACAGTGATTTTTATTCTGAGCTCCATAAATTTTTTAAACATATTTCATAGTTGTTTTCTATATAATTGGTTTTCTTTGCAACCTTTCACATTTTGTTGCATGGATTTTAAAACATTACTCTGCAATGAGCTCTCTAAGTTTCTCCAGACTGACAAAGCATGTCCATAACAGATCAAAAAAAATTAAGAATCCCTGCTCTAGAGGCAAGAAATGTACTGAGAGGACAAAATAAATACAACTTCAACCCAGAAGAAATTAGTGAGATAGAGATAATTAACTTTTTGTTTTAGCTGCTCTATCTTTACAGGACAATATACTTTACCAGCAACTCTGAAGGTCTTCATATCTCAGTTTTTTTGCTTTTATTAAAGGGGTCGTTCCTTGACTCACTTCTTAAAAAAGTATATTCACTCAATGGACCTTACTTCACTCAAAGTGAGAACTTAGAAAGGTCTGAGCCTAAAAGGAACAGGGTCTCTCATTGCTTCCTGGGCCATCTCCAATCATCTTGATGAATATCTGGCCACTGGACCTAGAGGCCTCTGGAGGAGAAAGTGAGGATGATGACCATGCATAGCCCTCCTTCTCTCAAATCAAATCAACTACAAGTCTTGTCTTCATTGCCTTGATGTCATGATCCTCTACAAAAACAAAGGACAAACACAACTTTAAAACGTAATTTAAGGCAACTTTTTTTTTTTTTTTTACCATTACAAGGCAATAGGATTTTTTTTTTCTTATTCACTTTCTTGTCAAAGAACTGAGTGGGAAAATGTAAGGGACAGAAGATAATAAAAACTCAATATAAGTATCAGATATAAATCATTATGTTCATGTACTGATCATAAAAGAAAAAGCACTATACAGACAATATACATATGTACACATATACATACAAACACAATACATATATATATTCACATATAGTAATTTTGCCTTTATGATCAGGATATTAAATATAAACATATATTTATGTGTATGTGTGCATGAGTATACATACATGTATATGTTGTTTTTATTTATTTTCTTTAGGATGATTGATTAATTAGCTCATGGGACTTATCAACAGTGGTTCAGGAGCTGATGTGATTCATAAAGTGAAGTTTGCTACAGTGATTCTTGATTGATTCTCATCCACTAAGTATCTCAAAAGAATTATTCATTGTTTTGGCTGAATACTTACAACAGATTGAACCACTCCTCAACAAATAATCCACCCAGACACTTGTAGCCCTAATTACAAGTGACAGCCCAAGCCAGGACTTCAGTGCTGCCTCACTTCACTCTTTCATCTGTGTTCTCCCCTAGGGATTTCATTTTAAATGCCTCTGTCACCCTGAGAAATTACACATTGAAACTAACTTTCATAAATAAATCAAATACTTTTCAGCTTTTAAATTTATCTATTTTTTCATTGTTATGGTGTGGCTTCAGATCTGTGAGCAGTTTGCACCCCTTTATATTAAAATGACACATCTATCTATCTTTTAGTCTATCATTCTTTTAGTTTTCATCGTAACAGGGGGCTTATTTCTGTTCTTGCCCTATCTTGCCCATCCATAAATTTCTCTAAGCAGCTATAAAGTATAAATTTGACAACTACAGTTTATTAGGGTTTTTCTGATAAGAGAAAGATCTTTCTCTTTTTTTTTTCTTTCTTTGTTTTTAATATTCCCTGAAGCCCCATTGTTTTTCATCTGGTCAAATTTTTTTATTCAGTTTCAATTTTTCCCATCTAATGAGACAAGTTATAGCACCAGTCATGTTGACAGTAAAAATAATAGCTTTACAAAAGCAGTAACCTGTTGCCACATATTGCCCATGTTGAAAAATGGATGTGCTGGTCTAGGGCACATCTTATATTGAGCGGCTACCATCTATGATGGAAGATATGGGTGAGAGCAGCACATTTCTAATCAAAGAACACCCTGATAAAGAGAGTCAATTAATCTTCTTCTTGGGGAGCTGGGGGTAGGAATTAACTTTTGTAAACTAGTAGAATGGCAAAGTTCAAATAAAACTTACATTATTAAACTTCTCTGTGACTTGCCTTTCACAGTCTGTGCAAATTACTTTACACTTGTGTCAGACTATGAGTTAATACAGCTGCTAAGGCCTAGTTGGTTACTAATGCTGACAAAGAGCTGAAAACTATAAATTATCCTGGCAGTGGCTATTATCTAAAATTGAATGACTGGGCTGAATTTAGATCAGCTTTTTGGGGAATTTCACCTTACCACTACTGAGTGGGAAAGCTTAGTGTCAACTGAAACCCATGAAAAACCCTCCTTGTTTGCAGACTCTGGATGTGCAAAGTGATTGGGAATAAATAGGGCAGGAGAGGTTACCAAAAATATAGAGCTGTATAGTATGAGTATAAAGTATGAGTTTAGTATGAGTTTAAAATAATTTCTGTTTATACTGGACCCAACCTTTAAGCAACTGCTGATTGTTCAGAGATCTAAAACAATCAAACTTTGTGAATTCTATAACTAATTGTATGTTCTAGCCTAACTTTTCCCTGTTTTTTTCATGGAACTGACATGAATGGATGTCTAATACTTTCCTGATGCAGACCCTGAGTTTTACATTAAACTAATTTTTGTAGAACTCTGAACTTTTGCTAATACAACTAGAGAAAGCTAATAAAATAGAGAAGCTTGATGTGCATCTACTTTACAAAAGTTGGGGATGGTGGAAGCACATTTATACAAGTAGTATGCTACCTACAATGTCTCTTAAAATTGTATATATATATATATATATATATATATATATATTTTTCATTACATGACTCTAACTTACCTTCCCAGTCTGATTTCATAACACTCTTCTTCATGTAACATATGTGTTTGTGACAAAATAGTCAGGTTGTTGTTCCATGTCCTTTATGTGAGATGCCTTTTACCACCTCCCTGATTTTGTGTAAACTGTACTCTATGCCTGGAAATCTCTCTCTACTCTCATCCACCACTTGGAAGACTTGACTCCCTCCAGTAAAAGCACTGTCTCCTATAGAAGACCTTTCTTGATCTATTATATATATAAACTTATTCATTAAACTTTTTACATTCATTTTCACAAAATTTTGGGTTCCAAATTTTCTCCCCATTTATCCTCTCCCCCCAACCCAATACATCAAGCATTCTAATTTCCCCTATCACCAATCTGCCCCATCTTCTATCATCCCTCCCCTATATTATCCCCACCTTCTCTTTTGTCCTGTAGGGCCAGATTACTTTCTATTCCCCATTAACTGTATTTCTTATTTCCTAGTAGCAACAACAATACTCAACAGTTGTTCCTAAAACTTTGAGTTCCAAATTCTCCCCATCCCTCCCTCCCCAACCATTCCCTTTGGGAAGGCAGGCAACTCAATATAGGCCCTATCTGTGTAGTTTTGCAAATGACTTCGATGATAGTCATGTTCTGTCAGACTAACTGTATTTCCCTCCATTCTATCCTGCCCCCCATTGTTTCTATTCTGTCTTTTGATCCTGTCCCTCCCCAAGTGTTGACTTCAAATTTCTCCCTCCTCCCATTGCCCTCCCTTCCATCCTCCCCCCAACCCTGCTTATCCCCTTCTCCCCCACTTTCCTGTACTGTAAGATAGGTTTTCATACCAAAATGAGTGTGCATTTAATTCCTTCCTTTAGTCGAATGTGATGAGGGTAAACATCATGTTTTTCTTTCTCAGCTCTCCTCTTTTTCCCTCCACTAAAAAGTCTCCTGCTTGACTCTTGAATGAGGTACAATTTACCCCATTCCATTTCACCCTCTCTCCTCCCACTACATTTCTCTCTCACCATTTACCTTAATTTCTTTTAAGATATGGTCCCATCCTCTTCAATTCACTCTGTGCTCTCTGTCTCTGTATGTGCATGCATGTATGTATGTGTGTGTGTGCGCACATGTGTACATGTGTGCGTGTATGTGTGTCCCACCAACTGCCCAGACACTGAAAAATTTTAAGAGTTACAAATATTGTCTTTCCATGTAGGAATATAAACAGGTCACCTTTGGTATGTCCCTTATGACTTCTCTTTGCTGTTTACTTTTTCATGTTTCTTCTCATTCTTGTGTTTGAAAGTCAAATTTTCTTTTCAGCTCTGGTCTTTTCATCAAGAATGCTTGAAAGTCCTCTGTTTCATTGAAAGATCATATTTTCCCCTGAAGTATTATACTCAATTTTGCTGGGTAGGTGATTCTTGGTTTGAGTCCTAGTTCCTTTGACTTCTGCAATACCCTATTCAACATCCTTCGATCCCTTAATGAAGAAGCTGCTAGATCTTGTGTTATCCTGATTGCATTTCCACAATACTGGAATTGTTTCCTTCTAGCTGCTTGCAATATTTTCTCCTTGACCTGGGAATCCTGGAATTTGGCCACCATGTTCCTGGGAGTTTCTCTTTTTGGATCTCTTTCAGGTGGTGATCAATGGATTCCTTCAATACTTATTTTGCCCTCTGGTTCTAGAATATCAGGGCAGTTTTCCTTGATAATTTCATGAAAGATGATTTCTAGGCTCTTTTTTGATCATGACTTTCAGGTAGTCCCATAATTTTTAAATTGTCAGTCCTGGATCTATTTTCCAGGTCAGTTGTTTTTCCAATGAGATATTTCACATTCTCTTCCATTTTTTCATTCTTTTGGTTTTGTTTTGTGATTTTTTGGTTTCTCAGAACGTCATTAGCCTCCATCTGTTCCATTCTAGTTTTGAGAGAACTATTTTCTTCAGTGAGCTTTTGAACCTCTTTTTCCATTTGGCTAATTCTGCTTTTGAAAGCATTCTTCTCCTCGTTGGCTTTTTGACCCTCTTTTGCCAATTGAGTGAGCCTATTTTTCAAGGTGTTATTTTCTTCAGCATTTTTTTGGGTCTCCTTTAGCAAGGTATTGACCCATTTTTCATGCTTTTCTTGCATCTCTCTTATTTCTCTTCCTAGTTTTTCCTCCACCTGTGTAACTTGACTTTCAAAATCCTTTTTGAGCTCTTGCATGGCCTGAGCCCAGTGGACATCCACCTCAGATGTCTGGGATACTGAGACCCTGACTTCCATGTTTTTCCCCGATGGTAAGAATTGTTCCTCTTCATCAGAAATGAAAGGTGGGAACATCTGTCCCCCAAGAAGGTCACTTTCTATGGTCTTATTTTTCTTCCCTCTTCTGGGAATTTTCCCAGCCAGTTACTTGACTTCTGAGATTCCTCTCCAACCCCTCCTAGATCTGCCCAGCTAGTGCTTGCGGTCTGAGATTCAAATTTTGCTCCCCAGCCTCAGGGCTTTCAGTGGCGGGTGTGGCTGTTATTCAATGTGAGCTTAAGTTCTGGTGCTCTGGTGGGGGCAGGGCTGTGTCCCAGGCTCAGTTCCCTCAGGGGGTTTATGCGGATATCTTCAGTAATGGCCTTGAGCTCCTGCCTGCCCCGGGAGTCCTGGGCCTCTGCTGCCTCTCCCACTGCCTCCACCACCACCTCCTGAGGGGGCCCGAGTCACAGAGACACCCCACTCCCCTCTTGGCCAACCCAGAGGTCTCTCTCACTGACCTGGAGCGCCTGTGGGCAGAGGGACCTTTGTAGCCCCCGGAGATTCCATCCCTGAAGCCTGCTCGGATCTGCTTCTCTGGGGCCAGGTGGCCAGGGCAGGTCGGGGTTGGGCTCCTCTGTCTGGTGCATGACAGACCCCTGCGGATGGCTTTCCAGGGCTCTCTGGAACAGAAATCCCCTCCACGGCGTTTCTGAGTGGCTTGCTCTGCTCCAGAATTTGTGGGGAGTTCTTTTTACAGAAAATTTATGTGATGTGGGTTCAGAACTAGCATATGTGAGTCTTTCTACTCCACCATCATGGCTCCTCCCGCCCGATCTATTCTTTATGTGGAAGTCATTTTTAACAAAAGAGGTGAAACTACTTGGCTTAGAAATAAGAATCTTTGAAGAATCTTACCTGCATAATTTGTAAACTTTTCCTGATGCACATAGGTTAGACTAGAAAAAAAGTGACTATATTGGTTGTTCCAGGTCACATGATAGGTTAGAGTAGAGACAGACTCACAATGATGGATTGCCAGGGGTCATATGACAGCTGCCCCAAATCCTTTGGTGCTCCAAAATCAGCCTCCACGTTGTACCTTATGCAAGTCTGACCTAGAGAAAGAGGCAAACCATTAAAAATATCTTAGGGCAGGATTTATATGTTTTTGAAAAATATAAATATATCCATAAAAGTGTTGTACTGAAGTCTTTAAGATCTTGTTCTCATTATCAGCATAACATTTTACTCATAACAATCAATAGTATGAATATGGTTTTCCTTTATTATTTTCTTTAGAACTATAGTTGACTGATTTTTATTAATTGTATACATTTATAAATAAAATGGCAGGATTATTAAATCATTTCAAAATGAACATGGCTAGCTATTAGCTAAATCATTATTCACTGACCATTTAGGTTATGAGAGTAATCTGTCATTTTCCAAAAACCTTAAAATGTTGTGAAATAATAATTCATAGTTCAGCAATAGGGCATTTTATTTTTTTTCCTTTTGGCCTTTAAATTCACTATAAATGTTAGACTTCTGAGGAAAACTCATTGGATATTACTTCTTTACTTACACCGGGAAAATATATTCAGAGAAGCTGAAGGAGAAAATTCCTATCATGTGATAAGCTGTAGTCAATGAGATGTCATTCACTGTGGATCTCAATTTAGTTCCTTTAAAAGGGCTTAAGAACTGTCAATTTGCAGAAACAAGTTCAGAATAACAATGGTGGTGTCATTCTGCCTATTGATTTTCTCTGTTTTATTAGGTTTTAAGCAGTGAACTCAAATTCACTGACTCTCTAACAGTTTTCAGATAGACTTACTGAAAGCAGTAGCAAAAATGGATACATAGAAGGAGGATAGATTTGTCTTGGTTGACAAAAAAAAAGGCTCTCACCATTTGGTCTTCTTTGATGACAGTAAAGTAAACAGTGTAACCATAAAATAGTTTGCAAAGTATTGGCACTGAAGTTTGTCATTCAGGATAAAATTCATGATGGAGTCCATATTTTATCTCCTTCCCTCTCTCTCCCTACTTTTTGGCCAGCTTCTGTAAGAATAAAACAAATCTGACAACATCCTAACTGGGCATGTGTCACAGGAGCTTTGCTCTCTAGCTGGATGAACATTTCTTTAGACCTAAATTCTGTGATACATTTGCTACCCATTTTGCTGGAAATAGTTCCAAGTATATTTTTTCCCATAATGACAAGGGAATAATAGAGACCTAAAAAAGTTCATGAGGCTATATTTCTGCCCATTGTAACCCTAGTCCCCAAATAGGCTTCTTATCTTCAAGTTTACAACCATTTTGTATCATGCCATAGCTGAAATTTTATTACTATTTATCATAATATTTATCATTAATTATCTTAATGACACCTTGAAAAAACCATCAAACTGTTATAAATTTTGGCATTATCTCTTATTAATTTCTTACATTTATACCTAATATTTTATCAATAGTACTCTGTTGAGTGTGGTTAAAAGAAATTTTTATTGACTTGTAATTAATCTCTTCTTTATTTTAGTATTCCAAGTATCTAGCACGGTGCTTGGCAATTAGTGGGATCTTAATGAGTTGCTTATTGGTTGACTTGATCTGCTGGCTCTACTTTCCAATAGTACTGAGTGTAACTGGGGCTAGAGACTGGAGTTGCAATGTTCCTTTTATAAAGAAGTCTCTGGTAAGAAAATCCACATTTTGGGGCAGAGTCAAAATGGCAGAATAGAAAGACACACATACTATAGTTCTTTCCCCACAGCTCATAAAATAGCTGTAAAGAATGACTCTCAACACATTCTAGAACAGTAGAAGTCACAAAAAGATGGAGTGAAGGAGATTTCCACACCACGGTGACCTGGAAAGCCAACAGGAAAGGTCCCTCCAACCAGACGTGGAGCAGAGCATAGCATAGTCTCAGCCATGTGGCACTAGGAGGAGCAGGATCAGAGCAGACCTCAGGGATGGAATCTCGAGAAGCAGCAGCAGTTCTCAGATCCCTCATCCCACAGGCAACAAACACACTTCAAAGGTCAGTAAGAGGGCTTTTTCATCCCAGTGTCAAGGGAGCAGGGTCCTCCCTTAGCCCTGGAACCAGCAGGAGTTGGCAGTGGCAGCAGCAGAAAAAGCAGCAGCAGCGGGCAACAGCTGTGGTAACTGCCACAGGCAGTAGCCAGCTTCCATTGCTGGAATGCTCAGCTTAAAGCCCTGGGTGAGTTGAGCAGCTAATCTGAAACTCAGCCCTGAGTCATGGCCCCACTCCTGCCTAACCCCTGTAGAAAAACTGAGCTGCTGATCTGAATCACAGCTGCAAGCCTGGTCAGGAAGTAAGCTCCTCTTCCTTGATTGTGCTACCTTGGAGGAACTGAGAACTTACAGGACCCAAGAGTATACTCTATTCTTGACAAAGGACCTAAAAGTCAAGTAACTGATGGGGGAAATGTCCAAAAAAGGGGAAAAACTAAGATTATAGAAGGCTACTTTCTTGGTGAACAGGTATTTTCTCCCATAATTTCAGATGAGGAAGAACAATGCTTACCAACGGGGGAAGACATAGAAGTCAAGGCTCCCGCTTCCCAAACATCCAAGATAAATATGCAATGGATTCAGGCCATGGAAGAGTTCAAAAAGGATTTTGAAAATCGAGTAAAAGAGGTGGAGGAAAAACTGGGAGGAGAAATGAGAGTGATGCAAGAAAATCATGAAAAATGAGTCAACAGCTTGCTGAAGGAGACCCAACAAAATTCTGAAGAAAATAATACCTTTAAAAATAGGCTAATTCAATTGGCAAAAGAGGTTCGCAATGCCAAAGAGGAGAAGAATGTTTTAAGAAGCAGAATTAAGTACAGGGACAAAGAGGTTCAAAAGAAGAAGAAAATAGTTTTTTTTAAAAATTAGAATGGAACCGATAAAAGCTAATGTCTTTATGAGAAACCAAGAAATTACAAAACCAAAAGAATGAAAAAATGAAAGATAATGTGAAATATCTCACTGGAGAAACAACTGACCTGGAAAGTAGATCCAAGACAGACAATTTAAAAATTATTGAGTCACCTGAAAGCTAGGATCAAAAAAAGAGCCTAGATATCATCTTTCATGAATTTATCAAGGTAAACTGCCCTGATATTCTAGAGCCAGAAAGCAAAATTAATATTGAAAGAATCTACCAATCACCTCCTGAAAGAAATTCAGAAAGAGAAACTCCTAGGATATTGTAGGCAAATTCCAGAGTTCATAGGTCAAGAAGATAATACTGCAAGCAATATAATTCAAGAGAATTAATAATTCAAGTGTTGTGGAAATACAATCAGGACAACACAATATCTAGCATCTTCTACATTAAGGGATTGAAGGGCATGGAATAGGATATTCCAGAAGTCAAAGGAACTAGGACTCAAACCAATAATCACCTACCCAGCAAAACTGAGTATAATATTTCAGGGGAAAAATGGTCTCTCAATGAAATTTCAAGCATTCTAGATGAAAAGACCAGAGCTGAAAAGAAATTTTGACTTGCAAACAGAAGAATCAAGAGAAGCATGAAAAGGTAAGCAGGAAAGAGAAATCACAAGGGACTTACTAAAGTTGAACTCTTTACCATCCTACATGGAAAGATAATATTTGTAACTTTTGAAACTCTTCTCAGTAACTGGGTAGTCAGAGAGATTTCATACACACACACACACACACACACAAACATATATATATATATATATATATATATATATATATATATATATATATATATATATATATATACATAGAGAGAGGAAGAGAGACAGAGAGCACAGAGTGAGTTGAATACGGAGGGATCATATCTAAAAAAAATAAAATTAAGGGTTGAGAGAGGAATATGTTTGGAGGAGAAAGGGAGAAAAGGAATGGGGCAAATTATCTCTCATAAAAGAGGCAAGAAAAAACTTTTTCAATGGAAATGAAAAGAGGGGGAGGTGACAGTGTAACAGCGAAATTTGCTCTCATCACATTTGGCTTAAGGAAGGAATAACATTCACACTCAATTTGGTATGAAAACCTGTCTTACAGTACAGGAAAGCAGAGGAGAAGGGGATAAGCAGGGTGGGGAGGACAATGGAAGAGAAGGCAAACGGGAGAAGGGAAAAAATAGAAGTAAACACTCTTGGGGAGGGACAAGGTCAAAAGAGAGAATAGGAGAAATAGGGGGCAGGATAAGATGGAGGGAAATATAGTTAGTCTTACACAACACGACTATTTTGGAAGCTATTTGCAAATCTACACATATATAGTGTATATTGACTTGCTTGCTTTCTCAGTGGGGATGGATGTGGAAGGAGGAAGAAAGAGAAGTTGAAACTCAAAGTTTGAGGAACAAATGTTGGGAACTACTTTTGCATAAAACTGGGAAATACGAATTGCAGGTAATGAGGTATAGAAATTTATCTTGCCCTACAAGACAAGAGAGAACATAGGGATAATGGAAGGGAGGGGCGTTAGAAAGGAGGGCAGATTGGTGGAAGTGGTAATCCGAATGCAAGGCATTTTGGGATGGGGGAAGGAGAGAGATGGGGAGAAAATCTGAAATTCAAAATTTTGTGGAAACGAATGTTAAAAACTTTAAATTAAAAAAAGGAAAGAAAATTCACACTTTTCCTAAGAATGTATGTTTAGGGAGGAGCCAATATGGCAGAGTAGAATGACAGACCTGTAGAAGTTCCCCCACATAGCCCATAAAATAGCTGTAAAAACTAATCAAATTCTATAGCAGCAGAAGTCACAAAACAACAGAATGAAAGAGATTTCCATCCCAAGACAGCCTGGAAGTTTGACAGGAAAGGTCTGTCACACCAGGCATGGAGCAGTGCTCAGCCCAACAAAAGTCATGTGGTGCAACACAGATAGATCCCAGAACAGGCTTCAGGATACCACCAGCAGTAGCAGTTCACACATTGCTCAACACACAAGCACCAAAAACAGCTTCAAAAGTCAATGAGAATGGCTTTTCATCTGGATGAGAATGATGGCAAAGGGGGCAAATGGGAGGAGAGAGTAATTAGAAGCAAACACTTTTGGGGAGTGACAAGGTCAAAACTGAGAATAGAATAAATGTGGGGGCACAACAGAATGGAGGGAAATATAGTTGGTCTTACAAAACATGACTATTATGGAAGTCTTTTGCATAACTACACATATATAGCCTCTACCGAATAGCTTGCCTTCTCAGTGGGGATGTGTGGGGAGGGAAGAAGGGAGAAAAGTTGGAACTCAAAGTTTTAGGGATAAATGTTGAGAATTGTTTTACATACAGCTTGGAAATAAGAAATACAAATAATGGGATATAGAAATCTATCTTGCCCTACAAGAAAAGAGAGAAGATGGGGATAAGGGAATCAAAAGGTGTGATAAAGGGTAGGGCATATTGTGGGAAGGTTAATCAGAATGCAAGGCATCATGGGGTGGGGAGAGGGAAAAGATGGAGAGAAAATTTGGAGCACAAAATTGTGTGGAAATAAATGTTGAAAACAAAAAAAAGTTTAAAAAGTAAATTTGACCTTACAAGTAAAAAAAAAGGAAAATATATTTATGTTTCTTTTGTTTGTTTATTTCAGCTCATTCACATCACTTTAAAGGAGAATCTATACAGAAATTCAGGGCATATAACTTAATCATTGGTGTTGCTGAGGAGGCTGATATTCCTAGACCTCTTGAGTTCATGAGTTATGAATTAGAGTTATGCATTAGAGTCAAAGCTGAAGAATATCCTCTCTCACACACCAATATGGTGAAACCTGGGAAAAGGAGACTGCCAGGCTATGTATGGAGGAATGATACAGACCAGTCAGAAACAGAATAGGCTAAAATTTGCTAGTCAATCTGTAGCAGAATTGGGCCATGAGCTCCTGTTTCACTCTCAGACTAGGAAAGATAAGGGGACACAGATAAAAAAACAAAAAAGATCAGTAACACTATAGACATTAAATCTGCTACTGCAAAATGAGAACAAAACTGATTCTTTAAACTTAGAGGTGGGAGACAGGAGTAAATGACTACCCTCACAGAGAAATACGTTAAATTTGTCTTTAGACAGAGTTTTTCACTGAACTCTCTGGTTATTTGTCTGAATCAATAAAATTAAATGAACAATTTGCTTTACCTTGTAAGTTGCTTATAGAATTATGCAAAACATCTGTAATTTAGTCATTATGTGCATTTAGAATGTCCTTCTTCTATAGATGACACCCAATTTACAGTAAACAAATTTTAAGGAGTTGTCTGAGACTCACAAAAAGTAAATAAATTGTAAAGGATTAGGACAATGCCTGATACATAGGAAAAGCTTCAAAAAGTCTTCTTTCCATTCTTCCTAATAAGTGTAACAGAAAAATTTATACCCAGATTTTCCTGTTCTCAGTCAAGCACTCAATTCATTATATCAATCTGGCTTCGCCTAAGTTATACAAAACTGAAAAAAATTTTTAAAAAGTCTTTTCTATAACTCGGAAAAAACCAATCACAATTCAATAATTAGAAATCAATTCAATTTAAAAAAAAAACTAATAAGATAGCAATAAAACTATTATAAGTTTGAGGCTCCCTGGTCTTATTTGTTCATTATTTTGTTCCCAGAAGATATTCCCTAGTGTTTTGTATGTGTAAGTACACTTGCTTTCATTACATCTCTGGAGAGATTGTTTTATATTCATAACTATTAAGAAGTTATCTTTTTTTTTTGACTTTGGGTTAAAGATTCTTATTCTTTTACTCTCTTCTAACATCTTAAATAATCACTCCCTATCCTTCATACTTATACCTGCCAACTCCTGGTATTTAATTCATTTAATTATTACCATAACTAGTTTCCTTGCATTTTGGGGATAATAGATCTCTTCCAACTTGGAAATAAATACTAGTGAAGATTCATTTACTAGTGAAATGTCTATGCGTATGTACATACTTGTGCACACATGTGTATATATACATAAAATATCTTTTATTGCAATTATATGTATAAATACACAGACTTCAAAAGCGATTGCATTATTAGTATTTATTCAAAGGATAGAAGACTTTTGTTCTCTATAAATTCAAGAAAGCCAATAGTAGATATAATTCAATGAATGAAATGTCTATCATTAGAAGATGTAAACAATAAGGATAAGGGCATGATACATGCCTGTTTATGTATTTGTATGTGTACTATGTGTATGCATCTGCATGCATCTCTTTTGAACAGATGGAAAGTCTAATTTTAAGTTCTTTTGTTAGCTAACTGGTCAAGAAGTGGACTAAAATGAATTGAATCTATGTTACATAGGCAAATTTAGAATGAAGTGGAACCTGAAATTTGAAATAATCATACAAAGAAATTTGCTGTGATGAGAAATTCAAAGCTTGGATATACAAAGTGCTTTTTAAAAATCTCTGTTTCTGCAAGTCTATTCATATCCTGTCTGTCTTTCCAATTACAGTTTTCAGAGATGTTATGAACATAAAGCTTTATTATGCTTCAAAAGTCTTAGGCAACATGTACAAATTAACAAAATGTTTTGACTTGTTTTTAAACTACTTTATCTTTGTACCTGCTTGAATATGACTTTGGGGGACAATCATTCTTGACTACCATGATACTCATCATATTGGCCTTCCTTGACATTGCGAACCAGATCTTATTACATGCATTCTATACAATTAGTGCCCATAATAGAAAGATACAATAGAAAAATTCAATGTGTTCAGTTTTCGTTGGATATAATATTTACTAACAAATTTTCAGGTAGGTAAAGTATTCCTTAAAAGAAGAGAAGAATTCCTTTTCTGGTCTACAGTTAATGAAAAGAAAGGGAAGAGAAGAATTCCTTTTCTGGTCTACAGTTAATGAAAAGAAAGGGAAAACAAAGAAACAATTGAAAGTGGTATCAGCAAAAGAGATCTGAAATGGAGTAAACCCGTCAGTGATAGACAAATTATTCATATATAATGATTTGCAGTTTTGATTGATTTTTAGTATTTGACAATTAAAGTTTTCATATATTCAAGATGATATTTTAAAATCTAATGAAAAGTCTTAAGTAGGCTGTGATATTGGAGAGTCATATTAAAATCAATGAAATCACATATTTTTTTGAACATCAGATCACTTTAAATAGCAACTATGATGTCCTTTTTATCATTGATTCTTGTGGAAAACAACAAATAGATACCCCATTGGAAAGGAGTTATCATTTTACAGATTTTTAAAAAATGGTACTTAATGAAGAAAAATGACTTAGTTGAGATTATTACATAATAAGAGGCAAAATTAAAGATTTGAACCCATTTTCTGTGACGTTGAGTTCAGAACTCTTCCCAGGTTTTCCTATTAACATTTCATTGTGTATTTTATAGAATCACAATCCTATTGACTGCTAGATGGCATAGCAAGTAAAGTATTGGAACCAAATTCAGGAAGATCTGTATTCAAATTTGACTTCAGATTCTCACTAGCTGTATGACCCAGTATAAGTTATTTTACCTCTGTATTTCTCAGCTGCCTCAACTGTAAAATTGGAATAATAATAGCACCTACCTCCCAGGGTCATTTTGAGGATCAAATGAGATAACAATTGCAAAGACCCCAGCACAGTGCATGGCCCATAGTAAGTGCCACATTAATGTGAGCTTTTTATGTGTCTGGGGGAAAAAATTGAAACTTGATTCAAGTATATTCATTTTCTGGCATATCCATTTCTCCATTTCCATTTAACTAGTCTGATTTTTTTCTAATAGGCTTAGAAATAAATTTCAAGTAACTGAAATATTCTTTACTAAGTGCTCATTTCAAGAGTGGTTGACATTGTTTCATAATGAATGCTTATTTAGTTGAGATTTGCAAAGTTATGAAAGTAAACATAATATATGCCTTTTAAATCCTCTGGTTCTCTTGATTTTTCTGTTTTATTTGTAGAATACTATCATAGAAAAGCATCCCATTAAAAAAAAAGCAAAAAAAAAACCTTCCATGATGTATTTTTGTGGTGTATTTGCTCTTGACATGCCCACCATCTTCACTTTTGGCAGATGCTGAAACTAAAATAAATGTTTTGGTCGCTTATTGTTGTTTTCAATTTCTGGTAATGAACTAGTGGTTCCAGATCCTTTTTCTTTGACAATTAAATATTCTAAGTACTGTGAAGAATTACACATTTCTAGATTTAATGGAAATATATTAGTACTCAGAAGGAAAGAAAATCTGGAGTTAGCCTCATCTAACAAAATCTAGTACAAAATCATTTTAAACTCTCGAAATGAAATGGTATTCTTATCTTTCTATTCCAAGGAAAATAGCAAACAAGATGCAAGCTCACCATATTTTCCATCATTTTTATCACATATAGAGAACAGAAAGCAAAACATGGAATCTACCAGCATGTTTTGAAAGTAACTCTACAGTGTCTTTGCTTTAAATCATAAACACTCATTGATCAGATTCAGTATCAAATTATTAAGTTGCCAAATTATAAAATATCAAATTATAAAGATTGGACTATTTAATTGACAACAAATACAATTAGAAATAATTATATTATTTAATATTTACTATATTAATTTCATTGATAACATTTTTACATTACTTTGAGCCTTTATCTTATTCCTTTCCCTTCTCTTAACCTGTAAATCATGCTTTTCGACAACAGCATTAGTAGCAGCAATAATAATAACAGAAGAAAACAAAGTTCAATCCAATTAATATGATATAGTTTAAATTATCAGGCTACTTAAAAATTATCAATGCATTCTACATCAATCAATTAATCAATAAACATTTAATTAGCACCTATATATGCCAGACATGGTGCTAAGCTCTTGAAGCTCTAGGTGCCAATCACTGTGCCATTGTTTTTATTTTTAGAGGATACATTCCATTTATTACATAAACTTTAATTATAGATAACCTATACCCTAGGTACATAGTAGACTTTCTTCAATAGCATCCTATTCTGATATCTCATCATGGGATGAAGGCAATCCAAATTTCTTTAAGTCTTTCCAAGTTCTAGAACATACCTTGAAAGATTGAGGAAAAAAAAACTTGCTAAGTTGAAAGTTGCTTATTATTAATAAGCTATCCACTGAGTGATGAAACCTTTAGTGAAAGCAATCTATAAACCCAGAAAAATATAAAGCATCAACTAAATTCTAGGTGACCCCCCTTGTTCCTTCAGAAATGCATTTTTCAAAATTATTTTAAGTTTATCAATCATTAAAACATCTACATACACATAAAAAATACTAATGAAAATATGTATGCTCATTTATTACAATGAGTCTTTGGTGGGACAATAGCTGGGCCTCCTTTTCATGATTTTTGGGGCATCTTAGAGCCAAAGCTTTCTGGTTGCTTCTCTAGCTCTTCATTGTTATCCCTCTTAGTTCATGAGGTTACCATTTTGGAAAATCAGGTCAATATGGGTCACCATAAGGAATTATTCAGGAAGGAGAAAACAGCTGTTTGGGGAGTTCTAACTAGAAGGTTTCATTAAAGATGAGGCCAAAAATGGTCAAATCTAGAGAGCTTAGGTATCTTCACTCCTTGTTCAGGATCATTCAACTGCAGAAGCTCATCCAGAACAAACTTGCCTGCATTGGATTGAGATTATTTAAAAAAAAGTTGTCCCAATCCAGTTGTACATTGAATACCATACACCACAGCACAAAAGGAAAATTAGGACCGTTATTTATTGTTACACTTTCCTTAAAGTCAAGTTGTACATGCTGTATTTATGCAAACTGATGGAGGGCTCATACTGGATTGATCTTTCCATATTTGTACTTCATGATGAATTTCTTGGGAATGTTCTTTGGGCAAATTTTGGACAATATTTGAATTAGGCAGGCCTATATTGGAAACCAATGATTCTGTGATTTATGTAACCTTAGAAGTTAAACTCCTCAACACACTGTAATCCTCTGATAAGAAATAGCCTGGAGGAGCACTCACTATTATTGAAGAAGGTTGAATTGTCAAGTTCTTCCTAAAAAAAACTGATCAAAGCTAGGAATTCTGAAACTCTGAAATGAAGCCAGGTTTTCACATGTTTTCTTAGACCTCGAAGCAGCCTCCTCTAGCACTGCTGCCACCACCCCTGGAACCATGATGAAAGTCAGAAATGGATTTTGAGTGATAGAGGGGGGAAATGATTCCTAAGGATCCCACAGTCTTAAGGCTGCACATAATATTTATGAGAATACTGTGTGTTATATCTATCTATCAAGCTATCCATCTAGCTATCCATCTCTCTATCTGTCATGTTTGTATCCTAAATGTGATTATGAAAAAGTAATGGTTTGGTGGAGAGAGATCAGGCCTTCAAGGTAGGAAAACTTGGGTCATATCTGGCCTCTGAAATATATTGTTTGTGTGACCCTGGGTGAAACATTTAACCCTTCATTGTTCTGAGTAACATTCTAAAACTATAAGTTGTAGAGAAAGTGTTGACCTCCATTGGCAAAAGAAATTTCCTCATTTGGAATTCCAAAACCAATGAAATCATAGATGCAGTTCTATCTCCTCTCACCCCCCAATCTAAGCATATGATCAAATTGCAAAAACTTAGAAGAAGAGTGAAATGGAGCCTCTCATCTTAACTTCTGCCTTCTGACTCAATTTTTTGTTTCTTTCTTAAAAATCAACAAAATAGAAAAATTTTACACCCAAACCCTGTACCTTATTTAATTCCCTTTGTAACAACTGCAAGATGTGAAAGTACACTTGCCTCATCTGCTATTAGAAGTAATTCAACATAACAGAATACATCACAATTGATCAACTACATTTACTTTACTAGGTTTCTCTTGGTTCCTGTGTTTTCATTTAAAGTTTAGATTCATTTCTCATAATTTCATCAGGTATACTTGAAAATTCTCTATTATAGTAAAGGTTCATTTTCCACTGAAGAATTTTTATAATTTTCCAGTAAATCACATATATTTGGTACCACATCTTTATCTTTTGCCTTTATAGGTAAATACTTCTCTAATTTCTAACAATTGCAACAGAGTGTTGTTTGATCCTGACTAGGTTTTTCTACTTGAATATTCTTTTTGTGGCTGCTTGCAGTAATTATTGTTTCCCTTTTACTTATAAACTTGGATTGTAACTGATGTTCCTGACTGTTTGTAATCTGATGTTTATTTCAGAAGTTGATCATTGGAATTTATTTTTCTATTTTCACTTTACATCTTGGTTCTTATATATTGGGATTGTTTAATGATTTCTTCCATTGTGGTTTTGTGGTATTTTTTTGAACGCTATTTACATGAATTCCAATGACTCTTAAATTACTTTCCCTAGATGAGTTTTCATGGTATGTGAGTATGTCTACATATATTTATATGTGTATGTTTTTACTTATGCATAAGTATATACGTATGCATACATACACATATTGTGACCTTGATAACTGATAGAGGAAAAATATTTATTAATATATTTATCCATTCAACTTTTATCCATTCAATCTATATCACATGTATAAAGATATATTTATTTTCTATATATAGGTAGATAATCCATCCGGCTCTATCTGTCGATTTGTCTATCAATCTTTGAACCTCAAAGACAATGAAGATTTTAAAGTATTTGTTATGCAAATGAAATTAAAGAAATTTATGGTGCCTTTAAAAAGATAGCTGCAAATAAATAACAGAAATTTGTGTACTAGAAGTGTCTTAGTATATTTCATAGAGGAAATGAATTACTGGAAGGGGATATGGATCAATCAAGTAGCAAGAAAAAATGAAAGGCAAGTATTATGAGTGCTACACTGGTAGTTATATTATATTATAGTATATGGATCCCTAGGGAGAATTAATCATGAGACATGGGTAATAACTATGCAAAACACGCTAAAATGTAAATCCTAAAGAAAAATGGAGAGATTAATAAAAATGAAAGTTTAAGAAATATGCTAATAAATGAAACCAGGAGCTAGTTTTGTAAAAATAAATAAATACATAAAATATATAAAGTGTTTCTTAATTTACTTGATAAAAAGAAATAAGAAAACCAAACTACTAGTGTAAAAAGTGAAAAGGGTGAAAGAGTTGCCAATGAAGATGAAATTAAAACAATTATTAGAAGTTATTTTGTCCAATCATCTTCCAGTAAAAACAGCAATGTAAATGAAATGAATGAATATTTAGATAAGTACAAACTGGTCATATTAACAAAAAAATGAAATAGAATATTTTAATAGCCCTCTCTTAGAAAAATAAATTCATTTACACATTCATTATCTTCCTAAGAAAAGATTCCTAGGACCAGACAGATTTGGAAATGAATACTAGCAAAAATTTAAGGAACATTTAATTCCAATACTTACCCAATCTATTTGGAAAAAAAATAATTAAGGAAGCAGTCTTACCAAATTCTTTTTATGACACAAATATGGTAAGGATACCTAAACCAGGGAGAGCAAACAAAAAAAAAGAGAGAGAAAAGAAAACTGTGGGCCAATTTCCTTAATGAATATTGATGCAAAAAAAGAGTTAAATAAAACACTACAAGGAGATTACAGCAATATATCACAAAGATAATACACTCTGAGCAGGTGGGATTTATTCCATGACTCATTCAAAATTAGGAAAACTATAAGTATAATTAACCTTATCAATAACACAAGCAATATAACAATGTGATTATCTCAATAGATACAGGAAAAAAAAGCTTTTGATGAAATACAACACTCATTCATATTAGAAACACTAGAAAGAATAGGAGTAAATGGAGCTCTTCTTAAAATAATAAGTAGTGTTTTTGCAAAATTAACAGCAAATTTATCTGTAATGAGGAGAAACCTGAAGCCTTCCTAATAAGATCAGAGGTAAAGGCAAGAATATCCATTATCAGCAATATTGTTCAATATTGTATTAGAAATGCTTGCTTAAAGCAATAAAAATAAAAAAAAATAAATTGAAGGGATAAAAAAAGCCAATAAGGAAGAAAAGCTATCACTTTTTTCAAATGAAATGATGCTGTACTTTGATATCCCTAGAGAATCCATTACAAAAATTTAATTTGCTAACACCTTCAGCAAAATTGCAGGATATAAAATAAAGCCATGTAAACAATACTACTCACATAACTACTAACAAAATCCAGCAGCCAGAGGTAGAGAGACTCCATATAAATCTACAGCAGAAATAAAATGCTTGGAAATCTATGTTCCATGACAAACTCAAAGATTATACAAAGAAAATTGCAAAACATTTTTCACACAAATAAATGCAGCTGTAGACAACTGGAAATATATTAATTCCTCCTGGGTAAGCTGAGCCAATATAATAAAAATGACAGTTCTATCTAAATTAATTTATTAACTGCCATGCCATTTAAACTTCCAAAGTTATTATTTTAACAGAGGTAAAAAACATGATAAGAAAATTTGTCTGAAAAAACAAAATGTCAAGAAAACAAAAGAAGTTAATGGTTAAAAACAAGAAGCAAGGAAGCCTAGGAGTTCAAAATTTCAGAATATTTAACAAAACAGCAATCATCAAAATAATCTAGAACTGACCCAGAAATGGAGTTGTGGATCAGAGGAATATATTAGGTATACAGTACACAGTAGTTAATATCTATAGTTATGTAATGTTTTATAAACCTAAAAATAAAATCTTTTGGAGTAAGAAATCACCATCTGATGAAAATTGCTAGGATAACTGGAAAGAGGTTTGGAAGAAATTGGGCATAGACCAAAATCTCATACTGTATACCAAATTAAGGTCAAAATGGATAAATGATTTATATAAAAAGGGGGATTTCACAAATAAGTTGAAGGAACATGGAAAAATGCACCTCTTAGATCTGTGGCTAAAGAAAGATTTTATGAACAAACAAGAGATAAAAGGTCATACAAAGTAAAATAGATATTGTTATTATATAAAATTGAAGACCTTTCACACAAGCAAATTTAATACAGTCAAAATTAGAAGGAAAACAGGAAACTATGGGAAAACATAACATTTCTTTGATAAAGGCTTCATTTCTTAAATATATAAGGAACTGAATTAAATTTACACATATAAGAGTCATTTACTAGTTGATAAATGGTCAAAGGATAAGAACATGCATTTTTCAGAAGAAGAAATAAAACAATTCATAGTCACCTGAAAAAATGCTCTAAATTACTATAGATTAGACAAATGCAAATTAAAATGACTTTGGGGAACTGCCTTACTCCTATCAAATTATCTAATATGACAGAAAAGAAAAATGATGGATGTTGAAGGGATATGGAAAAATTGGGCACAGATATATATTTTGGTGAAGTTATGAACTGATCCAACCATGATAGAAAACAATTTCTAACTATGTCCAAAGAGTTAAAAAATTGTGCCTTTGACTCAGCAATATCACTATTAGGTCCGTATCCCAAAAAAAATCAAAGAAAATAGAAATGGGCATATTTGTATTTTTTTTTTTTTGTAGCAGGTCCTTTTTTGGTGGCAAAGAAATGGAAATCAAGGTGATACCCATCAACTAGGAAATGACTGAACAAGCTGTGGTATCTGATTGTGGTGGAATACTACTGTGCTATAAGAAATGACAAAAAAGATAGATTCAGAAATTCCTGGGAAGATTTATACAAATTGGGGTGAGCCAGGATGAGAGAGTAAAGCAAGAAGTTGCCAGATTTCTCCCCCACACCTCTCCAAATACTTTTTAAAATTACTCTAAATAAATTCTAGAGTTGCAGTACATGCAAAAAGACAGAGCAAAACAATTCTTTCAGCTCAAGACAACCTGGAATGTTGATAGAAAAGATCTGTTGCACTAGGTTGAGGAAGGAGAGCAATTTAGTACAGGTTGCACTCGTGCTAACTGATCTCCGGCAAACCCAGAGCAGGCTTCAGAGGACTGAATCACCAGCAGCAAAGGTGGTTTCCAGATTTAGAAACCCATGGAAAACAAAGTGCCCTTGTACGGTAATCAGGAAAGTTCTGTCAGGCCTGGGTGAGAGAGGGGTCCACACACATCCCTGGCCACAGATAACCAGGAGGAGGCCTTGTGAGTTATCGAATCTACAGTGGCAGCAGGGGTGGCTTCTTCTGGAGTTCTCAGTCCATAGATGGTAAAGGGATCAAACAACTGGTCAAAAGGAAATTACAGTGTTCTCTTTGCTAGCAATGAGTCAGGAATCTATTGCTTTGTTTATACTTGGCTCTGGGTCACAGTCATGGGTGGCAGTCCTGAGGTGAAGAAGAGTACTAGCATAGCAGAACTTGTCACTGCAGTGGAGAAAGGACCCTCCTCACAGTTCCAGAGGAGAAAATAGTTTTTGTGGTCTCTCATAGATCAGAGAACAGACCAAGTGAGGGGTAAGCATTTTTCCTTAGATCATACCACTGTGGAAGAAATTAAAACTCATAGGTCCCTAGAAGTATCTCTGAAAAGAGCTGCACAAAACCCCTGAAACTTGGGATAGTTCACCCTCCAAACTGGAAGCAGACCCCTACCTTGGGAAAGAGTGAAAAAGTCAATAATAAGTTGGAAAGATTAGCAAACAACAGAAAAAATATTCTGACTGTAGAAACTTACTTTGATGACAAGGAAGATCAAAACATAATACTCAAAAAAGTACAAAGTCAAAGCTTCTGTATCAAACAAGAAAAATATATGAATTTGCCTCAAGCTATTGAAGGTCTCAAAAGGTGTTTTGAAAATCAAGTAAGAGAAGTAGAGAAAAATTGTCAAGAAATATGAGAATCATACAAAAAATAATGAGAGGACAGATTGGTATTGGACATCCTCACAACACGGAAGAAAATAACAACTTAAAACATGGACAAGACAAAATGGCAAAAGAGTTTCAAAAAATCAATGAAGACAAGAATGCTTTAAAAGAAAGCAGAATTGGCCAAATGGAAAAGGAGGTCCAAAAGCTCACTGAAGAAATTACATATGTAGATTAGAATGTAATTAGAATGTAGCAAATGGAAACTAAAGACTCTCTGAGAAATCAAGAAATTGTAAAACAGAATGAAAAGAATGAAAAAAAGAAGATAACATGAAATTTCTCACAACTGACCTGGAAAACAGATCCAGGAGAGAGAATTTAAAAATTATTAGACTGCCTGAAAGACATGATAAAAAGAGCTTAGACATCATCATTCAATTAATTGTCAAAAAATCTGCCCTGATATTAACCAGAAGATAAAATAGAAGTTGAAAGAAATCTCAAAAGGAAAATCTCAGGTATATTACAGTCAAATTCAAGAGTTGCCAGGTCAAGGAGAAAACATTGTAAGAAGTTAGAAAGAAATAAGTCAATTGCCATGGAGTCACAATCATTATAACACAAGATTTAGTAGCTTCTTCATTAAAGCATCAGAGAACTTGGACCGTGATATTCCAGAGCTCAAAAGGGCTAGAATTACAATCCAAAATCACCTACCAAACACAAATCCATAAGGGGTAGAATGGAAATTTAATGAGACAGAAGAATCCCATGCATTATTGAGAAAAGATCAGAGCTAAATTAGAACATCTGACTTCCAAATATACAGATCAAGGGAAACACGAAAAGGTAAACAGGGAAAAGAAAGCATGAGGGACTTATGAAAGTTGAAATATTTATATTCCTATATAAAAAGGAGATTTTTTGTAACTTGAGAACTTTCTCAGTATTAGAGTAGTTGGAAATTATACACACATATGTGTACATGTACACATACATATATGTTTATGTGTATATATGTATACTGTTATGTATGTGTGTACATATGTGCATATGTTCACACACTATATATACATACACACATATATACACATATATGTGTATATGTATATATGAGAGGACACAGGATGAGTTGGATATGAAGGGATGATATATAAAAATAAAATTAAGGAGTGACAGAGGAATGTACTTGAAGAAAGAAACAGAGAGGTAGAATGGAATAAATTATCTCACATAAAAGATGCAAGAAAAAGATTTAGTGTAGAAGGGAAGAGGAGGAAGGTGAGAGTTAATGAGTGAACATGACTGTCATAAGAACTGATTTAAGGATGAAATAACATACATTCAATTGGGTATAGGAATTCATCTTATCCACAGGAACATAAGAAAAGGGGGGGAGATGATAGAAGGGAGAGAAGATTGGAGCAGGGGTAATCAGAAACAAATCCTTTTCAGGAGACACAGGATGAAAAGAGAGAGAATAGAATAAGCGGTGGCATGATAGGATTGTGATACCATTTATTTCACAACATGACAATTATGAAAATGTTGTACATGACTACACATGTATCACCTATATAGAACTGATTGTCTTCTTAATGAAGAGTGGGGTGAGGAAGGAGGAAAGGAGAGAATTTGGAAATCAAACATATAAATGAATATTAATACTACTTTTACATGTAACTGGGGAAAGTAGCATACTAAATAAAATTTTAAAAAAGATGTATATGACTGATGGAATTTTAGGAAATGATTGTTTAAAAAAGTATTTTTATGTAATTAGTTAATATTTAAGGAAATAAATAAAATATACTTTTTAACTGAATTACTCATGACAAAAAAATTCTATTTTTTTTTATGTGAGTCATTTGAGGCAAAATCCATGTTGATGAGCTCCTAGGTTCATTGGCATATAATTTCAAGTTATAGTATATAGATAGAGAGATAGATAGACAGACAGACATACATAATGTATGTAGATCTGTGTGTGTATGTGTGTATGTGTATACACAAATACACAAATATATAGATATACATTTATGTGTATACATATACAGACACACAAATATGTTTTTCTTGTCTCTCCTCCTTTCCCACCCTCCCCTCTGTCTCTCTCGCTCCCTCTCCCCTCTCTTTGTTTCTCTTTTAAGTGAGTAAAAATATAGTTTTGAAAGTGACCTCTCTCCCTAGTATGAAAGTCATGGTCATAGATGAAGTTAAAAAAAATGATCTCATCATTGGGCCATGAAAATATCAATGCTCTCGCCCGACAAATCTTAAAGGCCCATTAGGGGAGGTATTTATGCATGACTGATGAATGCATTAGATGACCACAAATTTTTCTTTCAATTATATTTACCAAGATTTTGTGATTGCATGTATGCTCTCATCACAAAAGAAAAACCATTTTTTGAATTTAATGACTATATCCAGTTGAGACATCTATTAGGTGCAAGAAACAAGAACATTTGCTGAAGTAATTTATTTGATCTTGCTAGCTATAAAGTTCATTTGCATTTTGTTTCAGGAAAAATAATAGTAATCTAAATTGTGTGCATTTTAAATGAAAGAATGCTTAATTAAACTTATCAGAATGAGTGTCTTGATGAATTAGCACATTACAATAGTCGTCTATTTCAAGAGTATTGGTGAGTTTTCAATATGTTTAATGGTTTCACTTTTTCCATTAATATTATTAGCAAAAGAATGACTGGAATTAGACTTGATGATCACTAAGGAGTGAATATTTTACTTTTCCTTAACATTAGTTTGTTTTCGGGGGGTTGAGCCAAGATGGAGGAGTGAGAGCAGCGACTCACCTAAGCTCTCGGACAAACACCTCCAGGTACCTCTGAAAGGAGAATCTGACCAAATTTTGGAGGTGCGGAATCTAGTGGGAGACAGACGGTGACAGATTCGGAGCTCAGGTGGGAGTGGAAGGTACATGGGAAGGATCTGTTCTGCGGGGGTGAGCCCACAGCACACAGCGCAGCGTGGCCAGCGTAGCATGGCCAGCGCAGCGGAGCAGAAGAGATCCGAGAAACCTGAGTGGCGGGTGGAACCAGAGGAGCGGCACCCGGGGTGAGAGACAAGCCGAACCAAGTCAGTGAGAGCCCCCGAGCGCCAGATATCAGCGCAGCAGCTGCTGAGACCTTCAGCCGGAAGATCAAACTTCGGTAAGTCACTTACTTGAACTTCCAGAAGCCAGGATGGCGGAGTGATCAGTAAATGCTCTCTCCCTCCCCCTCGATGACCGTGAAAGAACCATAAAATATCCCCCCAGAAAAATCCCAGATCAGTAGAATTAGAAGAAGGAGACCAATAGTATCATAACACCTGAGCCGAGGAAAATAGCTAAGGGGGATTCCTCCTACGGTGGCAGAGGCAAACTGGAAAGACAGAGGACCAAGGGCAGAGAAAACTCGCCCTAAGATCCAGGCAAGTGTCAGCGCCAGGAGAGGAGCCCCAGGAGGGTTGGGAACATGCATTAGCATCTAGGCATGCCTCAGCTGGCCAGGAGAATCAGAAAGAAAATAGAGCAGCTGGGATTACCAGCTCCTGAGCTTGCCTTTGCTTCAATTCAACTGAGAAGATCTCCTGTGACCAGACCACTTCTTCCCCCACACTTAACAAGCTAAACCCAGGGATGATCAGGGAAACACCAAACAAAAACCTGCTTTTAGCTTTTTCACACATCACCTCAGCAAAAAGTTCTCTAGCTTCTGACTGAAAGAACCAGAAGTCACAACACTCCATCAAAATCATGAACAGGAAAAAGCAGAGGGCCGAAAGAACCACAGAATCTTTCTATGGAGATAAGGACCAAAACAAAAACCCCAAAGAGGTCACAGCTGAGACTGTACTTCCATCTGAGACTTCAGAAGGGACTATGAACTACTTGCAAGCACAAGCAGCTCTCCTGGAACAGCTGAAGAAGGAAATAGAAGATAAACTGGCCAATGATTTTAAAATTATTAAGAAAGAATTCACTGATGAGAACATCTTTTGAAAAGGAAAATTGAACAAATGGAAAAAGAAGTTCAAAAATTTACTGGAGAAAATAAATTCCTGAAAGGTCAAATGGAAAAGGAAGTAAAAAAATTAACTGGAGAAAGTAACTTCCTAAAAGGGCAAATGGAAAAGAAAGTACAAAAATTGACTGGAGAAAATACCTTCTTAAAAGGAAAAATTGGGCAGATGGAAAAGGAGATACAAAAGTTAATGGAAGAAAACAATTTGATGAAGATTAGAACTGGGCAAGTAGAAACTAACGACTCAATGAGACAGCAAGAATCAGTCAAACAAAATCTAAAGAATGAAAAGATAGAAGAAAATGTAAAATATCTAATTGGAAAAACAACTGACCTGGAAAATAGATCCAGAAGAGAAAACTTAATAATTATTGGCCTGCCAGAAACCCAGGATGGAGAAAAGAGCCTGGACAATATCTTCCAGGAAATCATCAAGGAAAACTGCCCAGAAGTACTAGATTCAGAGGGCAAAATAGTCATTAAAGAATCCACCATTCCCCTCCTGAAAGGGATCCCAAACTCAAAACCCCAAGAAATATAGTTGCCAAATTCCAGAGCTATCAAGTGAGGGAGAAAACATTACAAGCAGCCAGAAAGAAACAATATCAAGGAGATACAATCAGGATTACACAGGACCTTGCAGCTTCTACATTAAAAGATTGAAAGAATTGGAACCCAATATTCCATAAGGCAAAGGAGTTGGGACTACAACCAAGGATCAACTACCCAGCAAAGTTCAGCATAACATTTCAGGCAAGGAGAAAGTCATTCAGCGAAGTAAAGGATTTCCAGAGCTTCCTGACCAAAAGGCCAGAACTTAATAGACAATTCGATCTTCAAATGCAGGTCTGAAGAGAATCATAAAAAGGTAAACAGTGGGGGGGGAACAACTTGCTACTCAATTAGGGCAAATTGTTTACCTCCCTATAAGGGAAGATGATATCTGTTTATCTTGAGAACTGTGCGTCTATTAAGAAATATAAAAGGGATATGCATAGGGAGAACGGGTATAAAGTAAATGATATCATGATAAAAAATATGATTTAAGTATGAGAAGGGAGTGTAATAGGAGGTGTGAAAAAGAGGAAGCAGAAAATGGCAAATTACATCACAAGAAGAAGTACAAAATCATAGTAGAGGGAAAGAGAGGAGGGAGATGAGCATTGTGTGAGAGGTACTCTCATCAGATTTGTTTAAAGGACAGAACAATAAACTTAAGTAGAAAATCCTAACTAGCTCTATAAGCAGTGGGAGAGGAAGGGGAAAGAAAGGGGTGGGAGGCAAAAGGGAGGGAAGAAGCAATAAGAGTAAAGGGGAGTTAAAGGGAGGGGGGCTAAAAGAAAGATGGGAAGGCAGCAGGAGGAGGTGGTGAAAAGTGAATAATAGTGAGGAGGGGAAGGGAGACAAGCAGAGCTAAAAGCGCAAATGGTGGGAAAGAAGATGGAGGGAAATACACAGATTGTAATCATAACTGTGAATGTGAATGGAATGCACTCTCCCATAAAACGGAGATGGATAGCAGAATGGATTAAAAGCCATAATCGAACAATATGCTGCTTACAAGAAACACATTTGAAACGGGGGGATACACATAGGATAAAGGTTTGACCCGGGTCCGGGTCCTTCAGGTGATTCTCTCCCAGTGGGCTTCTGCTCCGGACGTCTCCGGTTTCCCTCCCCGGGGGACTCGGTGGAGGGACTCAGTCGGACACTACTTCAGGAGGCATATACTTTATTAAGTGCAGAGGAATCCCCCGAACAGCCCAAGGCGTTGGTTTAAGTAGGGTTCTAGTTCCGGGTAGCCATCCCGATCCACCCTGAGGGCGAGGCCTACATCCCATTGGAGCAAGCCCCTCCAGACCAATCCTAGGGAGGCACGATCCCTTATCCCGGGTCGTGTCCTCCCCTGGTTGGCTGGCGGCCACTCCTGGGGAAGCCCCTCTCCGCCCAGGCAGTCAGGACCGACCCCCGACAAAGGTTAAAGGATGGAGCAGAATATATTGTGCTTCAGCTGATGTAAGAAAGGCAGGAGTAGCAATCCTAATCTCAGACAAAGCAAAAGCAGAAATAGATCTAATCAAAAGGGATAAGGATGGAAACTATATCCTGCTAAAAGGCACCATAGACAATGAAGCAATATCATTACTAAACATGTATGCTCCAAGTGGTATAGCATCCACATTCTTAGAGGAGAGGTTGAGGGAGTTGAAGGAAGAAATTGACAGCAAAACTATACTAGTGGGGGACCTCAACCTCCCTCTTTCTGAACTTGATAAATCTAACCTCAAAATAAACAAGAAAGAGGTTAAGGAGGTAAATAAAACTCTAGATAAGGTAGATATGATAGATCTTTGGAGAAAATTGAATGGGAATAGAAAGGAATATACCTTTTTCTCAGCAGTACATGGAACATTTACAAAAATTGACGATGTACTAGGACATAAAAATCTCAAAATCCAGTGCAGCAAGTCAGAGATAATCAGTGCATCCTTCTCAGATCATAATGCAATAAAAATTATATATAATAAAAGGCCATGGAAAGATAAAGCAAAAATCAATTGGAAACTAAATAATTTAATCCTCAAGAAGGAATGGGTTAAAGAAGAAATCATAGAAACAATCAACAACTTCATTCAAGAGAATGACAATAATGAGACAACCTACCAAATCTTATGGGATACTGCAAAAGAAGTTCTTAGGGGAAGTTTTATATCTTTGAATGCCTACATAAATAAAATAGAGAAAGAGAAGATCAATGAGTTGGGTATGCAGCTGAAAAAGCTAGAAAAAAACAAATTGAAAATCCCCAAGAAAATACCAAATTAGAAATACTGAAAACCAAAGGAGAGATTAATAAAATTGAAATTAAGAAAACTATTGAATGAATAAATAAAACCAATAGTTGGTTTTATTAAAAAACTAATAAAATTGATAAACCTTTGGTCAATTTGACTTAAAAAAAAAGAAGAAAATCATATTACTAAAATTAAAAATGAAAGGGGTGAACTCACCTCCGATGAGGAGGAAAATAAAACAATAATTAGAAATTACTTTGCCCAACTTTATGCCCACAAATTCGATAATCTAAATGAGATGGATGAATATTTTAAAAAATACAAATTGCTCAGATTAACAGAAGAGGAAGTTGAATACTTAATCAACCCCATCTCATAAAAAGAAATTGAACAAGCCATCAATGAACTCCCTAGGAAAAAATTTCCAGGACCAGATGGATTCACAAGTGAATTCTATCAAACCTCTAAAGAACAGATAATTCCAGTACTATATAGGCTATTTGGGAAAATTGGGGAAGAAGGAATCCTCCCAAATTCTTTCTATGATACAAATATGGTTTTGATACCCAAGCCAGGAAGAGACAAAACAGAAAAAGAAAATTATAGACCAATTTCTCTAATGAATATAGATGCAAAAATTTTCAACAGGATTTTGGCAAAAAGAATACAGCATCTTATCAAGAGAATAATACATTATGATCAGGTAGGTTTCATACCAGGAATGCAGGGCTGGTTCAATATTAAGAAAACTATTACCATTATTAATCATAACAACAAAACCAACAAAAACCACATGATTATCTCAATTGATGCAGAAAAAGCTTTCGACAAAATACAACACCCATTCCTATTAAAAACACTGGAGAACAAAGGAATAAAGGGAACTTTCCATAAAATAATAAGCAGTATCTACCTAAAACCTTCAGCAAGCATTATATGCAATGGAGATAAGCTAGATGCATTTCCAATAAGGTCAGGGGTGAAACAAGGATGCCCATTATCACCACTATTATTCAATATGGTACTAGAAATGTTAGCGGTAGCAATTAGACAAGATAAAGAAATTGAAGGAATAAAAATAGCCAAAGAAGAAACTAAGTTATCACTCTTTGCAGATGATATGATGATATATTTAGAGAATCCAAGAGATTCAAGTAAAAAACTACTTGAAATAATAAACAACTTTGGCAAAGTTGCAATTTACAAAATAAACCCACAGAAATCTTCTGCATTCCTATATATTAGCAGCAAAGTCCAACAGCAAGAGATAGAAAGAGAAATCCCATTTAAAGCTAGAGTGGACACTATAAAATACTTAGGAGTTTACCTGCCAAAACAAACCCAGGGATTATATGAACACAATTACAAGACACTTTTTGCACAAATAAAGTCAGATTTAAGTAAGTGGAAAAATATGAGTTGTTCATGGGTAGGCCGAGCTAATGTAATAAAAATGACAATTCTACCTAAATTAATCTACTTATTTAGGGCCATACCAATTAAACTATCAGATAATTATTTTCTAGAGCTGGATAAAATAATATCAAAATTCATTTGGAAAAACAAAAGGTCCAGAATATCAAAGGGCCCAATGAAAAGAAATGCTTGGGAAGGTGGCCTAGTGCTACCAGACCTCAAATTGTATTACAAAGCAGCAATTATCAAAACCACCTGGTATTGGCTAAGACACAGAGGGGTAGACAAATGGAATAGACTTGGCACTCAAGACACAGTAGGCAAGGAATATAGGAATCTCCTGTTTGATAAACCCAAAGATCCCAGCTTCTGGGATAAGAACTCACTGTTCGACAAAAATTGCTGGGAAAACTGGTTAACTATGTGGCAGAAATTAGGCATAGACCCATGCCTGACACCATACACAAGAATAAAGTCCAAATGGGTACATGATTTAGGTATAAAGATTGATAACATGAATAAACTCGGGAAGCAAGGAATAGTGTATTAATCAGATTTATGGAGAGGGGAAGAATTTTTTTCTAAAGAAATGATAGAAAGCATTATGAAATGCAAGATGGATAATTTTGATTACTTTCAACTGAAAAGTTTTTGCACAACCAAACACAATGCAACCAAAATTCAGAGGGATGTAGTAAATAGGGAAAAAAATTTTCAGCTAAGTTCAGGGATAAAGGCCTCATTTCTAGAACATATAGAGAACTGACTCAAATATTTAACCATACAAGTCATTCCCCATTTGATAAATGGCCAAAGGATATGAACAAGCAGTTTTCAGGGGAAGAAATCACAGATATCTATAATCATATGAAAAAGTGCTCTAAATCACTATTGATTAGAGAGATGCAAATCAAAACAACTCTTAGGTACCACATCACACCTGTAAGATTGGGAAACATGACAGAACAAGAAAATGATAAATGCTGGAGAGGATATGGGAGAGTTGGAACACTAATTCATTGTTGGTGGAGCTGTGAGATCATCCAACCCTTCTGGAGAATGGTTTGGAACTATGCCCAAAGGGCTACAAAAATGTGCATACCCTTTGACCCAGAAATATCACTACTAGGACTGTATCCCCAAGAGATTATAAAAATGGGAAAGGGTCCCATGTGTACAAAAATATTTATAGCAGCACTCTTTGTGGTAGCCAAAAACTGGAAGTCAAGGGGATGCCCATCAATTGGGGAATGGCTGAATAAATTATGGTATATGAATGTAATGGAGTACTATTGTGCCATAAGAAATGATGAACAAGAAGACTTCAGGGAGGCCTGGAAGGACTTATATGATCTGATGCTGAGCGAAAGGAGCAGAACCAGGAGAACTTTGTGCACAGCAACGACCACAGTGTGCAAGAGTTTTTTCTGGTAGACTTGGAACTTTGTAATAAAACAAGAACTTAGTGAGAAAAAAAAAATCCTAACGTCGGTCTTCTAAGGCAAAATGCCTTCCACACTCAGAGAAAGAAATATGGAAGTCATTTGCAGAATGTAGCAGATCATGTTTGTGTGTGTGTGGGTTTCAGTTTATTATGTTTTGATTTGTTATATGATTTCTTCCATTTATTTTAGTTCAACTACATAGCATGACTATAGTGAAAATGTGCTCAATAGGAAAGTATATGTAGAACCTAAACAGAATTGTATGCTGTCATGGGGAGGGAGGGGGGTTTTGGGGGAAAGGTGGGGGGGATATAATCTTAACTTTAAGGAAATGATTGTAAAACATTTCAAAAAAATTAAGATTAAAATAAAAAAAAAACGTTTGTTTTCTTTTGTTTTTCACCATAATCCTAAGAGTAGTAATAATGAAAAAAATTGTTCAGTGCTAACATGTGTGCAGAGTAGCAACCCATAAGGCTTCCCTAATTTGTGGATCAATAAATGAAGGTTAAAGGGGTTCAACGGCACTTCCACCATGGAAAGAGCTATTATCTGATTATACTGTAATCTATAAATATGCAGGAACTGTGGACTTCAAACTGGGAGACTTGTATCAAATGGAGGGGAATAATCTTTGAATAGCTTCAATGAGTTTCTTATCAAGTGTCTTTACCATGGGTGAATTCACTATAAGAAAAGTTACTGCTAGGTCCCAATTAGTGTGAATAATGAATCCTGTGAAATGACTATATTTATTTAAATTCACACTATTCAGAGTTTTAATTGAGCAAAATATGGTAATTAATTCCATCTTAATGGAAACATTCAATAAGTATTTAAATAATACAATAAATTTGCAAGATTTGTTTCTTGCACTAAGTGGGACCTTAGTTGTAAATCATTCACTCAAGGTAGCACTAAAAAAAGTGTATAGATACCTCCTCCCTGGAAGAAAAAAAAATGAGACTAAGCAGGAATAGTTTGGATTCAGCTAAGAATAATAAACAGTATCAGTTGAAAATACCATGAAAGTAATGGAATCACAAAATATGAAACTTTAGGACAATATTGTTTGGAGAAGTATCATCAAAAATTTTTATTATTTTTTTTATGTACATGTGCCTTGAAAACTTTAGAAAGATTATTGTGATGGATGATTCTTCTCCCTCCTTTTTTCTTCCCTCCCCTTGCACCTTTCTTCTCCAATTATGCCACATTTCATTGATTAATAGTCTAACATCTTTTATATGACTTGGATAATAAGTCCATCAGTACAGTGGAAACTAAAACTGGAATGTGATTTTCTACTGATTTTGGTCATCCATTGTCATTATGTTAGTCGGGGCTGTAGTTTTCCAATATTTCATGCAAAGGTTTATGTCATCTTGAGTATTTTATGCTTATTTCAAAGATCTGAAGTAGGTGCAATCCTCAAATATTAATATTAAATATTTGGGGGCGTTCAGAATTTCTGTAGGATTTTTCAGTTGATAGCATCATTTTAGGTAACTATGGTCTAATTTTCACTTCTGTAAAGTTATTGAGTTTTCTACATAAATACTATTAAGTGAAATATCAAAATAAACATCCAGTGACAGAACGATAGAGGGAAAATATAACTGATCTGTACTAGAATTTTGCAATTGGTAATGAGGAGCTTTGTTTGTTTTTAAAAATCTATTAGAAATACCTCAGTAGCATATACACATTGATAGCCTTGAATCAATTTTGGAAGGAACCTAGAAGAAATTATTCAGTCAATTTTATTAAAAATCATGTAGAGGAGGAGGAGCCAAGATGACAGAGTAGAAAGATTCACATATACTAGCTCTGAACCCACAACCTGTAAATTTCCTGTAAAAAGAACTCCCCACAAATTCTGCAGCAGTGGAAGCCATGCAGCAACAGAGTGGAGGAGATTTCAGTTCCAAAGAGCCCTGAAAAACAGGCATCAAAGATCCATCACACACTGGACAGTGGAGCCCAGCCCTGCCCTGGCCACGTGGCCATGAGAGGAGCAGATCCAAGCAGACTTCAGGGATGGAATGTCCAGTGGCCACGAAGGTCCCTCCACCCACAGGCGCTACAGGTCAGTGAGAGAGACTTCCAGGCTGGGCGAGAGGGGAGCAGGGTGTCTCCATAACTCAGGCCCCTTCGGGAGGCAGTGGGAGAGGCAGCGGTGGCCAGGAGCTCCTGGGGCAGACAGGACCTCAGATGCATTATTGAAGATATCCACATAAACCCCATGAGGGAACTTAGCCTGGGAGGCAGCCCTGCCCCCACCTGAGAACCTGAATTTAATTTTACCCTCAATAGCAGCCCCTACACCCACTGAAAGCCCTGAGGCTGAGGAGCAGCATTTGAATCTCAGACCCGAAGCACTAGCTGGGCAGATCTAGGCAGGGGTGGAGAGGAATCTCAGAAGTCAAGTAAATGGCTGGGAAAATGCCCAGAGGGAAAAAAAAATAAGACCATAGAAGGTGACTTTCTGGGTGAACAGATGTTTCCTCCTTTCCTTTCTGATGAGGAAGAACAATGCTTACCATCAGAGAAAGACATAGCCAAATGGAAAAAGAGGTTCCACTGCTCATTGAAGAAAATACTTTTCTCAACATTAGAATGTAACAGATGGAGGCTAATAACTTTCTGAAAAACCAAGAAATCACGAAACAAAACCAAAAGAATGAAAAAATGGAAGAGAATGTGAAATATCTCATTGGAAAAACAACTCACCTGGAAAATAGATCCAGGAGAGACAATTTAAAAATTATTGGACTACCTGAAAGCCATGATCAAAAAAAGAGCCTAGACATCATCTTTCATGAAGTTATCAAGGAAAACTGCTCCGATATTCTAGAATCAGAGGCAAAGTAAGCATTGAAGGAATCCATCGATCACCTCCTGAAGGAGATCCAAAAAGAGAAACTCCTAGGAACATTGTGGTCAAATTCCAGAACTCCCAGCTCAAGGAGAAAATCTTGCAAGAAGCTAGAAAGAAACAATTCCAGTACTGTGGAAATACAATCAGGATAACACAAGATCTAGCGGCTTCTGCATTAAGGGATCAAAGGGCGTGGAATAGGATATTCCAGAAGTCAAAGGAACTAGGATTCAAACCAAGAATCACCTACGCAGCAAAACTGAATGTAATACTTCAGGGGAAAATATGGTCTTTCCATGAAACAGAGGACTTTCAAGCATTCTTGATGAAAAGACCAGAGCTGAAAAGAAAATTTGACTTTCAAACACAAGAATGAAAAGAAACATGAAAAAAGTAAACAGCAAAGAGAAGTCATAAGGGACTTACCAAAGGTGAACTGTTTACATTTCTACATGGAAAGACAATATTTGTAACTCTTAAAACTTTTCAGTATCTGAGTAGTTAGTGGGACTATACACACACATACACACACGTACACCAATGCACATGCACACACACACATACACACACAGACACTGAGAGCACAGACTGAATTGAATACGATGGGATCATATCTTAAAAAATGAAGGTAAATATATAAGCGAAATGTTTTGGAGAAGAGAGGGTGAAATGGAATGGGGTAAATTATCTCTCATTCTAGAGGCAAGCAGGAGGCTTTTTAGTGGAGGGAAAAAGAGGAGAGCTGAGAACAAAACATTCGACTAAAGGAAGGAATAAAATGCATACTCATTTTGGTATGAAAACAATCTTACAATACAGGAAAGTGGGGGAGAAGGAGATAAGCGGGGGGGATGATGGAAGAGAGGGAAATGGGAGAAGGGAACAATTTGAAGTCAACACTCGGGGAGGGACAGGATCAAAAGATAGAATAGAAACAATGGGGGGCAGGATAGGAGCGAGGGAAATATAGTTAGTCTTACACAACACGACTAGTATCGAAGTCATTTGCAAAACTACACAGATATGGCTTATATTGAATTGCTTGCTTTCACAAAGGGAATGGGTAGGGAGGGAGGGATGAGGAGAATTTGGAACTCAAAGTTTTAGGAACAACTGTTGAGTATTGTTCTTGCTACTAGGAAATAAGAAATACAGTTAATGGGGCATAGAAAGTCCTCTGGCCCTATAGGACAAAAGAGAAGATGGGGACAAAGAAAAGATGGGGACAAGAGAAGGGAAAGATGATAGAAGAGAGGGCAGATTGGTGATAGGGGAAATTAGAATTCTCGGTGTATTGGGGTGGGGGGAGGGGACAAATGGGAAGAATATTCGGAACCGAAAATTTTGTGAAAATGAATGTAAAAAGTTAAATAAATAAATTCATATTAAATAAAATCATGTAGAAATTCAGAATTTGCTAATTCTGCTTTTGAAAGCATTCTTCTCCTCATTGACTTTTTGAACCTCTTTTGCCAATTGAGTGAGCCTATTTTTCAAGGTGTTACTTTCTTCAGCATTTTTTGGGTCTCCTTTAGCAAGGTATTGATCCATTTTTCATGGTTTTCTTGCATCTCTCTCATTTCTCTTCCCAGTTTTTCCTCCACCTGTCTAACTTGATTTTCAAAATCCTTTTTGAGCTCTTCCATGGCCTGAACCCATTGGATATCTATTTCGGATGTTTGGGATACAGAGGTCTTGACTTCTATGTCTATTAGATATATATATATATATATATATATATATATATATATATATATATATATATGTATATATACATATATATGTATATATACATATATATATATTTATATATATATATTATATATATATATATATCCATTTGTGTCCTATTTCCTTTTTCTCATCATGAAGTTCTTTACAAATAATTAAATAGCATTTGTTTTTTAAATTTTTGTTAGTGTTTATTTTTTTTTTGAATTTCAAATTCTTTCCATCTTGATACCCTTTTTTCTTACTCTTTAAGAAGGCTAATACACCCACATCTACATACATACATACATACATACACACATATATGAAATCATGCAAAACGTATTGGACTATTGTATTGATAAGTATAGCAACATCTTTCCCAAGTTGTTCGTTATTACATCATTACTGTCACTGTGAACAATGATCCCCAGATATTTCTCACTTTCTAGCACTTCGTATAGGTGTTGCCATGTTTATTTTGTTTTCTGAAATTATTACCCATTTATTTCTTCCAGCATTATAGTATTGCATAGCAATCATATGCCACAACTTATTTAGGCATTCCCCAATTGATGAGCATCCCCTTAATTTCCATTTTTGTCACCACAAAAAGAACTGCTATAAATAATTTGTACATATAGGTCCTGTTCCTGTGATCTTCTTGGGGTACCATATAGTGGTTTTATTGGGTCAAAGGGTATGCACAATTTTATAGCCCTTTGGGCATTGTTTGATCAAAGTACTACTCTCTAACCAGCAACTGTGACTCAAAACTGGTTTTGGTCAATAGATTTGCCAATAAATGACAGCTTCTCCTAATGCCAGCAGTCACTTGGATTCTCCCTCTGACCAGTTTTCCAACCTTTTTATGTTATACGTCAATGCTACTTCTTAGCCTATTTTTTGAGCATAGGAAATAAATGAAAATCTGTAGCAGTTTTGACTCTTTGGATCCACCATATGCCACACAATTGCCTTTGGGTCACTTCTAACTTTGATTCCTCAGATATCATTGTGTTCTGAAATTCCTCACTACAGAGACTCACCAGGAGGGAATTTGTGAAATTTCTTTTAATTTGTTTAGAATCAGTAAAAGTACTAGGAAATTCCCCAAATGCAATCCAAACTGCTTTTCTGATGTGTCTATTCTACATTTTCATATTTTGTACTAATTCAGTAGAATGACTGTCTATCTTTATGTCATAGTCTGAACTACTGGCAATTTTCATCTTTTTTAAATTTTTATGTGAATTGTTATGCCGATCTATTTTGTAAAATCATGACAACATTGAATATTTGCTATAGTATTTTGAGCTTGATATAACGCAAACAATATTTTCTGCAAAAGGAGTATCTGTAAGACTTCAGAATATAAAATATGTGGCCTTATTTAAACTTCTCTTTCAGTCGGTCATGGATTCTTTTTTGCAATGTATTGAAGCCAATTGGGCCCAAGATACTTTTTTAAATATGTAAAATTAGAATGCACAGAACTTTAAAAATAATGAATCACAGTTATCTTTGTCCTCTTAGCCATAAAAGGAAGCACTCTCTCTCTCTCCCTCCCTCCCTCCTTCTCTCTCTCTCTCTCTCACTCTATTTCTCTCTGTTTCTCTCTTTTTTGCTCTCTTTCTCTCTCTCTCCCTCTCTCCCATTGTATATCTTCATCTAAGCAGTTTTGTGAGAAAAAGAGAGAAGAATACAAGCATCGTGGGATCACTCTTAATTTAAGTTACTGCAATGGAGATGGTTGAGGTAACAAGGAGAAAACTATCTAATGTTGCATGGATCTGCAAAATGGTCTATTTAGATAGGGCTGGTAAGTCAACAAGTAAATTTAATGGCAAAAAAGTCAAACCAGCTAATTGATGTGAGGAATTGGTGAACCAATGATCTTTAACGTATCAGTAAACATAGTTTTCAATAGTTACAATAATATATATGTGTATATATATATATATATGTATGTATGTATGTATGTATATATATATATATCAGCTTTACTGAAAATATCTTCTCTCTGTTCCTCCTACCATATACCAAAATTACAAATGATGTTTCTGTATTCTTGAAACTTCATTTTTACTGATGCATCCAGAAATCACATTACAATTTTGACAGTAAAATTAAATAGAATCATAATTATTTTTTCCATAGAAGTTTCTTTTATCTAGTCACATTTTTGTGTTCTCCTTGACCTGTTGAGTTTATGAACCTTCTTGTAGAACTTTACAATTATACCTATTAAATTCTATCATATTCAATTTAGCTCGTTATAATTACATTTAAAGACATTTTTGAATACTACTCTCTTTGTCAAGGTCTTCATGTACCCTAGATCCTACTCTGTCACATTGTTCAAAGAAAATTGATCTTATTTTCATTCCCCCATCTCAAAAATCTCAGTATTTTCATTAATTATTTTAAAATATTTTAGACTCATCTTTTCCTGATGATATAGAGATCCACATTTCTGCCATCCTCAAAATCACTCACTATATCATGTGTTGAGTTATCATAATTTATCCATTTAATCTTTCTTAAGCAAACTTCTAGGGAAAAAGAGAGCTGCACTCATTGATTCTACTCCCTCTCCTCTGATTTACTTTTCAACATCCTAACCCCTTGAAATCAAACTTTTGACCTTGTCAATCATTTAAAAATGCTCTTTCCAAAGTTACCAATGACTGTAATACTCAATTTGTCTTTGTGAATGATAGATTGTCAAACCTCGTGTGCTCTCTCAGTCTTTATCCTTCTTGACTCCTCTGCACTACTTGGCATTATTGACCACTTTTTCTTCCTGTATGCTCTATTTTCTTTGTTTATTTTCTTCTTCTTAATTATCCTCCTACCTTTTCCATCTCAGCATCCTTTGCTATATCATCTTCCACAACATTCTTTACCCTTACAATGTTCTCATTAGGTCCTCAGATTTAATTAACATCTACATACAAATGTTATTTAGATGTTTATATTCAACTTTAATCTCTCTTGAGCTCCAGTACATTACCAACTGCATGTTCAACATAACACAAATTCAACTTGTCCAAAACAAATTTCACCCCTCCAAAAAATATTTAGATCTCCTTCCTTTGGATTGATGTGAACACCATCTTTCCATTGTCTTTAATCAAAAAGTCACCAATTTGATCCATTTAACTCTTTTTCCTGACTGCTTTTCTTCTTGCTTTCAACATCTCTCTTTTAATCTATTAAAAGTTTCCTCTCTGATCTCCACACTTCAAATTACTCCTCTCTCATTTTAACTATTTCTTTTTTAACTTATACTTGTTCCGTATTACCTTGAGAAATTAATATAACTTATTGTTTTTCTTTTTTTACAACCTGTTCATTCTTTTTTGAATAGTTACATATATATATATATATATATATAAACATTCTTTATGCTCTCTACTGTTGAATACTATAAGTATTTTCCTCCTTTACCTTATACACTGAATTCTATTTTCTTTCTCTATGGCTTTTCATAGATTATTCTCGATACATGGAATATATTTCATCCTCAATAATATCATTTAGAGTCTTCTTTTACTTTGCCATCTTCCTTGGAATCTTTTCAGAGTCTTCCCATAATTACCTTGCATGTATTTTGCATATGCACACATATATAATATACAATACTTAGATATGTTATATATGTATGTTTGTATATATGTATGCATGTATACACACGTGTTTGTGTATATATGTATGTATGTGTGTGTATATATATATATATATATATATATATGTTCTTTATGTCCATTTTATGCCCTTTCATAATATGGAAGCACCTTTAGGGTAGGCACTGTTTCATATTTGTCTCTGTAACACTATCTCATACAGTGTCTTGCCTATAGTAGATCCTTGAAAGAATTGTTGATAATCAGTTCATTGAGTGATCAGATGAAATGATTCAAGTGAAAATGTTTCAAAATGCTAAATATAATTCCCTAAAATATAATTAAATAATGTGTTGAATGCATCTAAAGTGCTTTTACATGAAGAAACTGCACAATAAATGACAACAATATTTACTAAGCACTTACTATATGCAAGGCACTGTTCTAAGGTCAGGAGGTTCAAAAGAGATGTATGAAGTCCCTGCTCTCAAGGAGCTTTCATTCTAATGGAACTTAGAATATCTTATATTCCTTTATCTCTCTCAAAGTACACACTTTATTGTCTCAAGTACAGCAGTGGATTAACAAGTGTTTCTTGACTGCTTCAGATTGCAAACTTTGTGGAAATCAATATCATCTGTTTTGCCACTCTATTATTCACAATATTTGCTGCGTGCTAGGCACATAATAAGTTGTCAATAAATGTTTGATTAATTTAATTGATTAAGATTTAAATCCATTGATTTCTTTGGGAAGTTACCCTGATTATGTTCAATTCAGTACTTTTATGAGCTACCAGGTGGTGATACTGTCCATCTGTCATGGAGTAGATAGGGAGAGTAGATTATTTTTGTAGAAAGAATAATTCTGATTCTGTAATGAATAAAAATCTGAAAGAGATGGAGTAGGGAAAGTCACATGTCCCATTTCCCTGGAACAGGTGCAACAGTAATAGTAAATCTTGCTTTCCTACATCCACTCCACCCCCACAAATGCTAGCTGTAGAGAATTGGAAAAAGCTCACTAATTACCTGTTACTCAATTTATTCGAAGGTATTCCTAAAGCATTTTTAAAGGATTTAAAGCATATCTAAATATATTATCCATTTAAATAAGTACTGTGCTCAATGCAGGCCCTTTAGGCTTATAATAATATACAGAAAAGGTAGATAAATGTTCACTCAAAGGAGATTATCATTTAAGTGTAGTCCGACCAAATCTAAGTTGCCTTGCCTTAAGCCCACACAATCAAAAGAAAAAGATAGGATCTAATATAAAAGCAGAATAAACATCTCTCAATAACAGATAAATCTTATATTCTTATTCCTTGGATCTCTTTTGTTCATTTAAATAATTTTAAAATGTACTTATATTTGATTAATCTTATAAAATAACAAGGCAATTCTCTGAAAGTCTTTCTGTACTTCATTGTTTTCGTTGTTATTTTTATTTCTATCAACATGGACAGATGGAACAATGGAGTCATTTAACTCAATACCTACCATATAAAATGAACAGTAACCAGACAACAAAAAAAATTAACGTGGACCTCAGGGAAACCTGGATTCAAATCCTGCTTCTGGCATATTTTGCTATGGGACATTCTTTGGAAAGTTCACTAAATGGGTCAATTCCCTGAGACAAATCTCTAAGACTTTCAAGTATAGGTGAGTTATTAATCTATATCAATGTAAAGAGTTCCTTTACCAGAAGAAGAGAGGAAGGGAGAAAGGAATAAAAAAAGAGGTGAGAGAAAGGGGGAAAGAAGAATGAGGAGAAGGAAAGACTTTTATTAGAATTCATCTTCAATTTATAAACATGCTCATTCACCAAGTCTGTCAAAAAATCCATTAATCATTTACAATAGTTTTATATATCTATATGGTTGTTATTATTTAGTTGTTCAGTCGTGTCTGACTTTTTGTGACCCCATTTGAGATTTTCTTGGCAAAGATACTGTAATAGTTGTCATTTCCTTCTCCAGCTCATTTTACGGATGAGGAAACTGAGGCAAACAAGATTAAGTGACTTGCCCAGGATCACAAAGATAATAAGCACCTGAGCTTACATTTAAACTCAGGAACATGAATTATGCCACCTAGCTGCCCCATTTATATAGTTACCTGATTATATATTAATCATAATAATAGTTAGCATTTACATAGAATTTTAAGGCTTGCAAAGCACTTTACAAATTTTTCATTTTATCCTCACAACAATCTTAGGAGATAGGCACTATCATTATCTCCATTTTACAGATGTGGAAATGGTTTCAGATAAGGATAAAGTGGAATAATAGCCACAAAATTGATATGGATCTTAAGATAGACTAAAAATCAAGGCTTCCTGACCCATGGTTTGGCATTTTACCCAATATATCAGTTTGTATTCTAAGATTTTGGAGACACTCTAATTTTTAGTTAAGCAGCTTTCAAACAATTTTTTAGTCCTAGAATTTTTTATACTCTTAAAAATTACTGAGGAACCATATGTTTGTGAATTATATCTCTCACTACTTATTACATTAGAAATTAAAGCATTTTAAAAAAGTGTTTGTTCACCTCAAAATAACAATAATAAACCTATTACCTATTAAAGTAAATAGAATGTTAAAGTAACTATGTTTTCAAAAAAGCAACAGTGAGGAGAGTGGCAGTGTTTTACATATTTTCTTTTTTTTCCCACTCTCATTTATGTTTTATTTATTAGAATATAGCTGAACTCTCAATCTGTTGTGGCATGTTTTTGTTGAAATAGATGAAGAGAATCTGGCCTCAGACAAGTATGTGATTAGAAAATGGAGAAGCATTTTAATAAGCAAATAATTTCTTAATATTATTATGATGAATAATTTTGATCTTCCAGACCTCTGAAATGTGTCTCTGGAAAGCCCAGTGGTGTATAGTGTCAATAAAAATCTTTGACAAAGAGATTGAGACACAAAGTTTTGGGCATGATTTATTAACAAGGCTAACAATTGACAATAAATGAGATCAATGGATCTTTTTCACTAGCCAAAGACCCTTCTTACAGGCAGAACAATTCTTTTATCCAGTTGGTTACATAAAGTTCAGTGCCGCAAAGTAAAATAAGACTTTGATTAGTCTAATACAAACATAGAAGGTGGCATTATATTTGACTTGACTCAGAGAGTGTTTCCAAAAATCATGGCAAGGAGAAAAGCATAGAGTTGGGTAACTTTCTCTGAAAAGTTTTGTGTCCGGTACCACCTACACCAGAGTGGTCTGGAGCTAAGGAAAACATCTCATGACCAGGCTGGTTGATTTTCCCTTTTCCTGCTCCTGCCTTCTGGGATGAGACAGATTGAGTCCAAGCTGTGGCACAAAGCAAGAAGGAACCTACACTCTTACAAACTCTATTACTAAGACCTAGACAATCAAATCTAAATCTGATCTATAAGTAGTGGTTCCAATGATTAGAGTAAAACAAAGTAAAGTGAGGTATCCATTTTCAGTTTCACAGGATGTACCACATTTCAAAGTTAATATTTTAGGAAATCCTTGTAGGCACTTATGTGGTATATGATTTAGATATCTGAGGCAGGGAGACCAATGCAGAAACTTTTGTAATAGATCAAATGTGAAGTGATGAGAAAATGAACTACTGTGTTCTCTACATATGTAAAGAAAAGGAAAGAGAATAAAGAGAGATCGTGAAGATAACAATGACAAGATTTGGCAATTGCAGGAAGAGGAAGATGACTTGTGGATATTGTCCTTAATGTGTGTGTGTGTGTTCATCCTTTGTTGCCAAATAAGACCATGCCATCAGAGAAATAATGACGTGACTTGCACTTGACTTTGTTTTGAGTGAGGGAGGGCTGTGTAGGACACCAGCCTCACTTCTCCTCCAGAGCCATCTGAATCCAGTGACCAGATATTCATCAGGATTACTGGAGATGACCCAGGATGAGGCAATTGGGGTTAAGTGACTTGCCCAAGGTCACACAGCTAGTGAGTGTGAAGTGTCTGAGGTGAGATTTGAACTCAGATCCTCCTGACTCTTGAACTGGTGCTCTATCCACTGCACCACCTAGCTGCCCCCTTAATGTAAATAGAAAACTGTGAAGAGGAAGTGAGAAAAATAATGTTATTGGTACAAGATAATTAGTTGTTTTAAAATGATATATTTCAAATATATAAAGTTAAAGTAGTTCAAAATGAGCAAAACTTAGACTGTAATGTAGGACATTATATATATATATATATGGGGGTAATGGGTAGATTAATAAATGATCACAGTCTTTATGCGAACATCTAAAATCACTTCATGAAAGATAGTACAGAGAGAAAAGGTCCAGGTTAGAATGGAGGATTACACTGACAAATAAGGGTTGAGATATGGATGACAAAACTGCAAAGAAGAATAAGAAGAAATTATCAGAGAGAAAGGACAATAAAAGGAAAGCAGTGTTATGATAACCTGAAAAAGGTATTCGGGGGAGAAGTTGGTCAACAGTGCCAAGTGCTGTAGAGATGAGGGTGAGAATAGGGGAAAAATCACTCTATTTGGCAAATAAGAGTTCATCAGCAACTTTGGAGAGAGTGCTTTCACTTGAGTGATGAGGAAAGAAGTCACTAAGCAAGAAGCAGTACCCATAGTATATGTAAAGAAAGCTTAGGATGTAAGAAAGCCTGTGTTCAGTTATCACGTCTGACATATGCTGACTGTAGAACTGACCAAGCCCCTTATATCGTCAATGCTCTACACTACTCTCTAAAGCTAAAAGTAAGTAGCAGAGAAGATGTTCACCTGCCTCAGTGTGCACATAGAATGTGCTTTGTTATTTGCATATTGTTTCCCCATTAGATTTTGAGCACCTTTCAAGGAGAGACTTTTTCATCCCTAGTCTTTATCACCGGTGCCTGGCAGAAAACGAGTTGTAAATAAATGTTTGTTGCCTTGACTTGACTTGAAAGAACAGATACAACAGCTACAGACCTAGACCCAGTGTCTTCTTATTCCCTAGGACATCTTATCAACTCTCATGTCCTCAACGATCAGTTATGTGCCAGACAGCTCTCTCTGTCTATCTATCTATCTATCCATCCATCCATCTATCTATCTATCCATCCATCCATCCATCCATCCATCCATCCATCCATCTCTCTCTCTCTCTCTCTCTCTCTCTCTCTCTCTCTCTCTCTCTCTCTCTCTCTCTCTCTGTCCCAGCTTCTGTCTCTGTCTCTCTCCCTCTGTCTCTCTCTTCCATTACTCTCTTTCACTCTTTCTTTTGTGTTGCTCTCTTTCTGTTTGTATCCCTTGTGTCTGTCTCTGTCTCTCTCAACACACACACACACATTCATAGACTCTTGCTCTCTATTATCTCAAGGATCAAATATAAAGTCTTCTGTCAATTAACCTTCTCATAAATTATTCCTTTCCTTCCCATACAATCCCATACAGCAATCCACTTCATTATCTTTACCAATATGATAGCAAACGAACAAAAACAATAATCCAGCTACAGGAGCCATTTTATTTTTCAACACATATGATATTCCATTTCCCAGTATAAATCATGGAAATATCTACTTAGATTGTATGTTTTCTCCCCTGTGGCTACAAATTCTTTGATGCTGGGGTTATTCATATCTTTCTTTAACTCTCCAAAGTTTTGAACAGTGACTATCACAAGAGTAAGTGATTACTAAATGCTTTCTGAATGACAAAACTTACTTTTCTTCACATTCCTCCTCTTCTTGCCCTCTATACTCCAGAAACAGTGGAATATTTCTATTTCTATCCCTTCTCCTTCCTGTTATCATTTGCCCTCTGTCCTCACTTCCAGTTCTCTGATTCTTGATATTTCTTTGAGGATTAATTCAGATGCCATCTGTCAGATCCCCTCCCTCTAGTTATTAGTGATTTTTCCACTCATCTCTGGTCAAGTAGGCAGTGTCCTGGATAGCATTTCAGACGTCAGGCTTCTCTTCATGTGTTCAAACGCAGCCTTGGACACGACTAGCTGCGTGTCCCTGGGCAACCCTATTTACCTGAGTTCTCAACTGTAAAATGGACTGGAGAAGAAAATAGCAATCCACTTCATTATCTTTACCAATATAATCCCAAATGGGGTCAAAAAGAGTCATATGAGAGTGAAAAATTACTCAACAATAACATTTGTCTGTGTATATGTTAATAAGTTCTTTCAAGTCAGGAATGATTTTGCTTCTATTGTGATAACTCTAATATCTAGCAAACGTTTATACTAATTACTAAATTCTTAAAAATAAGTTAAATAGGATAATGAAAACCTGAATACAACTAAATATAATGTGAACAGATTAGGGTACTGTATCTAAGATTTTTTTAATTCTGTGAGAAAAGATGAAAGATGATTTCTAGTTGTAGAGGAATAGCAAAGATTTTTTTGTTTAGAAAGTGATATTTAATCTAGAAAAAGAGAGAAAGTTTGAATATTCCAGGCTAAATTAGCAGTGCTAGGTAGGAAGTTGAGAGCTGTACTTACATGATGGAGAATGGAATAAGACTTGGAGAATATTCAGGATTTTTCTCTTTGACTAGTCCTAATTTAAAACTACAGATTTAAAGCAAGATGATCTTTAGAAAAACTTCCAACTGTGAATGATGACTACCATACTTATTAAACAGTTGGAAGGTAAATTCTGAATTCCCACTGTGCCTTGACAAGGTATCTAAAATTCGTGTTGTTTAAAATTTGACATATTTGCTAATTTACTTTTAACAGTTTGGACTTTTCTCTTTAGAGTGGGTTGTCAAAAATAAAATCTACATTCTCTCAAAAGCTTATTCCATTACTTTAAAAAGGTCATAAATACATCCAAGTTTCCTCTTTGGATAAAGAAAATATTTCCTCTTTCAAAATTTACTAGGATGTTGGTTGTGGAAAGACCTCCAACCACGCTAAGGGATCTCTTAAAAATGAAGTAGAAGACATTTTTTTAAAAAATAAGATCACCTAATTGCCTATTTTACTGCAATCATGAACCATAAAATTATCATGATACTACACAAAAAGACACTGCTTTTGATTCAGAAGACTTGATTAAAAAATCTACTTTTGACATTTGCTACTTATATGACCTTGAGTAACTCAATATTTCTTGGCTTCATTTTCCTCATCTCTAGAATAATGAATGATCAAATTAGTTAGTCTTACAAAACCAGGTGAGTCTGGGCTCTCAAAGTCTGTATTATTGCATCCCATACTAGAATGTCTTTTGAACGTGTGCCTAAGGTTGGGTTATAAGTTTGTCTTTTGAGGATCAGCCCAAGTATATGTTCAAGGATGCTCATGATTCAGTTGAGTGCAGGATGGGCCAATTAGTTAACCCTAATAACTCTCAGATTGCCTATTAAGTTAAAGATGAGGACAATCATCAGGAGAGCAAGTGATGTTCCAATTAAAGTATTAAAGAAGTGCTACCCAGACACATTCATATTTAGTGCATTAAGTTAAATCCAGAATATTTTCACCCCATTATTTCTAACCTTTTTCTCAATATGAAAACTCCTGTCTCTGTCTCTTTTCGTTCATTTATCTGCTGTCTGATTTTTCCTTTCTTGTGTACATTCAATCATATTGACACAGCACTTTTTTGTATTCCCATGCTAGATTTTCTCATTCATTTCTCTGTCAAATCATACTTTGTTTGACATATACACCTCCTCACTCAGCTTATGCACAAGAACAATCTCTTCTTGACACATAAAATTACTCCCTCTATGTCAGTCTTTCTCAAACTTTCTCACACAGTTTCTATATGTACCATTTTAACTCTGCCATGAATTTTTAATGTTGATGTCTTATCTTGGTGTGGTAGTGACCTTACATTCAAACTGAAAGAGAAAACAAAATCTTTGAGAATAGGTCTTTTGATGGGTTGGATTTTTATCATCAAAGGTCAAAGTTTTTTGGATTCAGAAAGACTCATCAACAGAAAACTATCCGATATGAGGAGTGTCTTGTCTGTATCAACTCATTAATAATTAAAGGTTTTTTAGTAATGTGGATATGTCCACACTGAAATGAAAGAATCTTTTATGTATAGAGTATGAATAGTAAAGAGAAGAAGGCACTGTAATGTCAAATGATTTCACACTGAAGCAGTCTCTCCCTACATGAAAATTATCTTCCCTAACCCATTATTCCCATTATGTTATATAATTCCTATTACGATATCTTATAAAAGACATTATAGAAAGTAATTATATAATCCGTATACATACACACACACATATGTGTGTGTGTGTGGGTGTGGGTGTGGGTGTGGGTGTGGGTGTGTATAACTCAGTGACTGGCACAAAGTAGTTTCTTAAATGTTTTGTTTTTGTGGTTTGTTTCCTTATTTGTTTTTATTTCATTAATTCATTTAAGTACTTTAGCTACTGTTGACCTGAAAACTTGGCTAAAGAAAAGGCAACAGGCTCAATGCATACATTTTACTATTTAATTAATTAATCAATTTCCTATTAAAGAAAATGGTAACATAATGCATTATGGAGCCAGAAAAGTTCTGGCTACCCAGTATAGAAATTTTCTCGCTTATATACATTTTCCCGTGAGAAAGGAGTTCTCTTAGATAAACACATTGTAAACAAAGTGGCATCAATTGGTTTTAATGATTGCAGGCTATGGGCATCTTCTTTTCATAGCATACCTTTGTGATTTAAGATAAGCAAAAAGTCCCATCACCCAGATTAAGGACATCCTATCCTAAACAGGCCTTTGAAGTTGTGGTATTTTAACAGAGTTGACAAAGCTTATCACTAAGATGCCAGAAGAAGGGTCTGGTAAGGAAGTCCCATTTGCTTGCTTGACATCAAAAAGTGTCCTCTAAATTAAACAAAGGGGACTATTAGGTCCAGGCTCTTCTTTATTCAAACTTTGGCCCTTATTAAAGTCTAAAATGTATATTAAATATTATCACTACCAACCCACTGTGACATATATCCCAGCTTCACTTTCCATGACTTGGATCTTAAAGTTGAAGACCTCAGTAACAAATTAGTGTCTTAAAGTCAAGCTTCAGGGATCCTTTGCTTATATAAGTGAGGTGACAAATTGTTTCTACCTTTAATCTGCTTCAAAAGGTTCTAACCAACCCAAAACCTAAGTCCATGGGGGAAAATTTAAAAATTTCTAGAATTAGACAGCTCTGGATTTACTCTTGGATACTCTAATCAATACAGTGATCCAAAACACTTATAAAGGATTCATGATGAAAAAAATGATATTCATCTCCACAGAGAGAATTGATGAATTCTGAATGAGAATGGAAATATAATTTTCTTGTCTTTTTTTTTAATTTTGGTGTATGATTAACATGCAAATGTATTCTGTATGTCACATGTATAATTGATATAATATTGTTTGCCTTCTCAGTGGTTGGGGGAAAGTAGGTTTGAGGGAGATAATTTGGAGCTCTGTCTTGAAAAAGAAAAGAATATTAAAATGAAAAGAATATAAAAATAAAATAATGTTTTAATTATTTTGGTTTCAAAACTTTTTTAGTAAATATTCATTTTCTTACCATCCTTTTCACACTTGCTCAAAGTAAAAAAAAAGAATAAAAACAAAGTCCTATAAAAACATGCATATTCAAATAAAGCAGACACAAAAATTTCGCATTTCCATGTTAAACGATTCTATCTATCTATCGATTGATCGATCTATCGATCCATCGATCGATCTATTGTTTTCAGCAGTTTGAGGCCTTTACTTCTTCCAGGATTCTTTCAAATAAACTAAGTTTCCTCATTCATATAAATTAACAAGAAAAAAGCATTTGTAACTGAAAGGCTGACACTGTGGATCAAGTATTCATAGTACAAAGACTCCAGTTTAAATGTAAAGTGGCAAGAATTCCATAGCATTATACCGCTGATTTCTTATGGTTTAGTGGAAGATGTACCTTCTGCCTATAGAATGGAATCATGGGGCAAAATGAGGTAGAAAAATCTAACATCAGACTAATTTTAAATATAACTTTAGAGAGATTACATTTTTTAAGACAGATACTTTCAAAGTTTTCTTTTGTTTAATACGTCATTTGACCCTCACAATAATTTTAAGGTAAATATAGTAAGTTTTATTAACCCTGCTTTATGGGTGAAGAATCAGAGTCCAAGAGACAAAGTACTTTCTGTTGTTGTTCCGTCATATCCGGTTTGTCATGGCCCCATTTGGGGTTTTCTTGGTGGAGATACTGGAATGATTTACTATTTCCTTTTCCAGTTCATTTGACAGAAGAGGAAGCTGAGGCAAAGCAGGTTAAGTGACTGCTCCAGAATCACAGTGAAGCCAGATTTGAACACAGCAAGATGAGACGATCATATCCAGCACTGTGCCCACTATCTTCCCCATAAATGATTATTCAGTTATATAAGTAGTAAGTGCCAAAGGGAGCATTTGAATCAGGGTCTTTCTGTGATTCCAAATCTTAAAAATTTTTCTTTCTCTCCATATTTTTGTATCATGTTCCTGGTAGATGATAGATTTTCTTGTTTATTTCCAGGGAAGAAAAAAAAAGACATGAACTAACCTGGCAATTCCCTAGCACCTATATGATGGAAACTTAGCCAACTTATTTTGTTATGCAATCATACTTCTACTATAGTTTCCTGTACATTCCCTTTCTCTCATCATGCTTTCTACGGCAGCTGTCATCATAGAGGGGTTGCCCTGGTGGCCTCTCTACTGCAAAATCAGGCTGTTCTTGTTTCCCAAAGCAGATTTATTACCTTTTAATATTGTCATCCATGTGCTTTGTCCACAGCAAATTATTGCAAAATATACTCTCCATAACAATTTTAGGGACTCTATGAACTAAAATGATGGAGTATATGCAATCTACTCAGATGATATTTACCAAATAGTTACATCACACTCCAAATTGCTTTCCTTTCTCATTATATACTGTGTCAGGAAGCATAAATTAACTAGCTGAAGTCTGGTTAAATTTTATTCCATTCATTTTCTGAGACAACTATTTTAATAGCTATAGCTTTCACTCATAGGAGGATTTCCCTAATTCTACTTATGCAATTTGATGAAATTTCAACCCAGATGGTATGGATTAAAATGGAATTATAAGGATATTAAATTTTTAAAAAAGAATGAGATAGGAATATGTCTGATAAAAAAATCATATCTAACTTAAAAAGTGATTGAAACAAATTGTCTTATGAATATTAAAAGCCATATATCACTGTATTAATTAACATCTTTTGCTTAGCACATCATTAAAGATAATCTACATGTGAAATAATGTGTATTGAAAATGTATTTTAAAATCTTAATTTATTCAATTCACATAAAATATCTCATGAAATTTATGAAATATCTCATGAATTTTAGAAAAAGGTAAATGCAACATAATATGACAAATTTTGTGGGTGACTTAGAAGATTCATTTAATTTAAAGCACAGCTGAAGGGAAAATGGCAGACTTAGAAGGTGGGATCTGTCTATATATTGTAAGTTATTTCTGAGAAAAGTGGCTATACCAGGGGTGGGGAACATGTGGCCTCAAGGACACATGTGGCCCTCTAGGTCCTTAAGTGCAACTCTTTCACTGAATCCAAACTTCATAGGGCAAATCCCCTCAATAAAAGTTTTTTGTTCTTGTAAAATTTGGAGGCATTCAAAAAGCTGCACCCAAGGATGCAGCAGGTCACATGTGACCTCAAGGTTGCACGTTAGCTGATATAGAGAACTTACTGTTAGAAAACCATCATGACCCATACAGACTAGCAATCACTCTGCAATTTAGTATCTTAGAGAATTGCCTTCTTTACTTTAGTGGTTCAGGGTCATATAGCTAGTTTTAGTCAGGGGAAGAATCAGGATTCCAAATCATTCTGATTCTAAGGCTTGGCTTTCTATTCTATCTACCAGACATGACCAACATGCAGTCCATTACACTCCAAAATGTTGCTGTGTCCAGATTAAAATGCATTTCCTACTTAATTTTAAAATCTTGATTTAATTTTTAAAAAGATATACAAATATGAGATTTTCTAAATCAATATAATTTCCATATGGATATTTCTGTACAGTTTAGTAGTCTCATTTTTATTTGAGTTAAGGCAATACTGCTCAATACCTCAGTGCTTTTTAAGGGAAAGAACAAATAGGAATAAATATCATTAGGTGCGAATAAAAGGATGAAGTGCTCTAAATTTTACCTTACTCAAAAAAAAATGAAAATATTTTTATTTGGACATCAGTACAACTGAACACATTTTAGACATCATCATGTCTAGTATTCAGTACAGTATCTAATACATAGTAAAAACCCTTCCTTGGATCAGAAACATTTTCTTTTTAAAGTTTATATTGGTAAATATTTTTAAGACAGTCATATTTCCCTTACTACTTTTTCCCTCCCATTCTGACTATTTAGGATAAAAAAAGAAAAAAAAAAGGCAATGGACCCACTGCCTGCTATGTAATTATGTATGTCCTATTCTCCTTTCATAGTCTCCTTCCAGTCTTTGAGAAGGAAATTAATGATTTTTTTAGTTTAGAATAATATGTTTATGACAATTTCTTCATTTTGGTGTTATCACTTGCATTACTGGTCTCACTAAGTGCATTGTTTCTTGGTTTTATATTATTCTGTTTTTCTCATCATTCAAATATTGCTATATATTTATGAAATGCCTCATATTTTATATTTTATCACTTGATTACATTATATTTTATACCATAAATTGTTCCCTCATATATGACTGTCTGCCTCTATCTTTGTCTGTTTGTCTCTGTCTTTACCTGTGTCTCTATCTTTGACTGTTTGTATCAATCAGTATGTCTGTATCTCTGTCTAAGAAGTTGTGTTCTAAAATTCAAAGATATCAAGATGTTAGGGGAAAAAAAACTAATCAGAAAGATAGCATTGAGTTTCCTTGATCAGTTTTCCATATGGGCATATATTTCACAAGCAGAAGATCTATGTGTATTTATCCAGGTTCTTGGAAAATCTAAAAAGGCCTAGTGACAGAGGATTGCTGCCAAATCAGAAGACTTTGGTTGCCTTGACTCTTTTCTTTTTACCTGTCTCCCCCTTTTCTAGCTGTGATGTATCTCAGGAACATATCTAAAATTATCATGTGGTGGGAAGGGCTTCCAAAAATTGGGTCACCACCTTGTCTATTGTCTTCCAGCTTCCTGGATTTCTTGGATAATTGCAGGTTTTGAATGGAAAAGAAGACAAAAATTGCTTTTCATCCAATGAAAAGAATTTCCAAGTCTTGACATCAGCCCTCCACTGCCTCTTATGTTCCTATATGTTTTGCAATATATTCTGGCTTTAAGGTACCATCTGTAAGCATTGTCATCATAAATATATAAGTAATTTAATATTCCCCTGGGCTTTGCCATGCATTTGACTGCTGGGTCTTTTCATCTGTCCTCCAGTTACTCTTTTTTAAACTGTTTTCCCCAATTAGAAGATGAGTATCTTTTTAAAAATTATTTTAGTTATTTTCAGTGTACTACAATAACATCCATATATCTGCAATTTTTCCCCTCCTGTCTCCTCCTTTTGCTTTACTTCCCCAATACCTTCCCAAGACAGCATGCAATCTTATACACATTCTACACATACATTCTTATTGCATACATTTTCATCTTAGTCATGTAGAATATAAGAAATAAAATGAATGAGAGAAACCATAAAACAAAACAAAACATAATACAAAAGAAACATACAAAGGTCTGTTTTTATCTGCGAACCAATTTTATAGCTCTGTCTCTGGATGTGGAAGGCATTTTGCCCCAAGAGTTCATTGGAAATTATTTAGGTCCATGCATTTCAATGAAGGACTAAGTCTACCAAAAAAATTCCATGCACACTGTGGTTGTTTTTATGTACGAAGTTCTCCTGGTTCTGCTCCATTCACTCAGCATCAGCTCATATAAGTCTTTCCAGGCTTCTCTGAAGTCTTCCTTTCCATTGTTTCTCATAGCAAAATAGTATTCCATTACATTTATATACCACAACTTGTTCAGCCATTTTCTAGTTGATGGGCTTCCTCTTGATTTCAGTTTTTGGTCACCACAAAGAAAGCTGCTATAAATATTTTTGTATATGTGGGAATCCTTCCCATTTTATGATCTCTTCAGAATGGAGTCCCAGAAGTGGTACTGCTGGGGTAAAGGGTATGCACATTTTTGTAGACCTTTGGGTATAGTTCAAAATTGCTCTCCAGAATGGTTGGATGAGCTCACATCTCCACCAACAATGAATTAGTGTTCCAGCTCTCCCACATCTTCTTCAACATTTATCATCTTCCTGCTTTATCGTGTCAGTCAATCAGAGAGGTGTGATGTGGTACCTCAGAGTTGTTTTGATATGCATCCCTCTAATCAACAGTGATTTAGAATATTTTTTCATATGATTATAGGTAGTTTTAATTTCTTCTTTGAAAACTGCCTGTTCATATCTTTTGACCATTTATCAATTGGAGAATGATTTATATTCTTGTACCTTTGACTCAGCTCTCTATACAATTTAGAAGTGAAGCCTTTGTCATAGACATTAGTTGCAAAAATTCTTTCCCAGTTTGCTGCTTCCCTCCTAATCTTGGTTGCATTGGGTTTGCTTGTGCAAAAAATTTTCAATTTAATGTGATCAAAATTATCCATTTTGCACTTCATAGTGTTCTCTATCTCGTGTTGGATCATAAATTTCTGCATTCTTCATAAATCTGACAAATACTCTAAACGATGCTCCCCAAATTTATTAATAGTATCAATATTTATACCAAGATCATGGATCCATTTGGACTTTATTCTCATGTACAGTACCAGGCATTGGTCTATGTCTAGTTTCTACCACACTGTTATCCAGTTTTCCCAGCAAAATTTTATCAAACAGGGAGTTCTTATCCCAGATGCTGGGGTCATTGGGTTTATCAAATAGTAGATTGCTATATTCATTGACTACTGTGTCTTGAATATTCCATGGGTCTATACCCTCAGTTTCTTGGCCAGTATCAAGTGGTTTTGAAGATTACTGCTTTATAATATAACTTGCGATCTGGTAGGCCTAGGCCACCTTCCATAGTATTTCTTTTTGTTAGTTCCTTTGATATTCTGGACCTTTTGTTCTTCCAGATGAATTTTGATATTATTTTTTCTAGCTCTAGAAAATTATTATATGGTAGTTTGATTGGCATAGCACTGAATAGGTAAATTTATTTAGGCAGAATTGGAATTATTGTTATGTTATCTAGGTCTACCCATGAGCAACTGATGTTTTTTCCACCTACTTAGATCTAACTTTATTTGTGTGACAAGTGTTTTGTATTTGTGTTCATATAGACCCCGGGTTTGTTTTGGGAGGCAGATTTCCAGATATTTTATAGCGTTCACAAAAGTTATGGCATTTCTCATCCTATCTCTTACTGTTGGGCTTTGTTAGTAATATGTATAGAAATGCAGATGATTTTATGGGTTTATTTTGCAACCTGTGACTTTGCCAATGTTTTTTATTATTTCAAGGAAATTTTACTTGATTTTTTCATATTCTCTAAGTATATCATCGTAACATTTGCCAAGAGTAATAACTTAGTTCCTTCTTTGCCTCTTCTAATACTTGCAATTTCTTTTTCTTCTCCTATTGATACAGCCAGTATTTCTAATACCATACTGAATAACAGTGATGATAATGGACATATTGTTTCACACATGGTCTTACTGGAAATGCATCTAGCTTATCCCCACTGCATATAAAGCTTACTGAAGGCGTTAAGTAAATATTGCTTATTATTCTATGGAAAATTCCATTTATTTCTGTGCTCTTCAGTGTTTTCAATAGGAATGGTTGTATTTTGTCTAAGGCTTTTTCTGCATCTATTGGGATAATCATGTGGTTTCTGTTAGTCTGTTAGTATTGTTGATTAATCCTACTTGAGTATAATGTATTATTGTCATGATAAGTTGCAGTATTCTTTTTGCTAATATTTTATTTAAAATTTTTGCATCTAGGCAGAGCCCAGATGGCATAATAGAAAGACACTCTTCCCCCACAGCCCATAAAATACCTCTAAAGAAAGACTCTCAACAAATTCTAGAACAGCAGAAGCCACAGAGCAGTGGAGTGGAGATTTCCAGCCCAGGGTGACCTGGAAGGCCGGCAGGAAAGGTGTGCTGTAATGGATGCAGAGCAGAGCACAGACCAGCCTTGCTGCCATGGCTCCAGGAGGAGGAGGACCCGAGAAGATCTTGTGGGCAGATTTCCCAGCAGCAGTGGAGGTTCACGGATCTCTCAACTCACAAACATCAGAGGTAGCTTCAAAGATCAGCGAGAGAGCTTTTTCACCTCCATGACAAGTGAGCAGAATCCTCCCTTAGCTTGACCCCAAGTGGCAGCAGCATGGGTAACAGCGAGTGGAGGCTGCTGTGGCTATGGTAGACACTGTGCACTATGCAGGCCTCAGCATAAAGTCACATGACGTCCCCTACCCTTACTTATTAGCACTGTCTCCCTCTTTATATCAATGTGTACATCACTTTGTATTTCCTTGCTTCTGTACATGATGTATCCCCCAAAGAGAAGGCAAGCTCCTTAAAGGGCCTGCTTTAATTTTTTCTTTTTATCCTCAGCACCAAGGAAAGAATTGTGCATAGTCAATATTTCATTACTCTTCTCTATACTAACAATAATAATAAACGTTTGTTGGATGGACCTGAAAAAAATTTGCATTTGTATTCATTAGAGAAATTGATCTATAATTTTCTTTCTTTGTTTTGGCTTGTCCTGGTTTAGGTATCAGAAACATATTTGTATCATATTAAGTATTTGGTATGACTCCATCTCCCCTAATTATTCCAAGTAGTCTATATAGTACTGGAATTAACTGTTCTTTAAATGCTTGATAGAATTCAGTAGTAAATCCATCGAGCCCTGGATATTTTTTTCTAGGGATTTCATTGATAGCTTGTTCAATTTTTTTTCTGAGATGGGATCGTTTAAGTATTCAACTTTCTGCTCTGTTAATCTGTGCAATTTATATAATTTTAAAATAATCATCCATCTCAAGTAGATTGGTGAATTTGTAGGAACACAGTTTGGCAAAGTAATTTGTAATTATTTCTTAATTTCCCCCTCATTGAAGTTTAGTTCACCTTTTTCATTTTTAATATTGGTAATTTCATTTTTTTCTTTCTTTTTTTAATCAAATTGATGAAAGATTTATCAATTTTATTGGGTTTTGCATAAAAACAACTCTTAGTTTTATTCATTATTTCAATAGTTTTCTTAATTTTGGTTTTACTAATCTCTCCCTTGGTTTTCAGCATTTCTGTTTTGGTATTTAATTGGGGACTTATAATTTATTCTTTTTCTAGGTTTGTCAGCTACATGTCCAATTCATTGATCTCCTCTTTTTCTATTTTATTCATGTAGGCATTCAAAGATATGAAGCTTCCCCTAAAAACTGCTTTTGCAGGATCCCAAAAAAATTTTCATTCTCTTGAATGAAGTCTTGATTGTTTCTATGACATGGGGTTTTATCCTCTCATTCTTTAGGATTAGGTTATTTACTTTCCAATTATATTTTGGTTTATCTATCCATGGCCTTTGCTAACAAATACTTTTTTATTTTCTTACAATCTACAAAGGATTATTTAATTATCTCTGCCTTTCTTCACTGTAATGTGAGATTTGTTATGCTCTAGTACATGGTCAATTTTGTATATGTGCCATGAACCACAGTTTCCTCCATAAGTTTATCATATCCACCTTATCCAGAATTTTATTCACCTCCTAAACTTCTTTCTTTTTTTTTATTTTGAGGTGAGACTTATCAAGTTAAGAGACGGTGTATACGAGGTCACACACTAGTATAGTTTCACTTTCCATTTCTTCCTCTAACTCCCTTAACTTTTCTAAGTATTTGGATGTTATTACACTTGAAGCATATATGTTTAGTAATGAAATTGCTTGGTTATCTATGGTGCCTTTTAACAGGATATAATTTCCTTCCTTATCTCTTTTGATTAGATCTATTTCTGCTTTTGCTTTGTCTGAGATTAGGATTGCTACCCTGATTTTTTTACATCAACTGAAGCACAATATATTCTATTCTAAACTTTTACCTTTACCTTGTGTGTATATCCACCCCCTCTCATTTCAGATGTGTTTCTTGTAAACAAAATATTGCTAGATTATGGTACTTAATCCATTCTGCTATCTATCTCAGTTTTATGCGAGACTTCATCCCATTCAAGTTCACTATTATGTGGGTCTTTCCCTCCATCCTCTTTCCCTTCATTTACACTTTTAATTCTCCCTTCCCCTTTCCCTTCCAAAATAGAGTTTTAATTTTTGACCACTGCCTCCCTCAGTCTTCCCTCTCTTCTTTCAGCCCCCCTCCCTTTTATTCCCCTTTTCCACTACTACTTCTTCTCTCCTTTTTAGCCTCCCCTCCCTTTGCTTTCCCCATTCTCCTCCTACTGCCTGTAGAGCTATTTAGATTTTTATATTTAACTGAGTTTGGTGCTCCTGCACTGAACCAAAGTAGATGAGAGTAAATCTCAAACAATTCTCATCCCCCCCTCCCTTCTTTCCCTTTACTCTAATATATTTTTGTGCCTCTTCTTGTGATGTAATTTACCTTTTTCTCCTTCCTGCTTTTCACATCTCCCATTACAATCCCTTTGCACCCTTAAATCACATTTTTATCATCACATCATTTACTTTATAACCAATCCCTCTGTGTATATTCCTTTGATATATCACAATAAATATACAATTATGAAGATTAACAAATATTGTCTTCTCCTATAGAGATGTAAACAGTTTACCCATATTGAACGACAATTTTCCCCCCTGTTTACCTTTTGATGCCTCTCTTGAGACCTGCATTTGAAAATTGAATTTTCTATTGATTTCTGGTCTTTCCATCAAGAGAGTCTGAAAATCCATCATTTCATTTAATGTCCGTTTAATTGCCTGAACTATTATTCTCATTTTACAGGGTAATTGATTATTGGTTTAAGTCCTAGCTCCTTTCCTTTAGGGAATATCATATTCCAAACCCTTTTGCCTTTTAATGTAAAAGCTTCAAGGTCCTGTATGATCCTGATGGTAGCTTCTCAATATTTGAATGGTTTCTTTTTGGCTACCTGCAGTATTTTTTCTTTCACTTGATAATTCTGGAATTTCACAACGATATTACTTGGTGTTTTTAGTTTGGAATTTCTTTCGGGCGGTGAAGAGTGGATTCTTTCAATGACTATTTTGTCTTCTGGATCTATAATTTCTGGGCAATTTTCCTTGATGATTTCTTGGAAAATATTGTCCAGGCTCTTTTTTACATCATGGCTTTCTCATAGATCAATAATTCCTACATTTTCTCTCCTGCATCTATTTTTTTCAGGTCAGTTGTTTTTCCAATTAGATATTTTACATTTTCTTCCATCTTTTCATTCTTTTGATTCTGTTTGACTGATTTTTAGTATCTCATGTGGTCATTAGCTTCTACTTGCCCAATTCTATTTTTTATCAAATTGTTTTCTTCTATTAACTTTTGCATCTCATTTTCCATCTATCCAATTTTTCCTTTCAAGGAGACATTTTCTCCAGTTAGTTTTTGTACTTCTTTTTCCATTTGTCCAGTTTTCTTATTTAGGTTTTGGGTTTCTTTTTCCACCAGTCCAATTTTACTTTTAACTTTTTTCCGTGATTTCTGTCTTCATATTTTTAAAATCATTGGCCAGTTTTTCTTCTACTTCCCTAATTTGACTTTTAAAATCTTGAGCTCTTCCAAGAATGCCCTTTGGGCTTAAGACCAGTTCATATTCCCTTCTGAATTTTCAGATAGGAGTACAGTTTCAATGCTGCACTCTTTCGTATTCTTATTTTGGTCCTTGTCCTCATAGAAAGATTCTATGATCTTTTCTTTTCTAGTTTGCTACTTGCTCATGATGATTGACCTTTACTGGCTTTTAAAGAGGATCTCTGCTTCTGGAGAATGTGGGACTCTTTCCCAACGTTCTTGTGTTTAGAACTTGAGGATTTTTATATTGTGGCCTCTGGCTCTTTCAGCTAGAGACTAGAATGCAGTAGGTTACCTGGTGCTGAGCTGGCTAATGTGCTAAGGCCAAAGCCTGGTGAAGTCTTTCTGAGTTTCCCAAGAGTTACTCTGTACCTAGCTGTGTTAAGTATGGGTGGGGTGGTCTGGCCACAGGAGATCTCCTCTCCTGAGTACAGGCAGGCTCAGTGGTTTGTGAGCTAGTGTTTGTACTAGAGTCTTCCATATTCCCCTGGCTTTACTGAGGCAAGTTGTGAGTCCTAGTGTTGACAATTGTGGGCTAAACCTCCATGGGGCTCAGGATTTTCTCCAGCTGGCTGTGGTGTGGCTTTCTGGGACAGCTGCAGTCCTGCACTGGTACTCTATAGTCTCTTCAAGAGGGATCTCTCCGTCCCCCTCACCCCCCTTTGTGATTTTCCTAGCCTCATGGACTAAGAGAATGTTTGCACTTTAGGTTGATTCCACCATTCGAGGATTTTTCCTGGGGAAATACTTTGAGCTTTTCAAGGTGAACAAGGTGGGGGGGGGGGAAGTAAAGCATTTACTGACCACTCCATCATCTTTTCTCCCAGAAGTTCAAGTAGGTGACTTACAGACATTTAATATGTGGGCTGAGAATGTCAGGAGCAGTTGCTGAAGTTTACCAGGGGCTCTGCAGCTCTCTTTCACTCACTTCCACTGGATTTCAGTCCTAGGCTGATATCCCCTAAATTACACAGTGTACCCACTGTCTCAGACCACTTGGGGCTACCTGCACCATGCTACCATGGCAGGGACTCTGCTAGTACAGCCTGTGTGCTGTGTGTTCGTCCAGTCCCACATAACAGATGCTTCCTGTTGACCACCCAGTCTGTCCTGGGCTAGAAATCTGCCATAACCTGTGTCCTATTGGATTCTGTCCCTCCAAAATCCATTCAGATTCTCTTCTTAGAGTTACATGAAGCAGTTTTTCTTAGAGTTTAGGTGAGTAGCTACTCTCACTCTGCATCTGGGCTCTTTCTCCCAAGCAGAAGATGAGCATCTTGAGAGCAGCTTTTTTTCCTCCTTTGAATCCCCAAAACTTAATATTTTTACCTATTCATATGATCATTCCTTAGACTAAACATTTTTAAAGGGATGGGGATGTTACAGATCATCCAATATAAACCATCCCTCAGTTTATCCTGCTAAGGAGCTACAAAAATGACAAACTGCAACTGGGTGGAAGGTCTAGTTGCTGCCATTTCTAACTGACTCATTAGGTCAAGCTCCAGTTAGGCTGTAGCAGAAATGTCAAGCCTAGTATTTTCTATAAAGGGAGAGAAGTTTACTGACAGGTTGATGAATGTTTTTCAGACTGCGTATCATTGATATGGTTCTAAATTTCGGTACAAATTAATATCTGAGTAGGACATAAACATCACTGTTAACCTGAAGATCATGAATATATTTTATTTTAATAACTCTACATCAATATATTTGGTTCCGTTTTGTATACATTATGTCTTAAAAGTCATTATTCTTAGATGAGATCCACATACCAGCATGAGAATGGGGGTCCATGTCTCAGAAAAGAATATGTATGTATGTATATATATATATATATATATATATATATATATATATACCCTTCTCTATGGTGAAGATGGATGGACCTAAACAAAAACATTAGAAATTGAGTTTCTCTTAAAGATCAGCATTTTAGGGGGCAGAGTCAAGATGGAGGAGTAGAAAGACACACATATATTAGCTCTTCCTACATAGCCCATAAAATACTTATAAAGAAAGACTCTTGAAAAATTCTAGAGCAGCAGAAACCACAGAACAACAGAATGGAGGAGATTTCCAGCACAGGGTGACCTGAAAGGCTGAGGGGAAAGGTCTGTGGCACCGGACATAGAGTGGAGCACAACTTAGCCTTTGCTGTGTGGCATGGCACCAGGAGGAGGACCAGAGGAGGCCTTGGGGGTGGAATCTCCAGCAGAAGTAGCAGTGGTTTGCAGATCCCTCAACCCATAGGTGCCAAAGGTCAGTGAGAAGGTTTTTTCAGCTGGCTGAGAAGGGAGAAGGGTATTCCCTGAGCTCTGACCTCAGGCTTCAGAGACCACATCAGCAACAGCAACTCCTGCAGCAGCCTGCATCCACTGGTGCAGTGTAAACCCCCTGGGGAAACTGAGCAGTTGCATACCTCAGCCCTGTGTGGCAACCCTGCCTGTACCTAACATTCATGGAGGAATTGCATAGCTGATCTTTATCTCACACTGAATGGTGCCTCCGCCCCTGCCCCTGCCAACAGCCCCTGGGGGAATTGAGTAGATGATCTGCAACTCAGTCCCCAGTGATGGTTTAGTGGTTTACCTGCAGGCCAGGTACTTGTGTGGAGAGGAAACTCTACTACTAACAGATTCTGGGCATAAAAGTTTCTGGTTGCTCCCAGACCAGTGTACACACTTGATGGTTCCACCTTGAAGGAACTGAGATCTTATAGATCCCCAGAGTATAGCTTACTCTTGAAAAAAACAACCCAAAAGTCAAGTAACAGGTTGGGAAAATGCCCCCAAAATGGGAAAAAGATAAGACTATAGAAGGGTATTTTCTTGGTGAACAGATGTTTTCTCCCATTCTTTCAGATGAATAAGAACAATGCTTATCATCAGGGAAAGATATAAAAGGCAAGGCTTATGTATCCCAAACATCCAAAATAATTATGCAATGGGCTCAGGCCATGGAATAGCTCAAAAAGGATTTTGAAAATCAGATAAAAGAGGTAGAGGAAAAATTGGGAAGAGAAATGAGAGAGATGCAAGGAAATCATGAAAAGCAAGTCAACAGCTTAATAAAGGAGATAGGATAACTTAGGCAGATAACTTTAGCACAAATATTTCATATAAATATGCAGAAAATGTTGAAGAAAATAACACTTTTAAAAATGGGTTAACTCAATTGGCAAAAGAGGTTCAACAACCCAATGAGGAGAAGAATGTTTTGTAAAGCAGAATTAGTCAAATGGAAAAGGAGCTCACTGAAGAAAATAGTTCGTTAAAAATAAGAATTGAAAAGATGGAGGCCAATGTATTTATGAGAAACACCAAGAAATCACAAAACAAAACCAAAAGAATGAAAAAATGGAAGATAATATGAAATATCTCATTGGAAAAACAACTGACATGGAAAATAGATCCAAGAGAGACAATTTAAAAATTATGGGACTACCTGAAAGGCATGAATGAAAAAAAGAGCCTAGACATCATCTTTCATGAAATTATCAAGGAAAACTGCCCTGATATTCTAGAACCAGAGGGCAAAATAAATATTGAAAGAATCCACTAATCAACTCGTGAAAGAGATCCAAAAAGAGAAACTGCTTGGAACATTGTGGTCAAATTCCAGAGTTCCCAGGTCAAGGAGAAAATAGTGCAAGCAGCTAGAAAGAAACAATTCAGGTATTATGGAAATACAATCAGGACAACACAAGATCTAGCAGCTTCTACAATAAGGGATTCTAGGGCGTGGAATATGATATTCCAGAAGTCAAAGGAACTTGTACTCAAACCAAGAATCCCCTACCCAGCAAAACTGAGTATAATACTTCAGGGGGAAAAATGGTCTTTTAATGAAATAGAGGGCTTTGAAGCATTCTTAATGAAAATACCAGGGCTGAAAAGAAAATGTGACTTTCAAACACAAGAATCAAGAGAAGCATGAAAAGGTAAACAGGAAAAAGAACTCATAAGGCACTTACATTTATATTCCTACACGGAAAGACAAAAAGACAATATTTGTGACTCTTGAAACTTTTTTCAGTATCTGAGTAGTTGGTGGAATTACACACACACACACACACATATATATATATATATATATAGAGAGAGAGAGAGAGAGAGAGAGAGACAGAGAGAGAGACAGAGACAGAGAGAGAGAGACAGAGAGAGAGAGAAAGAGAGAGAGACAGAGACAGAGAAAGAGAGAGAGACAGAGACAGAGAGAGAAAGAGAGAGAGACAGAAACAGAGAGACAGAGAGAAGGAGAGAGAGAGAGAGAGAGAGAGAGAGAGAGAGAGAGAGAGAGAGAGCATACAGGGTGACTTGGTAGGAAGGGATCATATCTATAAAATGAAATCAATGGGTTAGAGAGGAATATATTGGGAGGAAAAAGGGAGAAATGGAATGGGACAAATTAGCTCTCATAAAAGAGGCAAGAAAAAGACTTTTCATTAGAGGGAAAAAGGGAGGAGGTGAGAGGGAAAATGTGAAGCTTACTCCTATCATATTTGACTCAAGGAAGGAATAAAATGCACACTCATTTTGGCATGAAAACCTTACAATACAGGAAACTGGGGGAGAAGGAGATAAACAGGGTGGAGGGGATGATGTAAGGGAGGGCAATATGAGGAGGGAACAGTTACAAGTCAACCCTCTTGGGGAGGGACAAGGTCAAAAGAGAGAATTGAAGAAAGGGGGGGGCAGGTAGGATGGAGGGAAATGTAGTTAGTCTTACACAACATATTATGGAAGTCATTTGCAAAACTACACATATATAGCCTATATTGAATTGCTTGACTTCCCAGTGAGGATTGGTGGGGAGGAAGGAAGGAGGAGAAGTTGAAACTCAAAGTTTTAGGAACAACTGTTGAGTCCTGTTCTTGCATACAACTAGGAAACAAGAAATTCAGGTAATGGGGTCTAGAAATTTATCTTACCCTAAGGATAAAAGAGAACATGGGGATAAGGGATAGGAGGGATGTTAGAAGGGAAGGCAAATTGGTGGCTTGGCACTTTGGGGTGGGGTGAGCGGAGCGATGGGGAGAAAATTTGGAATCCCAAATTCTTTGGAAATGAATATTGAAAACAAATAAATTAAAGGGAAAAAAATCAACATTTTATTTACTTGACTACAAATGATGGCTGCTCTAAGATTTTTCTTTTTCCATAATGGAGGTTTTAGTTCACAGAGCATATATTAACTAGTAAGGTACTCTGTACCTGTGAACAGATTTTGGTCACTTTCTAATATCATTTTCCAATGGGAACAGAGAATTAAAGATGTTAACATTGAATCAGTCAGGAAATGATAGGGGAATTTTAGCAGTTGAACTTATTTGGATACAGCAAAATCGTGAGGAAAGACCTTTCAGATTAGGACAAGTACAGCAAAGTGGAAGAGACTGTGAATTTGGAACTAGGAAGGCCTGCCTTAGACTTTCAATTTCTACCTTAGACACTCATTTATCATTGTGACTCTGGGCAACTAACTCTAAATTTCTGTGCTTTTGGATTCCTCTAATTGCTCTAAAGACTGATTACTAAGAATGTATGTTAGAAATAAAAAGATCAGGTAAAATCTACGTGCTTAGCAGTTCTAGAAAATCAGGAAGAAATATTAAGAAAAAGAGATTTGAGAGGGGGAAGAGTTCACAAGGTTAAAATGGGAAGTCCTAATTAATAAAGCAAGATTAAACATAAAGTGAACTGATACCAAACCTTCACGTCCAAGGCAAATTCCAATGATTGAAAAATAATGAAATTACCCTTTGAAGGTCTTCTGTAGTTCTTACTTCTCTAAGATATCCTTAACTATCAATTTTCAGAGATGTTGTTGATTGCATTTACGTATTTAATAGGATTGTATGCTGGATGGGTCATAAGTTCACTTTACAACTTAAAGAATTTTCAAAAAGATGTATACAGATTATGATATATTTCAAGACAATTTGCAGAATGTCTTCTTTTTGTGTGAGATACCTCGTATAAACTAGACCCCTCCTAACTTCCTAATCTTTTCCTACCTTATTTATCACCACAAACTCTTTACTCCAGTGACAATAACCTTACTTTTCCATGAACAATACAACCATCCCATTTCTTGGCATTTTCTCTGATTATCTCTTGTACCTGGAATTCTCTCCTTACTCATCTCTACCTACTGGCTTCATTAACTTCCTTTAAGTCTCAATTAAAATTTCATCTTCTGCAGAAAGCCTTTCCTACCCCTCTTTAATTCTAGTGCCTTACTTTTCTTACTTACTGCTTTTTATTCTGTACATCACACATTCACAAATATTTGTTTTCTTGTTTTCTCCCCCATTAGGTTGTAAACTCCTTGAGGTAAGGCACATCCTTTTCTTCTTTTTGTATCCCCACGACTTAGCACAGTGCTTGACACATAGCATGCCATTAATAAATATTTATTTGCTGACTCAGGTAATATATGTTGCAGTAGAAAAACGACAGGTTTTGGAGTAACTGCATTTCAGTTCCACTTTTGACACTATCTCTGTGATTTTGAGCATTTTGCTTACCTGGAACCTTAATCTTTTTTGATCCAAAATGACAGTTCATTTCAGGTCTAAATCTATATGCATATGATCAAAGTCTTGTCAAGAGACAGAGGAGTAACCTGAATTAGTATTGATTCTTTTTTGTTATGGAAAATAATATGATGAAGAAAAGTTATAAATAATGAATTCTATGCCTTGGGTAAAGGACCCCAAGACACCATGTGAGTCTGTTACTAGGAAGTAAGGTCAGAAAAGCTTACCTGGAGTGCAGTTTCCAAAATGAGGGGGTGACATTTGGGAGTTTTTCATTTTTTAACAAATTATTTTTACTATGTAGGTGCTAAAATCAATTTTCCTATACTCTTAAAGGTTTGAAAATGTTTCAATATAGTATAGCACCCTTGGAAAAATTCTATATCAGCCTGTCCTAGTCATGGTTCTATGACTAACTATAAATTCTACAGGTAGACTAAATTTATGCACTTGGAAAGATTTACTATTAAATTAGAGAGTCTTATATTTTACATTGGTTAAATTATCCCTACACATTGTTCAAAATTATATCTATTCCTAATTCAGCCACTCTTTTTCTTTTAAAATATGTTTGGTGAAATAATATCCACATGTGAGTAATTAAGTTGTGTTTAACATATTTAACTATAATTACAACAAAGTTACCCATAGTATGAAAAGAATAATTCTGGCCAGAATCTGCTCAATGAACCCCAGCTCTCCAAGGACTAAGGTTTAGTTTATTGTCTCAAAAAGAATTGAATTTGAACAAATATTTCCTTGTCAATAGATTAAATTCCCAGTGGGTGGAAGAATCTACCATAGTGGGCAACACTTTTTAACTTTGTTTAATTTAATTGGAACACAAAAGTTCTCACTGTGTTCCAATTAAAATGCTCATTCAAATATGACAAAGACAGATAATGCTAAGAATGAACACAAAAATCAATGTACCCTTCTCTGTGAATAATTTTTATTACATTATTTTAGTGTTGAGAAACTATTTGTGTTTATAGAGATAAATTGGCATTGGGAGAACTATAGTGATTATTATATTTCAATGTTTTAAGAAATATGAAAAATAAAAGGGAAAGATTGAGAACTTGCCAGGCCACCACCAGAATTAAGCAGACTAATCTTTATTTTACTTTGCAGTCAGATGTCTTTCCTTTGTAGTATTTCTATAATCCACCCAATCTTTTGCTCCATTTTCCAGGACAATTTAAATAATGCACCAGATATTTAATTCTGCTCATCATTCTTAAGAATTGCGAAATAGGAATGTCTTTAATTTATATAGAACTGATCAAAACTGAATTCATACTTCTCTCAAACTTTTATTTAATTTATCCAAATGAATGAACAATATTCAAAACTAATATAACAACCATGCACCAATCATTAGAAGAAATATGTTATGAGTAAAACTGGGTCTCAGTCTTCCCTGTGAATCATCCAAACTAGAAGGGGAAGAGAAGACATGCAAAATAAATAAATGAATGAATAGACAGATAGACATATAGGCATATAGATAAATAGAGAGATAGAAAGAAAGAAAGATGAAGTGTACAGTTCAAGATAAAAGTGCATTCACATGAAGGTCCTGACAGTTACTCATATTCAGCATACTTATATGAAATATTTCTGCCAAAAAGAAAACTGTTGGGGTAGAGCCTAGATGGCAGAGTAGAAACATGACCTGCTCTAGCTCTTCCCCCATAGCCCATAAAATACCTATAAAAGTGACTCTAAACAAATTCTAGAGCAGCAGAAGCCACAAATCAACAGAGTGGAAAAATTTTCCAGACCAAGAAAACCTGGAAGGCTGACAGGAAAGGTCTGTTGCAAGAGGCTTAGAGCAGGACAAAGCACAGACTTGGTCGTACAGAACAGACAGGACTGGAGCAGCTTCAGGGAACAGAATCATGGGTGTCAGCTGTGGTTCCCAGATTTGCCAACCTACAAATTCCAAAGACAACTTCAAAGGTCAGTGAGAAAACTCTTTCACCTGCATTTGAGGAGTGTGCAGTCTGGGCCCAGCCCCGGCACCACTGTAGCAACAGTGATGACTTTTGAAACCCTCTGCCTAAACACCCTGGGGAAATCAAGCTGCAGATCTGAGTCTTAGTCCTGCATGGCTGTCTTACTCCTGCATGGCTGTGCTGGAGTGAGGAGGAGTACTACCCCTGATGTGGTGAAGCTAGTGGTGGCTGTGGAGAGGGTGCCCCGCTTGTAGTTCCAGGGAAGAAAAGAGTGGTTGCAATTGCTCCTGAGAGTAGAGTGTAGGTCAAGAGAGGAGGAAACTCCTTTCCCTTGATTATGTCACCTTGAAGGAACTGAGAACTTACAGGTCCCTAAACCATATCCTCCACTTGACAAAGGGCTCAAAAGTCAAGTAACTAGCTGGGAAAATGCTAGAAAAGGGGAAAAAATAAGCCTACAGAAGGTTACTTTCTTGATGAACAGCTGTTTTCTTTTATCCTTTCAGATGAGGAAAAATAGAGCATACAATCAGATGAAGGCATTTACATCAATGTTTTTACATCTAAAACCTCCAGAAATATGTGCAATGGGGTCATGCCATGGAAGAGTTCAGAAATGAGTTTTAAAATCAACTAAGAGAGGTGGAGGAAGAACTGGGAAAAGAAATCAGAGCAATGCAAGAAAATCATGAAAAGCAACTCAACAACTTGTTAAAACAGACCCCCAAAATACTGACGTAAATAGCATCTCTGAAAATAGAATAACCCAGATGGCAAAAGGGATCCAAAATCAAATAAGGAAAACAATGCTTTAAAAAGAGGAATTAGGGGAGCCAAGATGGCAGAGTGGAAAGACACACATGCAGGATCTCCCCACACAGTCCAAAAAATACCTGTAGAGAGGGACTCTCAATGAATTCTGGAGCAGCAGAAGTGGAGAACAATAGAATGGAGGAAATTTCCAGCCCAGGGTGACCTGAAAGGTCCATGGGAAAGTCTGTTGCACCAGACGCAGAGCTGAGCCCAGGCCAGCCTTAGCCATGCAGCACAGCATGGTGCTGGGAGGAGGATAACTTAGGGGTAGAATCTCCCATCACAGTAGCAGCAGTTCACAGATCTCTCAACCCACAGAGACTAAAGGTGAGTGACAGGTCTTTTTCAGCTGGCCAGGAAGGGAGAAGGGCCTTCCCATAGCTCCAGCCTCTGCATGGATCCACAGAGGCCACATCAGGCAGGTGGCAGCAGTTCTCATGGCAGCCCTTACAGGAGCCTGAATCCACTGTTGGATCATAAAAACCCTAGGGGCAATGAGGAGCTGATTCTTACCTCACCCCTGTATAGAGGCGCTGAGGGAGCTGATCTTTATCTCACACTGAATGGCTGCCCTGCACCCACAGCTTATCTTAAAATCAGCCCCCAGTGCTGGCTTGACAGAACTGGAGGCCAGGTGGTTGTGGAGAGGAAACTGGTAAGATTCTGGGCACAAAACTCTCTCTCTATTCCCAGACCAGTGTACATGCTTCATTGTGCCACCCTGGAGGCACTGAGATCTTCCAGAGCCCCAGAGCATACCCTACTCTTGACAAAGGACCCAAAAGTCAAGAAACTGGTTGGGAAAATGCCTAAAAAAGGGGGAAAAATAAGACTATAGAAAGTTACTTTCTTGGTGAACAGATATCTTTTCCAATCCTTTCAGATGAGGAAGAACAATGCTTACCATTAGGGAAAGACATAAAAGTCAAAGATTTTGTATCCCAAACATCCAAAATATATATTCAATGGGCTCAGGCCATGGAAGAGCTCAAAAACGATGTTGAAAATCAAATAAGAGAGATGGAGGAAAAATTGGAAAGAGAAATGAGAGACATGCAAGAAAAGCATGAAAAGCAGGACAACATCTTGTAAAGGAGACCCAAAAAATGCTGAAGAAAATAACAACTCTAAAAATAGGCTTATTCATTTGGCAAAAGAGGTTCAAAAAGCCAAGGAGGAGAAGAATGCTTTAAAATGCAGAATTAGCCAAATGGAAAAGGAGGTTCAAAAGCTCACTGAAAAAAATACTTCTTTAAAAATTAGAATGGAACAGATGGAGGCTAATGACCTTAAGAGAAGCAAAGAAATCACAAAACAAAACCAAAAGAATGAAAAAATGGAAGATAATGTGTAATATCTCATTGGAAAAACTGACCTGGAAAATAGATCCAGGAGAGACAATTTAAAAATTATGGGACTATCTGAAATCCATGACCAATAAAAAAGCCCACACATCATCTTTCATGAAATTATCAAGGAAAACTGCTCTGATGTTCTAGATCCAGGGGTCAAAATAAATATTGAAAGAATTCAATGATCACCTCTGGAAAGCGATCCAAAAAAAGAAGCTCCTAGGTACATTGTGGCCTTGGGAGTCAAGGAGAAAATGTTGCAAGCAGCTAGAAAGAAACAACTCATGTATTGTGGAAATACAATCAGGATAACACAAGATCTAGCAGCTTCTACATTAAGGGACTGAAGGGCATGGAATATGATATTCCAGAAATGAAAGGAACTAGAACTAAAACCAGTAATCACATACCCAGCAACACTGAGTACAATACTTCAGCAGAAAAATGGTCTTTCAAGGAAATAGACTTTTTTGATGGAAAGACCAGAGCCGAAAAGAAAATTTAACCTTCAAAAACAAGAATCAAGAGAAGCATGAAAAGGTAAATGGCAAAGAGAAATCATAAAGGACTTACTAAAGTTGAACCATTTACATTCCTACATGGAAAGACAATATTTATAACTCTTGAAACTTTTTTCTGCATCTGGGTAGTTGCTGGGATTACACACTCACACACACATACGCTCACACACAGACACATAGAGAGAGAGACAGAGAGAGAAACAGAGAGAGACAGAGAGCACAGGGTGAATTGAATAGGATGGGATCATATCTTTACAAAATGAAATTAAGGGGTGAGAGAGAAATATATTGGGAGGAGAAAGGGAGAAATAGAACAGGGCAAATTATTTCTTATAAAACAGTCAAGTAAAAGACTTTTCAGTGGAGGGAAAAAGGGAGGAGGTGAGAGAAAAAAACATGAAGATTACTCTCATCACATTCATCTAAAGGAAGGAATAAAATGCACACTCATTTTGGTATGACAACCTATCTTACAATACAGAAAAGTGCGAGAGAAGGGCATAAGCAAGGTGAGGTGGATGATGCAAGGGAGGACAGTGGGAAGAGGGAGCAATTAGAAATCAACACTCTTTGTTAGGGACAAGATAAAAGAGAGAATAGAAGAAATGGGGCACAGGACAGGATGGAGGGAAATATAGTTAGTCTTACACAACAACACTATTATGGAAGCCATTTGCAAAACTACAGAGATATGGCTTATACTGAATTGCTTGCCTTCCCAAAGGGGATAGGTGGGGAGGGGGTGAGGAAGAGAAGTTGGAACCCAAAGTTTTAGGAACAACTGTTGAGTATTGTTCTTGCATACAACTAAGAAATAAGCAATACATGAAATAGGGTATAGAAAGTTATCTTGACCTACAGGACAAAAGAGAAGATGGGGATAAGAGAAGGGAGGGATGTTAGAAGGGAGGGCATGTTGGTGATAGGGGCAATTAGAATGCTTGGTGTTTTGGGTTGGGGGAGGGGAGAAATGCGAGAAAATTTGGAACCCAAAATTTCGTGGAAATGAATATTGAAAACTTAAATAAATAAATTTAAATACAAAAAAACTCCTGCCAAAAACCCCAAAAAGCAGAATTAGTCAAATGGAAAAGGAGGTTCAAAAACTCACTGAAGAAAACAGTTCTTTACAAATTAAAATGGAGCAGATGGAAGCTAATGACCTTAGGAGAGACCAAGAAATTATAAAACAAAATCAAAAGAATAAAAAACTGGAAGACAATGTGAAATAACCTAGTGGAAAAACAATTGAGCTGGAAAATAGATCCAGGAGAGATCATTTAAAAATTATTGATCTACCTGAAAACAATGATCAAAACAAGAGTCTGGAACTCCTCTTCTAAGAAATTATCAAGGAAAACTTCTTTAACATTTTAGAACCAGAGGGTAAAATAGAAATGGAATGAACTCAAGTATAACCTCCTAAAAGATATCACAAAAGGAAAACTCCTAGAAACATTGCATTAAAATTCCAGAGTTCCCAGGTCAAAGAGAAAGTATTATGATCAGCCAGAAAGAAACAACTCAAGTATTATGGAAATACAATCAGGATAACACAGAATTTAGCGGCTTCTACACTAAGCAAAGGGCTTGGAATATGATATTCCAGAGGTCAAAGGAGATAAGAATCACCTACCCAGCAAACTGAGTATAATACTTCAGGAGAGAAAGTGGAATTTCAATGAAATACAGGACTTCCAAGCATTCTTGTTGAAAAGAGCAGAACCGAATAGAAAATTTGACTTTCGAATGCAAGAATCAAGAGAAACCTGAAAAGGTAAAAAGGAAAGAGAAGGTTTAAGGAACTCATTAAATTTGAACAGTTTACATTCCTACATGGAAAGATGTTATTTGTAACTCATGAGAATTTTTTCATTATTAGGGTAGTTAGATAGACTATACATATATATATATATATATATATATATATATATGTGGGTTTATAATATATATGTATATGCATATATAATATATATATACATTGTGATGTGTATGCATATGCATGTATGTGTATATTATATATGTGTAGGTATGTATATTTGTGTATGTGTGTGTATATATATATGCATACATATATGAACAGAGGGCACAGCTGAACATGAAGGGAGAATATCTCAAAAAATAAAATTTATTGTTGAATGGAATGTACTAGTAGTAAGAGAAAGGGAGAGATAGAATGTAGCAAATCATCTCACATATGAGAAAGGAGAAATATCTTCTACAATGGAGAGGAAGAGGGGGAAGATGAAAAGAAATTGAACCTTCCTCTCATGGGATTTGGCTCAAGGATGGAATAACACACACTCAATTGGATTTGGAAATGTATTTTACCCTTCAGGAAGGAAAGGGGGAAGGGGATAGGGCAGGGAAGATAATAGAAGGGCCAGCAAACTAGGGAAAGTGATAATCAGAAGTAAATATTCTTGTGGAATGACAGGTTAAGGGAGAGAATGGAGTAAATGAAGGGAAGGATTGGACAGAGGGAAATGTGGTTAGTCTTTTAAAACATAATTATTATGGAAGTGCTTTGCATTCTTACACGTGTGTGACATATATTCAATTGCATGTTTTCACAGTGAGGATGGGTAGGGAGGGAGGGAGAGAACACGGAACTCAAAGCTTTAAGAATGAGTGTCAAAAAAATTGTTTTAGTATGAAACTGGAAATTAAGCTATACAGTCAATGGAGTATGGAAATCTGTTTTGCCCTATAGGAAAATTGAGGGGAAGTGGGTTGGAAGAAGGCTGATTAATAGAAGGGAGGACACACTGGAGAAAGGGGCAGATGGGGTGCATGCTGTCTGGGGTGGGGGCTGCAGAGAGATGGGGAGAAAATTTTGAATTCAAACTCTTGTGGAAGTGAATATTAAGAACTGAGAAATAAAAAAAATATGAAAAAACTGTTACTCTTCCTAACTTCGTATTAATAGCATCAATGCAAATTAGTGACCTAATCTTGACATCTGAGTCAGCATTGACTCCCTCTCCCTTATCCTCTCAAATCCAATAATTCACCTATGCTATGGCTTTTGTCTTTTAGGATCATAGATCTAAAATTGGATGAGACATGAGAAGTCATTTAATCTAATCTCATTAGTTTTTCAGTGAGGAAGCTAAGACTTAGGGAGGTGTAGTGACTTGACTATTGTCACAATTGCTGCAGGTATGCTTTGAACAGAGGTCATCTGACTCTGGAGCCAATTTTCTATCAAGTTTCTTTTAATAATTAATTCATCTATTCCTAATTAACTTTTCATATTATTATCTTAATTTTTCACATAACTATCTAGACTACTAAAATAGCCTTTTTACCAGCCCTTCTCCCCAGTTCAATCATTTATCACTTCCAATCCATCCTTTTTGTTTCTACCAGAAGAATCTTCCTGCTATCATTTAACTACCCACAAATCTTGAGTAGTTCCCCATCACCTACCAAATACACCACAAATTCCATGGTCAGAATCAAGGATATGATATTGCTATGATGGCAATGAAAAGACTGCTGGGACTAGAGTTCAAGAACATTTTCAAATTTCAGCTTTCCTTACGTGACTCAGTAAGTCACTTACATTCACTTGAAATCCATGTCTTCACTTGTATGGTAAGTCCTGTAACATCATGTAACATCTCCTAGTCCTCTAACATCAAATCCACTTCAAAATCTGTGATTCTATGCCATCTCAATACATGTCTATTAAGTACTTAACATAGAAACCTATTATTCTAAGCATAGGTAGAGGTTGAAACATATACGTAGTCCCTTCCTTAAATGAGATTTCTAGCCAAAATAAAGCTAGAATAACAACAAATAAGGTTTTTATAATTTTTATAATACTTGCTGCAATACAAGTGACTAGTTCTAGTTTCAATAGTTTCTTTCTTGCTGTAAAATAAATTTTGCTTATTATGCTGTATGCTTCAAAATTCCCCAACCCCATGGAAGAAAATGAGCTAGGTTTACAAAAATTACAAAACTGAGGACCTAAATATTTTGAAACGGGGCAAAGCCAAACCAAAAGATGTGAAATCCAAGAGTTATAAGGAAAAAGGAAACAAAAGCTGAAACATGAAATAGAGAAGCATGTCACAATGAGTTTGGTATATGGTCTAGGTTTGCTTTTTTTTTTAATAAAAATTTATTTATTTAACTTTTTACATTAATTTTCACAAAATTTTGGGTTCCAAATTTTCTCCCCGTTTATCCCCTCCCCCCACCCCAATACACCAAGCATTCTAATTTTCCCTATCACCAATCTGCCCTCACTTCTATCATCCCTCCCTTCTCTTGTCCCCATCTCCTCTTTTATCCTGTAGGGCCAGATGACTTTCTACGCCCCATTAACTGTATTTCTTACTTCCTAGAAGCAAGAACAACACTAAACAGTTGTTCCTAAAACTTTGAGTTCCAAATTCTCCCAATCCTTCCCTACCCACCCAATCCCTTTGTGAAGGCAGGCAATTCAATATAGGCCTTATCTGTGCAGTTTTGCAAATGACTTCGACAATAGTCATGTTCTGTAAGACTAACTGTATTTCCCTCCATCCTATCCTGCCCCCCATTGTTTCTATTCTGTCTTTTGATTCTGTCCCTCCCGAAGAGTATTGACTTCAAATTGCTTCCTCCTCCCATTGCTCTCCCATACATCACCCCCCCCCCCACCCTGCTCATCTCCTTCTCCCCCACTTTCCTGTATTGTAAGATAGGTTTTCATACCAGAATGAGTGTGCATTTTATTCCTTCCTTTAGTCAAATGTGATGAGGGTAAACTTCATGTTTTTTTTCCTCAGCTCTCCTCTTTTTCCCTCCACTAAAACGTCTCCTGCTTGCCTCTTGAATAATATATAATTTACCCCATTCCATTTCACCCTCTCTCCTACCACTACATTTCTCTCTCACCATTTACCTTAATTTCTTTTAAGATATGGTCCCATTCTCTTCAATTCCCTCTGTGCTCTCTATCTCTGTATGTGCATGCACGTATGTATGTGTGTGAGCGTGCACATGTGTACATGTGTGTGTGTGTATGTGTGTGTATGTGGTCCCACCAACTACCCAGATACTGAAAAGTTTTAAGAGTTACAAATATTGTCTTTCCATGTAGGAATGTAAACAGTTCACTTTTGGTAAGTCCCTTAAGACTTCTCTTTGCTGTTTACTTTTTCATGCTTCTTCTCATTCTTGTGTTTGAAAGTCAAATTTTCTTTTCAGCTCTGGTCTTTTCATCAAGAATGCTTGAAAGTGCTCTGTTTCATTGAAAGACCATATTTTCCCCTGAAGTATTATACTCGGTTTAGCTGGGTAGGTGATTCTTGGTTTTAGTCCTAGTTCCTTTGACTTCTGGAATATCCTATTCTACACCCTTCAATCCCTTAATGTAGAAGCTACTAGATCTTGTGTTAGCCTGATTGTATTTCCACAATACTGGAATTACTTCTTTCTAGCTGCTTGCAATATTTTCTCCTTGACCTGGGAATTCTGGAATTTGGTCACCATGTTCCTAGGAGTTTCTCTTTTTGTATCTCTTTCAGGAGGTGATCGATGGATTCCTTCAATACTTATTTTGCCCTCTGGTTCTAGACTATCAGGGCAGTTTCCCTTGATAATTTCATGAAAGATGATGTCTAGGCTCTTTTTATGATAATGGCTTTCAGGTAGTTCCATAATTTTAAAATTGTCTCTCCTGGATCTATTTTCCAGATCATTTATTTTTCCAATGAGATATTTCACATTCTCTTCCATTTTTTTCATTCTTTTGGTTTTGTTTGGTGATTTCTTGGTTTCTCAGAAAGTCATTAGCCTCCATCTGTTCCATTCTAATTTTGAGAGAACTATTGTCTTCAGTGAGCTTTTGAACCTCTTTTTCCATTTGGTTAATTCTGCTTTTGAAAGCATTCTTCTCCTCACTGGCTTTTTGAACCTCTTTTGCCAATTGAGTGATCCTATTTTTCAAGGTTTTATTTTCTTCAGCATTTTTTGGGTCTCCTTTACCAAGGTATTGACCCATTTTTCATGCTTTTCTTACATCTCTCTCATTTCTCTTCCCAGTTTTTTGTTCACCTGTCTAACTTGATTTTCAAAATCCTTTTTGAGCTCTTCCATGCCCTGGGCCCACCAGACATCCACCTGGGATGTCTGGGATACAGAGGCCCCCACCTCCACGTCTTTCCCTGATTGTAAGAATTGTTCCTCGTCATCAGAAATGAAAGGCAGGAACATCTGTCCCCCAAGAAAGTAGCTCTCTATAGTCTTATTTTGCTTCCCTTTTCTGGGCATTTTCCCAGCCAGTTACTTGACTTCTGAGATTCCTCTCCACCCCTGCCTAGATCTGCCCAGCTAGTGCTTGGGGTCTGAGATTCAAATGCTGCTCCCCAGCCTTGTGGCTTTCCGTGGCAGGCCTGCTGCTATTCAATGTGAGCTTAAGTTCTGGTGCTTGGGTGGGGGCAGGGCGGCCTCCCAGGCTCAGTTCCCTCAGGGGGTTTATGTGGAGACCTTTGATAATGGCCCTGAGCTCCTTTTTGCTCTGGGAGTCCTGGGCTGCCTCCACTGCCTCTGCTGCTTTCTCTGCCACTGCCTCCTGAGGGGGCCTGAGTTATGGAGACACCCTGCGCCCCTCTCGGCCAGCCCAGACATCTCTCTCACTGACCTGTAGCACCTGTGGGCGGATGGACCTTTGCAGCCACCAGAGATTCCGTCCCTGAAGCCTGTTAAGATCTCCTCCTCTGGGGCCGTGCAGGCAGGGCAGCACAGGGGTGGACTCTGCTGTCCAGAGCGTGATGGACCCCTGGGGTCAGTTTTTCAAGGCTCTCAGGAATGGAAATCTCTTCCACTGTGTTTCTGCATGACTTGCCCTGCTCCAGAATTTATGGGGAGTTCTTTTTACAGAGAATATATGGGCTGTGGGTTAGGAGCTAGCATAGGTGAGTCTTTCTACTCTGCCATCTTGGCCGAATGTGATCATGGTCTAGGTTTTAAAGGAAAAATAAAAATAAGTGGAAATAAGATAGTAATGCCTTTGTACACAGCCACTTTTAACTACACACTAATAATTAGAAGCCACATCTCTCTCACTCCTTCATTTTGGTAGAGACTTGGATGTTTGGACACCTGCTTTGTTATCTCCCTGCAGAAGTAGTCATTCGTACCCTGACCTTTCATACCAACTTGGATGTCTTACTCTTTTACACACACTCATACACATGTATATGTATACACATATTTGTATGCATACGTGTACATGTGTATGTATATATTTGTATGTGTATATTATGTGTGTATATAAACATACATACACATCTGTGTAGGCAAATATATATCATGAAACAGCAACTTCAAACATTTGCTGTGTTGGGCAAAATGACTTTCATCTGGAAATATAATTTCAATATTCATTCTGTTTGCCTTCTTCCCATACTCCCTGAGAACTATAGTCTGCATATCTATCTGAAGACTATTTCTTCAAAGTGTTAAATTCATTTGAACCCATTAGGCAAATATGTAACACTGTTATTTCCAACATGTTTCATTATACCATTTTGTCTTACATTCTTCACTGTTGATATAAAATGAATGTAGGGAATACAAAAAAAATCCTTCTGTTAATAAAATCAATTTAAAATGCATGCATATATACATATACACAAATTTACATGTACACTTCATTGCTAGAAGTTTTGGTCACTCAGTATTAAGCTGAGCTTAATGCCATTGGCAACTTGGCAGAGAGCACCTCCATGATTTCAGGATAATGTAGGATCTAAACTTTAATACCACAATTTTATAGTGCTGAGTTAGCTGACACACTAACCTAAAGAGGAAGCAATAGAATAACATAATAGGCTACCCCATTGCATGTGAAATTTACATTAATGATTAGAAATAGTGCACATACTTCCACCTGGCAGGCTATTTGTCTTGGGGAAAAGAAGGTAGTAGTAAAATTTGAATCATCCATCTTGTGTTTTGTATTGCTCTCCAGTTTTAAAAGAATAAATTATAGGTCATTTAGGAGATGATATTAATCTTCCTTATTATTATGTTCTATGGGGGAAACACAAATTAAAATCTCAAAGAGCTTTTCTCAAAATATAAATGACCATATTTTCATTTATTTTTTTTAACACTGATGCAGATAAACTGTGAAATTGTCCAGTCTTTTCCCTAATCAGTTTTTCAATTTGTCAATACTATTTTATACACAGACCTAATTATCCCTAGGTAATGAGAGATTCATCAATACTTATTTACTTGGGTGTTTGGAGAAACATGAGACTAAATGAAGGTTCAGCACCTAATATTCCTGGTACAGTGTCTGACACATAGTAGGCACTTAATAAATGTATATTGATTCATTGAAGGAGATGGATGGGAGTAGTAGGGAATTTTATCAGAAGAAATGATGAAAGGGACAGTTGCAGAGACACCTTGAAAGAGCTATAATAAACTGATGCATAGTGATATGAGCAGAACTGGATGACAATTCAAACAATAGCATCTTTTGAAAGACAAATATCTTTGAAAGACTTGAGAAGTTTTACTTGACTGCGTGTGTTACAAGGGTATCCTTTGCTCTGCCCCTGGAGGTTGTGGAAGAAAGAGACATTAATATTTGATCATTTAAAATAAAATTTAATATAAAAAGAGAAAATTATGGTCAGATCAAAGTAATGACCAACCAAAAGATGAGGAAGCATGATACCAATCTCCTGAAGGGGAAGTGATATACTGAAGATACAAAATGAGAAAATTGTTTTGGACATAACCAGTGGAAAATTTGGTTTTGTTTGACTGTTCATATTTCTTACATGTCTTTGTTTGTTTGTTGTTTTTTCATACAGGGGCTTGAAGAGAGTTAAAGAAAATACTTGTTAACTGAGAAAATAATTTGAAAAACAGGAATAAAAATCTCATTGAGAAAATCAAGTAAAGAAGTATGAAAACTCTGAACATTATCAGTTTCATGCTGGGTGTCCTGGAATTTGTTATTACTGGGATGTATGAGATGATTGTTAAATTTTCAGTGCAACATTTGCACCTCAGAAATCAATAAATGCTAGAAATCAAGACTTGATTTATTGTTTTCCAGTTTGTTTTTTTTTCAGACTCAAAAAAGTGATAGAGAAAAGCTTAATAGTGCAGATTAAACTTAAAAGTCTGTCATGTGTACATTTTTTCCATGAAAGTCAGTTATTAAACATTTAGCAGCATCCCACTGTTTATGAGTATAATAATTTGAACATTTGAAATTTTTTTTATGTATGCCAAAGATTTTTACACAAATTGGTGAAACAAGTAGGAGATATAGTAGCAAGAGTCCTTTGCTTGGATTCAGAAAGACTAGAGTATGAATCCTGCCTCTCATGTTTTACCAGCTGTGTGAACCAGGGCAAGACACTTCACAGATAATGATATTACCTACTTCATAGGCTTGTTGCAAATATAAACTGTTTACTGCATGCATATATATATATATATGTGTGTGTGTGTGTGTGTGTGTGTGTGTTTGTGTGTCAGTGTGTATATATGTGTGCATTTATATGTATATATGTATTTTGTATTCTACATATATCATATATTTATGAACCTCAAGATATTATGTAAATATTAGCTATTGTTAGTATTAAAATAGGACAATTATTTTTTTAAAAAATGAAAGGCACAAAGCCCCTAACCATAGGTGAACAGATATACTAATTTTGGAAGGATAATTCTTCTTTTATTGACACAGAAATTGAGTGGACAAATGTCCCCAGAAATGCAGACTTATACAGTATAGATGACCCTTTAAATGAGATTGACTCTTTAAACAAACAAAATAGAAATTACTTGCACAAATAAGTACTGACTGTCATTATATTCACCCTGGTAAGTTGCCCATTTTTTAAATTTATGTCCAAAATCAGTCTAGCATTGTAGAAAGAAAGCCACCTATGTTATCTAAGGAACTAGATACCACTGAATATGGCAAATGCAAAGGAAGATGGGTAGCAGTAGGGATTCTCAGAAATCCACTGGAGACAAAATCCAAAAAAAGAATCAATATGTAAACTCATGGTCTTATATACCAATACTCAAATGTACAGGGCACGGAACAAGCAAAATGAAATTGAGATTCTAAAGCAAGAAGAAAAAAACTGTGACCTCATGGGCATCCCTGTAGTTCAGTCAAATGCTACTTCTAAATAAAGTGAATATATAAATATACATATACATGTGCATGTCCATATGCACACACATATATATGTACATATATGTATGCATATATTACACATGCACCTATGCACACAATATCAACATAATGCACATCTTAGTATATTTGTACACATATGTATGTAAATATATGTAAACACAGTCATAATTGTGGTTGCAAACTTTGCTTTCTGAATTCAATTGTAATAAATCATTATATTATATATTGTAATCTATTACATGTCAATCATGCTATCTTAATTATATAACAAATATATCACGGCACATCATATCATATTACAATGTTAAATATGACTATAAGATTTCATGCAGTTCTTCATTTAATATAGAGAGAGTATATCATGGTGGTTAGAGAGCCATCCTCAAGCTCTAGGCTTCAATCTCACCCCTGATTCATAGTGGGAACATGATGCTAGGTAAATTCCTTCACCTTTCAGTACTGCAAGTAGCTCTCCAAGACTAAGACGAAAAGTTTCAGAGAAGGTACATACCTCCCTTGGTAGAAAAAATTACCTCATACCATAGTTCCGTATATCAATTACATCACAGGACAAGTTTCTCTCCTTATTCCTAACAGTTTTCTATGGGTTTCAGTCCTAGAACTTAAATCAGAATACATAACAAAAATTAGCAGTGACCAGTATGTGCCTGTTTTCCAGAATCCTGCAGAGCATCAGCCACAGAGCAGGTAAAGATCTCAGTCAGCATTATTTCTTTCAGATTCTCAGTGATAGTGGGGACTTTAAAACAGTTCACCAATCAGCAGGATGTTCACTAAGTCCTTTTCTTTTCTCCCTGCCAGGCCCAGAGATAACAGGTTTTCTGTCAAGAACCATTGTCTCAGTAGTGCAGAGAGTTGCTTGACTTTCCTTATTATCGGAGACTTGGAAGCTCTTTGTGCATTACAGCTCAAAGCCAGGATTCTTATACTCTAAATCCTTGTCTTGTATAGCTTTCTACAAAATATGTCCTCAAACAAAATTTCAGTAAGGAACACACTCTGTCCCATTTATTGCTGTTGTTGGTTGTTGGGTTTTGTCTTCTCTCTGGCTCCTGAACATGAGTCTAGCTCTTGGACATCATGCTTCCTGTTGGATACTCAATGTTGTTTAGGGCATACACCACTGAACTTAGAATCAGAAAGTCCTAGGTTTTAATCCTGCTTCAGACAGTCACTATGTATGCTTGTGGGCAAGTCCCAACTTGTCTAAGTACTCCTGTATAAAATGAGTCACTTAATGTCCTTTAAGGTCCCATTGTTGACCATACTTGACAAAGCACACCAATTATCTTTCCAATCTCAATTAGGATGTCTAGGGAAAAATGAGTAGGTTATAAAGATACTTAGAACTTCTATGGAAACATCCACCAAGTACTCCAGGAAGATCATTATTCCCAAAGTTGTAGTGCGTCCTAAGAAGGAAGATGAGGTAGAAATATTATCTGTGCGTATACAGATTTGAATGTGTATGTGTTACAAATCACACACATTACACATATACATTATATATATATATATATAAACATTAAATTTCCTCTATACACTAAAATCAAGCAGTGTTGGGTGCTAAAAATGTTGTATAAGTTAGAAAGAGAGGCAGAAATATTTGGTTCCTGCTTCTCAACTCATGTCCTCCTAAAAGATCAGTCATGATAAAGATAATGAACACATAGATGATTAAAGATTATTTCACCACTATTCTTATTTATGCTTATCAACAAAAAAAAACCTTTATGCTCTCAATGTGTAATTTTTTCTTTGCAACACCTAGCATAATTCATAATCCGTGTTTGAGGTATGGAAAAAAAATAGTAAGAAAGTCATTCTTTGGACTAAATTCAGTTTCTCTAAGTTTGGAAATGACTTCAGAAGCACATCTTGTCCACCTTGACTCTGCCTTTCCCTAGAATGCCATTACATGTTGGGGGCAAGGGAGGGGAAATGAAGATTACAGAAAATTATGCTTATAAAGGATATTATGTTTATAGCTGCAATGTAACTTCTCTTCCTGTTTCTTCCATTACCCTCCCCACCATCATGGGCTTTATAAATGAATCAGAATAAGAAAATTATCCCCTTGTATATGGGAGAAAATGGCTAACAAATAATTCTAGTCTAAAATATTAATTCAGATATACTATTATTTCTTTGAAAATATTTTATTCGTCATCAATAGAATATGACTTGAATGTTAGTCTTTACAATGACAGATAATAGCAGCATTTATATATGAACCAATACACTGTTACTATATAAGAATTGCTTCATTTTCTAATAATATTTCCAAGTTTCTCCCCTTTTTCTGTTTGTTAAAAGTAAATTCAGTCATTACCTTTACAGAATTTTTCAACTGCTTAAACTAAATTTCCTTTCTTATTTTGTTGTGTTTTTAAAAGCAAAATGGCTGTTAATTGCTAATAATTGTGGCATAATTTTTTCTTATTGAAATTTAATATACTGATACCTGTTTGATTTTCCACCAGATCCTTTTAGCTTTTTACATTTTATATACTGATAAAAATCCTTATCAATTCATTTTTTTGTTATGCATCAGATGTTAATCACTATTGGAAAATACTCTGTAGGGAAAAATGACATCTGACTAATTTAATTAAACAACAGGTTAAAACCATAATTTTTTTTGCCTTGTAAGCAATCTCTTTTTCCAAAAGGCAGTAATTTCCATATTAATGAATTCATTCACTACAGTACTTTGAAAGTAATTTTGAACAAATATTTTAGTGATAGTATAAATCCATTATTCTAAGTCTTAGCTAATTATGTAGTACTTAAATAACTCCAAGTTACAGCATTTTACATGCAGTTGCTAACTTTCTACAAGAAAAAGAGAGTAATTGCTATTAAAAATTAATGCATAGATAGAGATAATTTTACTATAGCATGACAACTAAATTTATATTTTCAATTTTTTTCTCCAGCATATAGCTTACTTTAAAAATTAGCCTACTAGAAAATTTTGGACTCAAAACGTCCTTCTTGAAATTCATTACCATTTTCAGTAACTGAGAACTTTACATGTTTTACAATGTCTTTTCATGTCATACATATCTACAGAGTAGATGGATAACAAGACATATTCTTCAGTAATGACTGAATTCTAAAATGGAACGCATCCCAGAATAAGTCAAAATAAAGTTATATCCAAAAAATATCATAAAATATGCATCATACAGCAATGTTTTGTAGTAGATCTTATCTAATGTATCAAGCACAGTGCTTGAAACATTGTAGATACTTTAAAAAAGTTTGATCTGGGAAATACACTTTATCTCTCTTAGAGGATATTCAGTTGTACAAATCACAATTTTTCCATAATTATTTATTCTATACCAGTAATTCTAAAATTGTGATCCAGGAACTCCTAGGGACCCCAGAGACCATTGCAGTTTTGTGATGTCAAAGTTCTTTTCAGAATATTTCTAAGATATTTCGATTTCTAGTATTGTGAATATCAATAAAGAGAAAATATGTAAATAAAAGCGCTTTGAGGCTCTTCAATGATATTTCAGCATTGAAGGGAGATCCAAAAACATTTTGAAAACCATTATTCCAGTCAATTCCTGCCTATGCGATTTGAATATCCACCACAGAGGACTGATCCAAAATGAATAGCACATATCCCTATATGTCTTAATATTTTGTAGATTCAAATGTAACTTTCAAATCACACATTTCTTTTCTTTTCCTTGTTCTTTCTATGTGCAGGAGCACCCAATAAATATCTTTTTTTCTAGTTATTTTTGTTCACTCATTTTAGTGATCTTTTCAGCTTTGTGAACCCATTTAGGGTTTTCTTGGCAAACCTAGTGAAGTGATTTTCCATTTCCATCTCCAATTCATTTTATAGACAAGGGAACTGAGACAAACAGGGTTAAGTCAATTACTAGTATTTGTCAGAAGCCAGATTTGAACTCCAATCTTTCTGACTCCAGGCCTGCTGTTCACTCTACCATGCAACCTAGTTTTCCCTTTTCTGGTTATACTTCCTCTAAATTATCTCTGCTGCAATCTGTTTTGAATGAAAATTAGTCTTGGTATTGTACTTATGGTCTAATTCCACTCGCTATCTCTTCTTTATTCTTTGAGTAACTCATAATTTGATTTCTTTGAATATTGTTACTAAACAAAAGATTTGTTGCCTTACAGCATTATTGGAAGAATTCTATTCTTTAGAAGGTATAGCCAAAATGTCAAAATATCAAGAAGATATGAATGATAGTTCCCTTGCCTTCCATGCTACAACACCTCCAAACATATTTAGAAAACAAACCAAACTGAGTCTGAACTTGAAAGATGGGGTGCGGAGTAGGCAGTAAGTCTTTTTTTCTCCTAGCTCAGGATCTCAAAGAGAGACGCCTACAGAAACAGGAGACGGGAACAAACTGACGAAAGGAGAGGCTGTGAACTAGGATAAGAAGAAATTCCAAATCTGGCAAAGAAGGGTTCAGTTTGTATAGGGTATAGGAATATATATTAACTGATGCCTTTGTTACTCAGATCTCAGTTCCAGGTCAGAGATCCAGGGTACACTGAGGAAGGCACTATCTGAAAGATGAGAGAGAGAAAGAGAGAGAGAGAGAGAGAGAGAGAGAGAGAGAAACATCATAAAATCAGAAAGACAAAAGCAATGTGGAAATTATAAGAATTCCTCAGTCAGAAAGAAAGAAGAAAGGAAGAAAAAAAATCACAAAATGTAAATGCTATGTAATATTATAGCCAAAATTAAATGATTACAGGTCAAAGAAAAACATACTATGGGCTATGATAAAAAAATTAAAGTACCAAGTACAAATAGTCAGGACTACAAATGACTTAGCAACCACCACTAGGAAGGAAAGGAAATTGGAATAAGCATTAATATATCACCTACAGCTTGTTAGAGGCACCTTGGTGTCACAATCGATAGAGTGAAGGGCCTTGAATCAGGAAAACTTATCTTCCTGAGTTCAAATCTGGCCTCAGATAATTACTAGATGGGTGACCTTAGGAAAGACATTTAACCCTATTTGCCTCAGTTCATCTGTAAAATGAACTGGAGAAAGAAAAATTGTAAAGCACTCCATTATCTTTGACAAGAAAATCCCAATTGGGATCATGAAAACTTGGGCATGACTGAAATCCTGGAAAATGTGGTCAATTTGATTTTTAAAAAGAAGAAATACAAGTTACTGTATCAAAAGTGAAAAAGAGAAAATTGAAATGAAATTAAAACAATTATTAAGAGCTATTTTGTCCAATTATATGCTGGTAATTTAGACAAAATAAGTGAAATGAATGCATGTTTTCTTTTTAAAAAAATTTTCCCTCAATATGCTTTTATTTTTTAACCTTTTATATTTTATTTTTCTCAATGTTATGTGACAACAATTTTAATATTTTTTCAAATTTTGATTCCCAAATTATCTCCCTCCTTCCTTCCCTCTACTCATTGAGAAGGAAAGCAATTTGACATAGTATGTTCATGTGTAGTCATGTAAAACACATTTCCATGTAAGCCATTCTGTGAAATAAAGCACAGACAAAAAAGGCCAAGAAAAATAAAGTATAGAAAAAGTATCTTTGATCTGCATCTAGATTCCACCAGATCTTTCTCTGGAGATGGACAACGCCTCTGATTGCAAATTTATAGAATTGTCTTGGATCATTGTATTGCTGAAAATAGCTATGTTATTCTGAGTAGGTCATCATAGAATATAACTGTTACCGTGTACAATGTTCTCATTCTGCTCAATTCATTTTGCATCCATTCATGTAAGATTTTCCTTGTTTTTATTTTCTTTGAGAGCACTCTGCTCATCATTTCTTAAAGCCTAATACTATTTCAACATAATCATATACAACAATTTGTTCAGCTATCCCCCAATTGATGGACATCCTCTCAATTTCCAATTCTTTGCCAACACTAAAAGAGGTGCTATAAATATTTTTGTGTATACAGATGCTTTTCCTATTTTTTTAATCTCTTTGGGATATAACCCTAATAGTAGCATTGCTTGTTAAAAAGTATGCAGAGTTTTATAGCCCTTTTGGCATAGTTTCAAATTGCTCTCCAGACTGTTTGAGTCAGTATACAACTGCACCGTAAGTTCATTAGAGTTTTAATTTTCCCACACCCCCTCCAACATTTGTCATTTTCTTTTTATGTTACATTAGCCAATTTGAGAGGTATGAGGTAGCAGCTCAGAGTGACTCACCAAAAAAAATGATTTAGAGCATTTTTTTGTATGACTATAGCTAGCTTTGATCACTTTTTCTGAAAACTGTGTGTATAACCTTTGACCATTCATCAACTGAGGAATGGTCCTTATTTCTACAAATTTGACTCAGTTTTGCAATTTTTTTGAGAAATTAAGTCTTTATTGGAGCAATTCACTTTTTATCCTTTTGCATATTGTATTTCAAAATAAAACTTTCTACTTAGTTCTGGCCTTTTTATCTGGAATGCTTGAAAGTCTTCCATTTCACTGAAGGTTCATTTTCTCCCCTGGATTTTTCCTTGCTCAGTTTTCCTTGGTTGGTGATTCTTGATTGGTCCTGGTTCTTTTGCCCTCCAGAATATCATATTCCAAGTCTTCAAGTTCTGTAATGTAAAAGTTGCTGAATCTTGTGTTACCCTGACTGTGGCTCCACAATACTTGACTTGGTTCTTTGCGACTACTTGTAATATTTTATCCTTGGTTTAGAAGTGTGATGCCAATGTTGATATTCAGAACACACACAGAAGCTAAGAATATCCCAGCATAATTCTGAATCACAAAATACAGCAGACTCTCCACATGGAAGACAGAAACAAAACATTTATTCATACACCAGGAAACCAAATCCATCACAGCAACAAAAATTTTTACATAATAACATTGCAGAGGACAGCACCAGCCCAAACTCTTTGCCCTGCTAGGCTTCCTATAAACCAGATCCCTTAAACAAATCACAAACAGGCTTCTTTAAACAGGAAATAAGCATATAAAACAATATCTTGGGCAACTGGAACTTTAAAAGAATATAACAGGGATCACACAAAAAAAGCATATAAAACAATATCTTAGGGTGAGCCTTGAGCACAATCTCCCCATCATTCCCCTTTCAAATGAATGGGGTCACAAATCTTGGGGTAAGAGATGAAGGTCTCTTCTCCCATAGCTACTTCCTGTTGAGATCGGATGTAGAGCTGTCCCTGCCCCAAGAGTTCCTATTCAAAGTTTCAGTTCTTTGACTGGTATCCAGAGCTTGATCAAAGCCAGGTCCAGGGGTGACACATCATAGTCATGGACAGGAAGTGACATCTGGCTTAAGTGATCAGGTATCTGCCGGTGGAAGGCACTCAGCCTTTAGAAAACAAATCTGACAAACAGGATGAATAGACACAAAGCCAAAAAGAAACAAGGAGACAATAACCAGAAGCAAGGTAGATATTTAACCAGCCATTCTTTTGGAGTCCATGAATCCAGCATTGTAGCCTCATTCATTGGTATTTACTGTTTTCTAACTTGCAGTTTTCAGGTTGTCATTCTGGCTAGAGCTACACCCTCTTTAATTTGTGCTGAGACCTGGGCATCCTGGCATTCTCAACCAGAATACAATGCTTCAAGAGGATCTACAGGGGCAGTCCTCATCTCCCTGCTCAGACTAATATCAAGCTTCTTTCCTTGATACATTTTTATATAGTCCATTAGGTGGAATGCCATCTATTCTTCCAAAATTTACCCCTGTTCTCAGTAGAGCAGTAAACAGTTCTTTTCTTGTCAATCTATTCTGACTTTGAATCTGCTGGCTATTTCCTCCTGTCTCTCAAGGAAATTTGTCTTTTTCACTGATACCCAACATCCAAGATGTCAATGATTCTCCTATCCTTTGGATGAACCAACTCTAAATATCTGTGACTTCCTAATGAGTAAAATCCTCAATTACCTCACCAAACATTGTGTGGTCCCCTTGATTCTCCTGTTGCACTTGGACCTGAGAGGATGCTCATATATCTTTACCCTTGTTATTTTTTACTTCTTTTTGTGAGCTCAAGTAACAACAGATTTTGCTACTACCTGAGACCCTCTCCAGCTTGATCTTCTAAAGGAGAGTTTGAATGCTGTAGCATTGCCTGTCTTGCAAACAAGCCAACTCCCTTTCCATCTAAACCTTCTCCTACAGCAGCTTATTTCTGCTTTTACATATAACTCAATAGCTTGTTAGCAAGGTAGTCTCTCCTAAAAAGACCTTCCGTTGCTTTCACTTGTTCTATTGGTATTCCCTGCAAACATCTTTCAAAGTCTCTGGGTTCTCCCTTCTGTAGCTTTGCTTCACAGTTTTCACAGAGCCCTGTGGCTTTAGCACATTCTCGTGTTAGGGAGAAATAAGGTAAATCCTCCCACACTGGAAAATTAATTTCTTCCTCTGTCTCTTCTGCCTTTCTGTCTCCAAAAAGAGATCTAATATTTCATGATCCCATCCCCATCACCATTTGTAGAGCCAAAGCAATATTCACAGCAACCACAACAGCCATGAATATCCCAGCACAATTCTAAATCATGAAATACAACAGAATTTCCACATGAAAGACGGAAACAAAACATTTACTCAGACACCAGGAGGCCAAATCCATCTTAGTAACAAAAAATTAAACACCAGGGCAGAGCCAGGATGACAAAGTAAAAAGATGAACCACTCAAGTGCTCCCCCTCCCCCTCACAACCCATAAAGTACTTGTAAAAAATGACTCTAAACAAATTCTAGAGCAGTAGAAGCCACAAAATTCCAGAGTGAAAGTTGTCCAGAACAAGACTGGAAGGCCAACAGGAAAGGTCTATCACACCAGGCTCCAACTATCACCTCTTCAAAGAGGATAACTCATAGGAATATTGTAGCCAGATTCCAGAGTTCCTAGGTCAAGGAGAAAATATTCCAAGAAACCAGAAAGAAAGAATTCAAGTATTATGAAAATACAATAAGGAAAACACGAGATTTAGTAGAGTCTACACCAGGGAATCTAAGGGCTTGGAATATGATATTTCAGAGGTCAAAGGAGTTGGATTAAAATGAAGAACCACCTACCCAGCAAAACTGAGTAAAATATGTTCAGGGGAAAAATGGAATTTCAAGGAAATAGAGGACATCCAAGCATTCTTGTTGAAAAGACCAGAGTTGAATAGACAATTTGACTTTCAAATAGAAGAACCAAGAGATACATGAGAAGGTAAACAGGAAAGAGAAGCCTTAAGGAACTCATTAAAGTTGAACTGTTTACATTCCTACATGGAAAGATATTATTTGTAACTCATGAGGAATTTTTCAGTATTAGAGTAGTTAGAGGGAATATATATATATATATATATATATATATATATATATATATATATATATATATATATGTATATATGGTGTGTATATACCATATATATATATATGTGTGTGTGTGTGTGTGTGTGTATGCATATTCATATGTATGTGTGTATATGTTCATTGTTCGTTATTGTTCGTTGCCAAAGAAGACCATGCCATCAGAGAAATGATTACATGACTTGCACTTGACTTTGTTTTTGAGTGAGGGAGGACTCTGCAGGTCACCAGTCTCACTTCTCCTCCAGAGCCATCTGAATCCAGTGACTAGATATTCATCAGGATGACTAGTGACTTGCCCAAAGTCCCACAGCTAGTGAATGTCAAGTGTCCTCCTGACTCCTCTACTGGTATTCTATCCACTGCACCACATAGCTGCCCCATGTTTGTGTATATTTTATATGTGTGTATATATACATATATGTATATGTATGTATACATTCATGTTTGTATGTGTATATATGCATATATAGAGACATATGTATATGTGTGTGTATGTGTACACATATATATATATAGAGAGAGAGAGACAGAGACAGAGACAGAGACAGAGACAGAGACAGGGACAGAGAGGGCACAGAGAGACAGAGAGTGAGCTAAATGTGAAGAAAGAATACCTAAAAAGATATAAAATTCACTGTTAAATGGAATGTACTAGGAGTAAGAGAAAGGAAGAGGTAAAATGTAGCAAATCATCTCACATAAAAGAAGGATGAAAGAGCTTTTAAAATAGAGAGGAAGAGGGGGGAATGATAGGAAACTGAGCTTTACTCTCATGGGATATGGCATAAAGAGGAAATAGTACACACTCAATTCGCTATGGAAATCCATTTTACCCTGCAGAAAGGCAAGGAGAAAGGGGATAGGAGAGGGAAGATAATAGCAGGGACAGCAATTTGGGGAAAAGGATAATCAGAAGTAAACATTATTGTGGGAGGGCAGGTCAAGGGATAGAATGGAATAAATGCAGAGCAGGATAGGATAGAGGGAAATGTGGTTAGTCTTTTACAACATAACTATTATGGAAATGCTTTGCATTGTTACACATGTATGACCTATATTGAATTGCTTGTTTGCTCAATGAGGGTGTGTGTGGAGGGAAGAAGGGAGAGAATATGTAACTCAAAGCTTTCATGAGTGTTAAATATTGTTTTAGCATGCAACTGGAAATTAAACTACAGAGGCAATGGAAGATAGAGATCTATTTTTCCCTACAGGAAAATAGAAGGGAAGGGGGAATGAAGAAGGATGGGTAATAGAAGTGAGGACAGATTGGAGGAAAGGGTGGAGGAGGTGCATTCTGTCCTGGATGGGGGTGGGGAGAGATGGGAAGAAAAGTTTGAATGCAAATTCTTGTGGAAGTGAATGTTGAGAACTGAAAACTAAATAAATTATATATTTGAAAAAAAGAAAATGTGGAAAATGAAAACACCTAAATCCCAGGGTTGCTGTGAAAATAAAATACTATTCAAAATTAAAAAAAAAAAATTTATACACAATAACAGTGCAGAGAACAACATCATTCTTAAGCCTTGCAACACACTAGATCCCTTAAAGAAATCACAGGCACACTTCCCTTAAACAAATTATGTCCCTTAAAACAGGCTTTCCTTAAATAACATTCCCCTCTTACACTCACAGCCAGCTGTGTGCTTGCCTACATCCTTCGATTCTGACTACTCTCATGACTAACTTCCCCTCAAATCTTGCTCTAGCTCTTCATCTTCCTGTTCCACCTATTCATTAAACTCTTCCCACCACAGGCTCCATGTGACTCAGACTCATGTGACTCAGTTTTCCATATGACCCAGATAGGTCACATGATCCCATTAATGATTGACAAAGATCTTCTCATTTTAAATTACCATTACAAGACGCTCTGGAATGTGACTGTAATGTTCCTGAGAGTTTTTTTTATTTAGGGATCACTTTCTGGAAGAGATTGATGTATTCTTTCATTTTCTACTTTGTCTTCTTCTAAACTAGCAGGGATGTTTTCCTTGATAAATTCTTGAAAGATGTTGTCTTGAGTTATTGTATATGAATGCAATGGAATACTATTGTGCTATAAGAAATGACAAGCAGGTGAACTTTGGAAAAACCTGGAAAGCTTTATATGAACTGATGCTGAGTGAAATGTGTATAACCAAGAGAACATTATATGCAGTATGACCATAGTGTGTGAGTACTGTATCTGATAAACATAGCCCTTCACAGCAATGCAAGGACTTAAAATATTTCCAAAGGACTCATGTTGCAAAATGTCATCGACATCCAGAGAAAAAACAATACAGTCAGAATGCAAACTGAAGCAGACTATTTTCTCTTTTCTTATGTTTTGCTTGGGTTTGGTTTTTCTCATGGTTTCTCCTATTTGTTTTGATTCATATATGCAGTATGATTAACGTGAAAATTTGTTTAATAAGAATGTATGTATAGAAGCTTTATAAGATAGCATGTTGTCTTGGGCAGGAAGAGGTGATGGAGGGGGGGAAATTTAAAACTTATGGAAGTGGTTATTGAAAACTGAAAAGAAATCAATTATAAATAATAGTGAATTGCTAAATTAAAAAAAAAGATGATGTCTTGGTTCTTTTTTTATTATGATTTTCAAGTAGCAAATAATTTTAAATTTGCTCTCCTGGGTCTATTTTCTAGGTCAGCTGCTTTTTACCAGTGAGGTATTTCACATTTTCTTCTACTTTTTCCATTCCCCTTATTTTCTTGGATTTTGTCTTGATATGTCATAAAGTCAAGAGTTTCCATTTACTGAATTCTAACTTTTAAGGAATTATTCTCTTCAGTGAGGTTCTGTACCTCCTTTTCCATTTTGCTAATTCTGCTTTTTAAGAAGTTCTATGTATGTGTACATATATGTGTGTGTATGTCTGGATTTATGTGTGTAATATACATGTGTATGAATTTATGCATGTATGTAGCTATGTGTAAGTGCATTCCATTTCTTTAATTTTGCTTTGCAAGGCACTCACTTCACTGGATTTTTGCTTCCCTTTTACCATTTGTCCTAGCCTGTCTACAAGAGGAAGGCAAAATAGAAATTGAAATAATACACCAATCATCTCCAGAAAGAAATCCCTAAATGAAAATCTCCCAGGAATACTATAGCCAAATTCCAGAGCTTCTTGTAATGGTAACTTAAAATGGGAAGATGTTCCTCATTCATTAAGGGGTTATTTTCTTCAGTATTTTTGTGCCTCATTTAGCAAGTTTTTGACTCTTTTTAAATTATTTTCTTTCTCATTTTCATTTCTCCTCCCAAGTTTTCCTCTACTTCTCTTACTTAATTTTCCAGATCTCTTCATTTTCAAAAGCTTTTCCGTGGTCTGAGAACAATTCATATTTTTCTTGGAATCTTTGGAAGTAGGAACTTTGACTTTCTTGTCTTCTCCTGAATGTAAGTTTTCACTTTTCTTGTCACCATAGTAAATTGATATGATCAGAATTTTTCTGTTGTTTTCTCATGTTCCAGTCTATTTCTTTTTTTTATTTTTTAAATTAAATTTATTTATTTAACTTTTTACATTTATTTTCACAAAATTTTGGGTTCCAAATTTTCTCCCCATTTATACCCTCCCCCCATCCCAATATACCAAGCATTCTAATTTTCCCTTTCATCAATCTGCCCTCTCTTATATCATCCCTCCCTTCTCTTGTCCCTATCTTCTCTTTTGTCCTGCAGGGCTAGATGACTTTCTATTCCCCAATAACAGTATTTCTTATTTCCTAGTAGCAAGAACAATACTAAACAGATGTTCCTAAAACTTTAAGTTCCAAATTCTCCCCATCCTTCCCTCGCCACCCATTGCCTTTGGGAAGGCAGGCAATTCAATAGAGGCCATATCTGTGTAGTTTTGCAAATGACTTCGATAACAGTCGTGTTGTGTAAGACTAACTATTTCCCTCCATCCTATCCTGCCCCCCATTGGTTCTATTCTGTCTTTTGATCCTGTCCCTCCCCAAGAGTGTTGACTTCAAATTGCTCCCTCCTCCCATTGGCCTCCCTTCCATCATCCCCCCCCACCCTGCTTATCTCCTTCTCCCCCACTTTCATGTATTGTAAGATGTTTTCATAGCAGAATGAGTGTGCATTTTATTCCTTTCTTTAGTAGAATGTGATGAGGGTAAACTTCTTGTTTTTTTCTCAGCTCTCCTCTTTTCCCCTCCACTAAAAAGTCTCATGCTTGCCTCCTGAATGAGAGATAATTTACCCCATTCCATTTCACCCTCTCTCCTCCCACTACATTTGTCTCTCACCGTTTACCTTAATTTCTTTATGGTCCCATCCTATTCAATTCACTCTGTGATCTCTGTCTCTGTATGTGTGTGCACACACATGTGTACGTGTGTGTGTGCGTGTGTGTACGTCTGTGTGTGGTCCCACCAACTACCCAGATACTGAAACGTTTTAAGAGTTACAAATATTGTCTTTCCATGTAGGAATGTAAACAGTTCACCTTTGGTAAGTCCCTTATGACTTCTCTTTGCTGTTTGCTTTTTCATGCTTCTTCTCATTCTTGTGTTTGAAAGTCAAATTTTCTTTTCAGCTCTGGTCTTTTCATCAAGAATGCTTGAAAGTCCTCTGTTTCACGGAAAGACCATATTTTCCCCTGAAGTATTATACTCAGTTTTGCTGGGTAGGTGATTCTTGGTTTGAGTCCTAGTTCCTTAGACTTCTGGAATATCCTATTCCACACCCTTCAGTCCCCTAATGTAGAAGCTGCTAGATCTTGAGTTATCCTGATTGTATTTCCACAATACTGGAATTGTTTCTTTCTAGCTGCTTGCAAGATTTTCTCCTTGACCTGGGAATTCTGGAATTTGGCCACAATGCTCCTAGGCGTTTCTCTTTTTGGATCTCTTTCAGGCGGTGATCAATGGATTCCTTCAATACTTATTTTGCCCTCTGGTTCTAGAATCTCAGGGCATTATCAGTTTTTCTTGATAATTTCATGAAAGATGATGTCTAGGCTCTTTTTTTGATCATGGCTTTCAGTTAGTCCCATAATTTTTAAATTGTCTCTCCTGGATCTATTTTCCAGGTCAGTTATTTTTCCAATGGGATATTTCACATTCTCTTCCATTTTTTCATTCTTTTGCTTTTGTTTTATGATTTCTTGGTTTCTCAGAAAGTCATTAGGACTCCATCTGTTCCATTCTAATATTGAGAGAACTATTTTCTTCAGTGAGCTTTTGAACCTCTTTTTCCATTTGGCTAATTTTGCTTTTGAAAGCATTCTTCTCCTCATTGGCTTTTTGAACCTCTTTTGCCAATTGAGTTAGCCTATTTGTCAAGGTGTTATTTTCTTCAGCATTTTTTTGGGTCTCCTTTAGCAAGGTATTGACCCGTTTTTTATGCTTTTCTTGCATCTCTCTCATTTCTCTTCCCAGTTTTTCCTCCACCTGTCTAACTTGATTTTCAAAATCCTTTTTGAGCTCTTCCATGGCCTGAGCCCACCAGAAATTCACCTTGGATGTCTGGAATAGAGAGGCCCCGACCTCCACATCTTTCCCTGATGGCAAGCATTGTACTTCCTCATCAGAAATGAAAAGGAACATCTCTTCCCCAAGAAAGTACCTCTCTATGTTCTTATTTTGCTTCCTTTTTCTGGGCATTTTCCCAGCCAGTTACTTGACTTCTGAGATTCCTCTCCACCCCCACCTAGATCTGCCTAGCTAGTGCTTGGGGTCTGAGATTCAAATGCTGCTTCCCAGCCTCAGGGCTTTCTGTGGCAGCAACAGCTGCTATTCAATGTGAACTTAAGTTCTGGTGCTCAGTTGGGGGCAGGGCCGCCTCCCAGGCTCAGTTCCCCCAGGGGGTTTATGCAGAGACCTTTGGTAATGGAGCTTCTGCCTGCTTGGGGAGTCCCAGGCTGCTGCTGCCTCTGCTGCTGCCTCCCGAGGGGGCCCGAGCCACGGAGACATCCCGCTCCCCTCTTGGCCATCCCAGAAGCTTCTCTCACTGACCTGTAGCACCTGTGAGTGGAGGGACCTTCTCAGCTTCCAGAGATTCTGTTCCTGAAGCCTGCTAGGATCTTCTCCTCTGTGTTTCTCCACGGCTTGCAGTACTCCAGAACTTTTTCGGAGTTCTTTTTTAATGGAAATTTATGGGCTGTGGATTCGGAGCCAGCATGCGTGAATCTTTGTACTCTGCCATCGTGGCTCCTCCCCCCCTATTTTTTTTATTTTCTTGCAGGCTTTGCATGTAGGTAGTTAGATTTTCTTATTTTCTGTATATGTTGATCTTCCTTGTCACCATAATAACTTTTTATGGTTCATTTTTTTCTGGTTTGTTTTCATTTTCCCAGCCCATTTACTGACTTGTTACTCTTTGTTAAAGAAGAGCTCTGCATCCAGGTTGGAGGATGAACGATCTCAAATTTCAGAGATGTTGTGCCGTTGTTCTCAGAGAATTGTAGGGATCAGTAAAATTGATTATCTTTTTTCATTTTATTTATTCCAATATTCATTTCCACAAGACTTTGAGTTTCAAATTTTCTCCCCTTCCCTCCCATACTCCCACCTCAAAAATGGTACATTCTGATTACCACTTTTGCCAATCTACCCTCCCTCTATCACACCCCTCCCTTCTCTTATCCTCATCTTCTCTCTTCTCCTGTAGGGCACAAAAGATTTCTATACCCCATTACCTGTATTTCTTATTTCCCAGTTGCATGCGAAAACAATTCTCAATATTCATTCCCAAACCTTTGAGTTCTAACTTCTCTTCCTTCCCCCTTCCCCACCCAACCACACTGGGAAGGTAAGAAATTTAAAATGGGTTATATATGTGTAGTTTTGCTAAAGATTTCCATAATAGTCATGTTGTAACAGACTATCTATATTTCCCTCCATCCTATCCTGCTCCCCCACTTATTCTATTCTCTGTTTTGACCTTATCACTCCCCAAAAGAGTTTACTCCTAATTGCCCCCTCTCATTTTCCCTGCCTTCTATCACCTCCTCACACAACATATCTCCCCTACTTTCTTATAGTGTAAGATAGATTTTCAAACCAAATTGAGTATGCATGTTTTTTCCCTCCTTAAGCCAAATGTGATGAGAGAAAGCTTCACTTTTTCCCTCTCACTTCCCCCTTTTCCCTTCCATTGAAAAAGTTTTCTGTTGCCTTTTTTTATGGAGAATCATTTGCCCCATTCCATTTTCCCCTTGCTTCTCCCAATATATTCTTCTCTCTCCCTCTAATTTTATTTGTTTAGATGTCATTTCTTCCTATTCAAATTACTCTGTGCTGTCTATGTATATGTGTATAATCACTCCAACTACCCAAACACTGAAAAAAAGTTTCAAGAGTTACAAATATTACTTTTCAATGTAGGAATGTAAACAGTTCAGCTTTAGCAAGTCCCTTATGATATCTCTTTCCTGTTTACCTTTGCACGCTTCTCTAGATTTTTGTGTTTGAAAATAAAGTTTTCTCTTCAGTTCTGGTCTTTTCATCAAGAATGCTTCAAAGTCTTCTATACCATGGAATGACCATTTTTCCCCTTGACATATTATACTCAGTTTTTCTGGGTGGGTGATTCTTGGTTTTAGTCCTAGTTCCTTTAACTTCTGGAATATCATATCCCAAGTCCTTCACTCCCTTAGTGTATAAGGTGCCAGATTCTTTTTTTATCCTGATTGTATTTCCACAATACTCAATTTGTTCCTTTCTGGCTGCTTGTAATATTTTCTTCTTGACCTAGGAATTCCAGAATTTGACTACAACATTCCTAGAAGTTTTTCTTTTCAGATCTCTTTCAGGAGGTGATCTGTGAATTCTTTCAATATTCATTTTACCCTCTGTTTCCAGAATATCAGGGCAGTTTTCCTTGATAATTTCATGAGAGATGATGTCTAGGCTCTTTTTTTGATCATGATTTTCAGGTAGTCCCCTAATTTTTAAACTGTTTCTCCTGAATCTATTTTCCAGGTCAGCTGTTTTTTCAATGATATATTTCACATTGTCTTCAATTTTTTCATTCTTTTGGTTTTGTTTTGTAATTTCTTGGTTTCTCATAAAGTCATTAGATTCTATCTGCTCCATTCTAACTATGAAAGGACTATTTGTTTCAGTAAGCTCTTGAACCTCCTTTTCTCTTTGGATAATTTTGCTCTTTAAAGCATTCTTCTCCTCATTGACTTTTTGGGTCTCTTTTCCATTTTAAGTTAGTGTATTTTTAAATGTGTTAATTTCTTTTGCATTTTTAGTCGCCTTTAGCATACTGTTGACATGTTTTTCATGATTTTCTTGCATCACTCATTTCTCTTCCCAATTTTTCCTCCCCGTCACTTACTTGATTTTCAAAATCCTTTTTGAGTTCTTCCATGACATGAGATCACTGCATATTTATTTTGGAGGTTTTCGATGCAGAAACCTTGACTTTTAGGTCTTCCTCTGATGGTATGCATTGTTCATCCTCATCTGAAACGATGGAAGAAAATGCCTGCTCACCAAGAAAATAACCTTCTATTGTTTTATTCTTTTTCCCTTTTTTGAGCATTTTCCCATTCAGTTACTTGACTTTTGAGTACTTTGTCAAGGGGAGGATATACTCCGGGGACCTGTAAGTTCTCAGTTCCTCCAAGGTGGTTCAATAAAGGAAGTGGAGTTTATTCCTCTCCTGATCTATGCTCTGGTCTGTGAGAATGATTCTCTTTCTCTGGAGGGAATGCTCCACCAGCTGTGCCTCCACCAGCTCCACGACATCATCACTGCTCCTCAACACAGGACAGCCACTCAGGGCTGAGATCCAGATCAGCTGTTCAATTCCCCAGGGGCTTTAGGCCAGAATTCTCACAATGGAAGCTGCTGCCACCTTGGGCAGGGCCTGGACTGCTGTGTTCTCCTCTCACCCAAATGAAAGAGCTTTTCCACTGACTTTTGAAACTGTCTATGATGTTTGTGAGTTGAGAAATGTGAGACCTGCAGCTACTACCTAAGGCATCTGGAAACTGCTCCAGTCCTGTCCTTGCCCCTGTATGGCCTACACTGTGCTGTTTTCTGCATCCAGTGTGATAGAATTTTCCTGTTGGCCTTCCTGGGTGCCTTGGGCTTGAAATCTTTTCCATTGTCATTTTGTGGCTTCTCCTGCTCTAGAATTTGTTTAGAGTCATTTTTTTACAGGTATTTTTTGACCTGTGAGAGGAAAGCTTCTAGAGGTGTGTCCTTCTCCTCTGCAACCTTGGCTCTGCCCCAAGATTTTATTTCTTACAAAGTGATATGATCTAAGGAGAGATGTATTTATTGCTTTCCTGGCCTGTTTTCTGGTCTGTGGGTCACCAAAAGCACACTTTTCTGCCCTAGAATTGTGACCAAGGTCCTCACTCTACAGTGGCTGCAAGTTCTATTCTGTTTGTCCTCCTTGTCCCCCTGGGTCTGCAACCCAGATCTTAATATAGACAAAGTAATAGAGCCCTGCCTCCTAGCTAAGAGACCCTCATAATCTCCTTCTGAACCTATGTGGAACAAAATTACTGTTTTTGGGCTGAGAGCTCTGAAAGTAGCAGTGGCAGCTGATGCTGCTGCTACTACTGCTTCAATGGCTCCAAAGATCTGCTAGTGGCATACTGGGCCTGTGGCTGTCCTTGTGTGGTCTGTGGTGGACTGTCCCCCTTTCTCACCCAAGTGTGATAGACTTTTCCTGCTGAATTTCTAAGTTATCTTTGGCTGGAAAAATTGTTTCACCCCTCACTTGTATGGGTTCTGCTGCTCCAGGAATTATTTTGTGTTATTATTTTAAAATATTTGGAGGTTTTGGAGGAGAGGTCACTACCTTTTCTCTGCCGTCTTTTCTCCATCCTGCCCACTAATTCTTATCCTAATATCTCTGCTAGTGGAAAGGGGACCAAGGTCCAACTCATTTTTCCTCTGAGCAGGTAAGCTTCCTACCCCTAGGAATAATATTTCATTATCTTAGATGCATGCTAGTAATGCTTAAGAACCAATTCTCTGTGGGGAAAAATGAGTGCATAATCCACTTTTCAGTTTAATATGCATTATTAACAAGTTTATCCACCAAATTCTTAAATTTAGATAATCAATAAAAAATCAGATCTTGATTTGTAGTATAGGTTTTTTTTTTTCCATTTTATTTCCAAGGTGTTAATGTTCACACTAAAAATTAACAATAGGATTTCCCAGGCCATGTTGAGCTCTTTGCAACACATTCCTGAATTACAGCTGCCCTGATTATAAAGTTATACCAGAGATTTTAGTGAGATTTATTTTGTGAGATTTACTTTGTGAGATTTAACTTAGATATGATCATGGTTTTCTGGGTGTCTACTTGGAAGTATGTGTATGTATCTTTGCATTTTATATGTACAAATATTTGATCCTTCGTAGTGTAGACACCAGAAAGTTTATTGAAAGCTGTCTGGGAGTTGACGTTTAAGCTAATACAATGAAATATTTATGGAGGAAAACTGACTGATTATGCTCTAAATATGAACAGAACCAGTTATTTTAGGGGAATAATAAATATTTGATACATGTGCTTAGAGAGGAGGGAGAAATCACAGAAGCTACTTTGTGTGTGAGTGGGTTAAGCTTCATAAGAACAATAAAGGTATGGTGAAACAACACCAAAAATACTTCTTTTAAATATAGAGGATTTTGTGTATAAGAATAAATGACCAGTGTATTGAAGTCTCAAGACATTGAGTTATTTTTCCCATGTTAACATAAGAAAAAACTGGCATAATTGATCTAAAAATTAAAAACTAAGGATTCCAACATTATCATCTACCATAATGTATTATTACTTATGAATATTACAAGCAAGTATAATGTATATATGCATCTATATGCACAAATAGACATGTCAAACACACATATGTTTTCATCTAACAGATTGTGCAATCTTTAGATCTACTATTACTGAAAATGTTTATATTCCGCCTATTTTTAAGAGATATACTTTGAAAAATCATTGAGACATTTTCAATAAAATATCTCTTTCTAGTTTATTAAATTCCACCCTAAGGTACTAGAAGCATTCATACAGCTTTTGAATCTATAGTTTATTCCTTTCTTACCTATAAATTCAAGGGCAATCTGATTTGAAATGAAGAAATTAATGTGCTACAGTTTATAAATCAACAAAATGAAATAAAATACATATTTTCCAAACATTAAAGAAATATACATTTATTACACATGCTCCATATGTATATGTGCATATAAGCGTGTCAGAAAGGTTTACCCTCCTAATAACAAGCATCAATAAATAAATATTCATATTATTCAAATTCATGGATCATAAATGTTATATAAATGTTTATTCTCCCGCTCTTTTGGTTTGTTTTTGTAGTGAGATTTTTTATAATGTTTGCTCTTTAATATTTTTAATGTATTGCCATGATTATATTTTTTCAAATAAATTCCTAGTGTTCTAAGAAATCATATTTTATTTGTATTTTTCCTTGCACTGAGTATAGATTTTATATGTAATTATTTACATATTTTAATTATGAATCTTATACAAGTACAATCATGTTAAACATATTTCCACAACAGTCTTGTTGTGAAAGAAGAATCAGAAATTAAGGGTAAAACATGAAAAAGCAAAAACAAAAAAAATGTAAAAATAGTATACTTAAGGATGCACTGAGACTTCTTAGGTCTTTCTAGGGATATGGATGGCAGTTTTCATCATTAATGGTTCAGAATTTTCTTGGATCATTACACTACTGAGAAGAGCTAAGTTTACCATAGTTGATTATTGCACAATGTTGCTGTTACTGTGCACAATCTTCTCCTGATTTTGCTCACTTCACTCAGCATCAGTTCATGTAAGTCTTTCAAGATATTTTTTTCTTAAATTGTCTGGGTCATCATTTCTTATCAGACCGTGGCATTCCATCATATTCATGTACCCCAACTTGTTCAATCTTTCCCCAGTTAATGGGCATTCCCTCAATTTCCAACTCTTTGCAACCACAAAAATAGCTGCTATAAATGGTTTTGTACATGTGGATCTTTTCCCCTTTTTTGTAATCTTTTTGGGATACAGACCTAGTAGTGGTATTGATGGATCCAAAAGGTATGGACAATTTTATATTTCTTTGAGTGTAATTGAAATTTGCTTTCCAAAAATGATTGGATCAGTACACAACTCCACCAACAACGCATTAGGTCTCCAATTTTCCCAAATCTTCTCCAAATTTTATCATTTTCTTTTTCTGTCACACTTGCCAATCTAATGGGTGGTAGCTCAGATCCAATAGGTGATTGGTGAGGTGATAACTCAGAGTTCTTTTAGTTTGTATTCTCTAATCAATAGTGATTTGGAGTATTTTGTCAAATGAGGATAAGCAATTTTAATTTCTTCGTCTGAAAAATGCCTGTTCATTTCCTTTGACCATTTATCAATTGGGGAACATATATTTTTTGTAAATGTGGTTCAGTTCTATACATATTTGAGAAATGAGACTTTTATCAGAAACACTGGCAGTAAAAAAATATATATATTTCCAACATTTCTGCTTCCTTTCCAATCTTGCTTGCAATGGCTTTGTGCAAAAAAGTTTTAAAATTTAATATAATAAAAATATTCATTTTACAATTCATAATGTTCTTTATCTCTTCTTTGGTCATAAATTGTTCCCTTTTCCATAGATCTAACAGGTAAACTATTCATTGCTCTCCTAATTTACTTAAGGTATCACTCTGTATGTCAAAATCATATACCCATTTGGGGTACTTATTTTGGTATAAAGTATGAGAAGGTCATCTATGCCTAGTTTCTGCCATACTATTTTCCAATATTCCCACCAGTTTTTTGTCAAATAGTGAGTTCTTATCCAAGAAGCAGGAGTCTTTGGGTTTATCAGACAGTAGATTACTCCTTTACTGCTGTGTCTAGAGTACTTAGCCAGTCGTAATTTTTTTAATATATAGTTTATTTATTTTCAGTTTACAATTTCTCTTCCACAAGGTTTATAATTTCCAATTTTTTCCTCATCTCTTCCCACCCCCTCTTCATTCACCCCTTCCCCTATTCTGTCCTCCATTCTGTCACCCAGACTCTCCCATCCTCCTTTCCTCTATTTTCCTGTAGGGTAAGATAGAGTTCTATACCCCATTACTTGTGCATCTTATTTCCCAGTTATATGCAAAAACAATTTTAACATTCATTTTTAAAGCTTTGATTTCCATATTCTCTTCCTGCTTCCCTTGCCACCCACCCTCATTGAAAAAGCAAGCAATTTTATGTCAGTTATACATACGTAGTCATGCACAACTTAGTTCCAACTTCTTAGTCAGTACCAAAGAATTTTGATTATTTTAGATCTGGTACAATTAGGACACATTGCTTCACATTTATTTCCATTAATTCCCTTGATAATCTTGGTCTTTTGTTCTTCCAGACAAATTTTGCTATTTTTTTCTAGCTACTAAATGAATTTATAGTAGTTTTCCTCATATGGCATTGAATAAGTAAATTAATTTAGGTTGGATTTTCATTTTTATTATGCTAGCTTACCTCACCTATGAGCAATTTATATTTTTCCAAGTGTTTAGATCTGACTTTATTTGTGTGAAAAAAAGAAAGTTTCTAATTATGTTCAAATAGTTCCTGGGTTTGACTTGGCAGGTAGAATGCCAAATATTTTATATTGTTTATAGTTATTTTAAGTGAATTTATCTATCTTTTCCTCCTGGATATTGTTACTAATGTCGAGAAATGTCAATTGTTCATGTGGGTTTATTTTTATATCCTGCAACCTTGGTAAAGTTGCTTTTTTAAAGTAATCTTTTTAGTTGATTCTCTAGGATTCTATAAGGATACCATTATGTCATATACGGAGGGTAAGAGCTTGCTTTTCTCGTTGTTGATTCTAAATCCATCAATTCATTTTTCTTCTATTATTGCTAAAGCCAACATTTCTATTACAATATTGCACAACAGTGATGATAATGAACATCATTTTTTCACCCCTGATCTTATTGGAAAAGGTTCTAGCTTATTTCTATTATATATAATACTTGCTGATGGTTTTAGATAGATATTGCTTATCATGTTAAGGGAAATTCTATTTTTATGTTCTCTAGCATTTCTTATTAACTATGGGTGTTGTACTTTATTAAAAGCTTTTTCTTCATTTATTGAGATGACACTATGGTTTCTGTTAGTTTTGTTGTTAATATGGTCAATTATGCTAATAAATTTCCTAATATTGAAGCAGTCCTTCATTCCCAGTATGAATTCCAACTGGCCACAGTATATTATCCATCTAATAAATTGTTGTAATCTCTTAACTAATGTTTTATTTAAAATTTTTGCATCAATATCCACTACTGAAACTGGTGTATAATTTTCTTCTCTGTTTTGGCTTTTCTTGGTTCAGGTATCTGAACAATATTTGTATGATAAAATGAATCTCCTTTTCTTATTTTTCCAAAGAGTTTATATATTAATGGAATTAATTGTTATTTAAAATGTTAGAATCAACTTTTAAATCCATTTGACCATGGAGATTTTTTTTTCCTTAGGAAGTTCATTGAATGCTTGTTCAATTTCTTTTTCTAAAATAAGATTATTTGAGTATTTAATTCTGTCTTCTTGTAATCTAGGCAATTTGTATTTTTGTAAATTTTCATCTATTTCACAGAGACATTCAGATATATTGATATACAGTTGGGCAAAATAACTTCTTAATCTTGTTTTAGTTTCATCTCATTGGATAGTAAATTCATCTTTTTCTTTTGTGACACTGGAAATTTGTTGTTGCTATTTTTATTTTTAATCAAATTAACAAAAAAATTATCTATTTTATAGTTTTTTAATTAAAATCAACTCAATTTGATTTAGTAACTTAGTATTTATTTATTAGTTCAATGGTTTCCTAAATTGCAATATTCTTAATCTCTCTTTTGATTTTCATGATTTCAAAACTTATTTAATTTGAGATTTTTTATTTGTTTATTTTCTATCTTTTTAAAATTATGTTCCCAATTCATTGATCTCCTCTTTTGTTCATTTAAGCATTTAGAAATATAAAATTTTCCCTAAGAGCTGCTTTAGCTGAATCCCATAAGTTTTGGCATGTTATCCCATTATTGTCATTCTCTATGATGAAATTATTTATTATTTTATGATTTATTGTTTGACTCACTTATTCTTTAAGATTAGATTATTTAGTTTCCATTCAATTTTAGTCTATCTTTCCATAGCCATTTATTACATGTAATTGTTATTGCATTGTGATCTGAAAAAGGATGCATTTAAAGTTTCTACCTTTCAGCATTTGACTGTGAGATTTTTGTGCCTGAATACATGGTCACCTTTTTGTCTAGGTGCCATGTATCACTGAGAAAAAAGTGTATTCCTTTCTATGCCCATTAAATTTTCTTTTTTGAACATATCAACTTCTCTAAAGTTCTATTCACCTCCTTAACTTCTTTTGTGGCTTTGTTTAATGATTTCTAAATTTCTCATAGTCATTGGCTTTAATTTGCTCAATTCCAATTTTAAGGAATTATTTTCTTCATTGAACTTTTGTACCTCCTTTTCCCTTTGGTAAATTCTACTTTTTAAGGAGTTGTTTTTTTTTCCTTCAGTGAATTTTTGTTTCTCTCCTTCCTTTTGCCAATTCTGCATTTTAAGACATTCTTCTCCTCATTGTTGTCCTTTGTACCTCTTAAAGGACCATTCCTGGGCTGCTTCTTAAAGAGGCCTATTCACTGAATGGGTATTATCTCACTTTAAGTGAGTTCCTGAGTAGATCTTGCCCTCAAAGGGACAAGGTCTCCTATTGTGTCCTGGGTCATCTCCAGTCATCCTGATGAATATCTGGTCACTGGATTCAGATGGTTCTGGAGGAGAAGTGAAGCTGGTGACCTTGCACAGCCCTCCATCCCTTACAAATGGAACTGTGAGGAAGGTCCCCTCTTCTTCACTGCCATGAACTTTGGTATACTAGTCCTCTTCCTTGCCCTGAAACTGCCCCCCAGAACTGAAATCCAGTTCTGAGTATAGGCAAAGCAACAGAGTCTTGCTTCAGTGGTAGTGAAGAAACCCCTGTAATCTTCAGACCAATTGTTTTACCCCCTTTGAGAGCTCGAGAAGCTGATACTATTGTCACTGCTGATTCAATCACTCCTAAGAACTACTCCTGGCTTGCTTGCCCCTGGCCTGTACAGGTACACACTTTGATGGACTATGCTTCTTCCTAACCCAGGCCTGACAGACCTTTCATGATGACCTTACAAGTTATTTTTTGTGTCTATGGATTGAAATGTCTAGAAATTGTGACTGTTGCCAGTGATTCAGTAGTCCCAAGGCCTGCTCTGTGTTTGCCGGAGCTGGAGCCACTCTGTCACCCTGGTCCAACAAATCTTTCCTGTAGACTTTCCAGGTTGTCTTGGGCTGGAAATTCATTTCACTCTGTCTTTTTTGGGTCCTGTTACACTAGAATTTGTTTCTGATCATTTTTAAAAGAATTTGGAAGAGGTTGGAGGACAGCTTAGGTGAGTCCCTGCCTATCTGAAACGTAATTTCTGACTCCCAATTCTATTTTTAAAGGAATTGTTTTCTTCACTAGATTTTTCCCCCAATTTGGTAAATTCTGTTTTGAGGAGTCATTTCCTTCAGTTGATTTTTGTGTTTCCTTTCCAAGGCTGTTGACTTTTTCCTATAATTCTTCATAACTCATTTCTTTTCCCAATTTTTCTTCTACCTCTCTTACTTGATTTTTAAAATCCCTTCTGAGCTCTTATAAATAGACTTTTGGCCTTGAGACCAATCTTCTGTTGACATTTTGACACTGTTGTCCTGAGTTTGTTTTGATATTGCTTGTATCCAGAGTCACTTTCTATGGTGAGGGCTCTTTTTTGTTTTGGTCATTTTTTAAAGTTCATCTGTTCTCCTGAGGCTCAGTGAGAACTGTCTCAAGTTCCTTTTGTTGGGGTCCTGGTCACAGATTTTCTACTCCAGGTCTTCAAGTGCTGGCATCTTGACCATTGTGCTGGGGTGGCCCAGCCTAGTCATACCTTTTATACCTGGGCTCTGGGTCTTACAATTTGGCTTCTGTGTTGTGGCTTGAGGCCTCAAAGCTGGCCTGCTGTGTCACTAGCCTGGTGAGTCAAGACAGATGGGCTTCAACTCCTGATCAGTGCTACAGTTAAGGGCCTCCACTATCTTGCCCCCAAATCATCTGTACTAAGTTGTTCTCTCTTTTTTACCTAAGTAAGACAGACCTTTCCTGAAGTTCCTAAGTTATTTTAAGCTGGAAAATTTTTTCACTCAATCTTTTTGTGGGTTTTTTTTCTACCCAGAATCAACTTAGAGGGTTGATTTAACATTGTTTCCAAGAGAAACTGGGAAAAGCACAGGAAACTTCCTGGTTCATCTCCTCCATCTTGGGTATGTGCCCTGTAATTGTTCTTAATAAAAGTTTCTTAAACTAATTAGGTATAGCTTCTTAAGATACATAATTAATTGCATGTAGCCTAGTTAGAAACTTACATTTTAAGCATTCCTATGCCTCTGTCTATTTATCTGTCTACATATATGCATATTTATGAAAGACATAAAAATATCTGCAGCATTAAAAGATATTATATCTAAGATTTTAAGTGAAAATTTGAAGAGTATCAATGCCTTGGTATTTCTCTGTAAATTAGGTAAGAAACAAGGAGGTGGTTAATTGAATAATTCAAAAAGTGTTTTAGTTGTTGAAATTCTTTGAGTAATTATTATAATTTTGGTTAAATTATACTTTCATTTGACAAGGATACATTTGGTCTCTACTGTGCTATAGTTGAGTGAAAATGTGGTTCCAACAGCACAGGGCTGCTGTAGGAGGCTTTCATGTTTGGCAGGTTGATCCCTTTTCCCCAGTGATGTCTGTAATATAGCCTGCAAATGGCTAATTTGATTTATCCTAGCAGTTTTATTTTTAGATGCCTCTCTCTGATCTATTTTTCTCATCAGGTTGAAAGTTCTTTTACAATCTGATAAAGACTGTTTGGAGATTAGAGAAAATGTTTCTTCAAAACTGATTTCTTATAATATACATTTATAGTGAAGTTGTGAAAAATACCATTTTTTTCTACTTGAAATATGCAGGGTAAGTGAATAGATTTTATTAAAATTCTTTAATATTTCTTTTTATACTTTTTATATTTTTCATACTTGTATCATTTGCTGGATATGTGTGCATGTGTATCTCATATATTATTTTGTTTTTAATTTTGGAAATAAAACAAATATTTCTATAAAATAGAAAAATATGATTTTATATGAAACTATTATTCTATTATGTATAATTTGTTTTTTTCCTTTTAAATGTATAAGATCATCATTTTTTTTACATTTTTCTCTTCCCTTACTTCTCCCTGTCCTAGAGATGGCTACTATTAGATGGAAATATATGTGTATATATGTTTCTATTTACATGTATATGCAAAATAATTCTCTACATCTCCTTTACTTTTCTCTTCTCCCTTCCCGTCTTTCCCTCTTCTCTTCTCCCTCTTTGCTTGGGGTACTCTTCCCAGGTAAAGTTATACTTTGATGGCCAAAAGCTGTCTTTTTCCCTTGGGTTTACTGATTGGATCTTTGGGAACAGACCTAGTAGTACTACAGCTGGTTTAAAGAGCATAGACAATTTAATAATTTTTTCACATATACTAAATCGCTCTCCAAAATTGCTGCATCATTTCACAGTTCCTCCTGCAGTATATGAGTGCTCCCATTTTCCTACATCACCACCAAATTTTTTTGCTTTCCTCTTTAATCATTTTAGCCAATTTTGTAGATACAAAATAGTAATTAAATTGTTTTAATTTGCATTTTTTATCAATAATGATTTAGAGCATTTTATATGACTATAAGTTGTTTTGATTTCTTCATCAGACAACTGCCTATTCATAAAATTTGATAATTTATCAAGTGGGCAATGGCTCATATTCTTGTAGATTTACAGAATATACTTTTTAAAGGACCATATTAAATTTCAAATATCTTGGATGTGAGCATTCTTCCCCAAATTCTTGACCCACTCAGGCATGAACACATAGAGACAAATTACCTTTCCCCTCATTTCAGATTCATTGAATATGAAAATGAGACAGCAATACTTTTTTTTTGTTTGTTTTGTGTTTTCCCCTAAAACTCCAAATATTGTACCCAGAGTAGGCAAAGTCAAAGCTATATATAAGTATCCTTTCACCTGGAGCAATTTTGTTAATGGCAATAGGGCTGCAGCTAATGATAGCATAGATTGTTGTCCACATTAGGAGACAGGAATGATGGTGACCAAGAGTGCAGTGTAACCAAATGTGCAGCCATATCAGGGTAAAAGGAGTGGCCAATGCCCTAGATTCGAGTCCTCTTGGCAGAGATTCATGGTAGAGGGTACCTTTAGAAAAAGTTACCATGTGGAAGAACACTGGATGTGATGATCACTCTGGACAAAGCTTGGGAAAATTCTTCAGTGGTCCAAGATGAAGTAGTAATAGAGAGACTTCACTGTAGAAAAGATGCAAAACCATAACCAAACATATTAACTTGGAACTGATAGCTATTTGCTCTGAATAGTTTTAAATCGGAAAGGATCTCAGAGGTCCAACTTTCCCATTTTATAGATGAACAAACTGAGGACCAAGTACATTAATTTATATCATTTTAATTCAATCCCTATCCCTCTCAATATTTCAGCTGTCATCTGGATAGTCACATTTAATTTCTAATTTGTTCAATATGCTATAGTGCAAACAACTTAAATCAAGAAGCACAGAATATAATAATCTCTTTGTGAGAAAAAACAACCTTATTTTCTTTTTTGTATAAATTGTAGGGTTTTGTAATTTTCCCCCTGCATTAAATCCTCCATAAATGAACACAATCAATTTCTTAGTTTAAAACATGCCATAACAAATTAAGATAAAAATATTATTGAGGGTGAAAAATACTTCCCTTTCTCAGCATCAAAAGGAGCTATTCTAAGAACTCAGCTCCTACTGATTTCAAAGGAATTCATACTCAGCTCCGGTCTGCAATGTGCAGAACAAGATAAGCAATGACCCCTTTGATTCTATAAATAAAGACTGACAGAGCTCACACAATCTGTTCATCTTGGAAATTCACTCATCCATTTTTATAAAAGATATAGTGTGCAAAAATTCAATACTGTTGATATCAAAGATAAAAATAAGGAAACATACACACACTACCATAAGGGTATCAACCCCATTCTAGGGTTTAATTTTTTTAAATGAAATTCAGAAAAAAACATCAAATTTAAATGATCCCTCACATTAGGTGTGTACCTATGATGGATGAATTTTTCATCTTATAGACTATTTGATATAATTGAATGAAATGCATCTTCAGAAATCAATGAAAATGAAAAGTACAATTATAAAAATGGAAATGAACACTGCCTATTCATAATGCTGAAGTTTGGTCCTGAAGAGATGAGAAAAAAAAATACAGAGGTGGTATTAAATATAGAAGAGGTATTAAGAAGTTTCCTATAACATTAAAAAGTTAAAATAAAAAAAAACAAAATGAAACAAAGAACTATAGGAAGTAGAGAATCTCAATTTTATACGCACACACACACACACACACACACACATATATATATATATATGTATATATAAGGAAGTCATAAAGGAATTTTTCTGAGAATTAGATGCAATTATACTCATCATCTCAATAAAAAAGAACAAGAGAAAGAAAAGTATTAAAAATATATTTACAAAATACACCAAGTATAAAAGTGTGAAATACAGGTAAGCTATTTTGTTGACTTTTTATACATTCAAAAGCAAGTAAAAAAGATTTTAAGTAGTTTTCCATATACTATCATGAGAGAACTGTTCCCCTAACTTGAATTTACACTTGAGGGCCTTGTCCCTGTAAGGTAACTTGGGATAGCTTTGTGGGTGACTCCTCCTCTTATAGCTCCAGATCATGAGTGTTTCATATCCCCAGTGAGTCATTATGTGCTATATCATTGTTGAGTTGTTTGCAGTTGTATCCAACTCTTTAGAGTTTACTAGGTAAAGCTATTGGTATAGTTTTCCATTTCCTTCTCCAGTTCATTTTACCTCTGAGGAAATTGAGGTAAACAGGATAAAGCTCAGGGTTACATAGCTATTAAGTGTCTAAGGCTAGATTGAAACTCACACAGAGAATTCTTCCTCACAGTCTATCCACCGTCCCACCTAGCAGCTTGATATATGCCATTAGCTTATAGCAAAAGTATTTTTATTTAAGTAGTAGCAAAAATCTTAGTTATAAAATAGTGTCTCTAAAAACCTGGGGTATACTCCCCAACAAAGGGTTGGTACAAACAATATCTGTTAGAGAACTTTGGCATTTTCTCAACAGGCTTTTATTTTTCTTCTTGAATTAGCACATTAGTCACTAGCACAAGCCTGCATAACCTGCAGTCAGCAGCCACTCCTCCAGCTGCTGGCAGCAAGCCAAACAGATTTCAGGCTTCCACAAAAATTGTAGAGATAAACATCCTTTGTGTGTGAGGAAATCCATTGGTGTGAAGCAAGCAGTCATAAGCAGCATAGGGCCACAGATTATACAGTCCTGATCTAAGACAATTCTAAAAGAGTCATGGCAGAAAATGCTCTCCATATCCAGAGGAAGAACTAGCTACATCCAGAGAAAAGTCTGAAGGCAGATTGAAGTATATTATTTTCACTTTTTTTGTGTGTGACTTTTCCCTTTTGTTCTATTTCTTCTCTCAAACATTAGTTGGGGTCCAGAGGTTTTGATCTACTATTATAATATATTTGTTTTCTTCTGGAAATTATTTCTCTAATCAGATTTTCTATTTTTGATAAGTGCTAGTTTTAATAATGAGTACTTCGAATTACAATGAGATATCTGGACAGATGGTATTCTTTTGAAATTTGTTGTCTTTTTTCCTTTGAGATAATATTTGTCTCTTCCCATAAAAAAAGCATTTGGTAGTTTAACTAACACGGCTTCCAAGGTGTAAATTAATATAGATTATATTGTACTTTTTTATTACACTGGGACAGTTCAATTGTTATTGCTGTGTTTGTCCTTCATTGCTGAAGAAGACCTTGCCATCAGAGAAATGATGACATGACTTGCACTTGACCTTGTTTTGAGTGAGGGAGGTCTGTGCAAGTCACCAGCCTCACTTCTCCTCTAGAGCCATCTGGATCCAGGGACCAGGATGACTGGAGATGGGCCAGGATGCAATGAGAGACCTTGGGCCCTTTAGGCCAAGGTCTATTCAGGTACTCACTTAGGGTGAGGTAACAGTCCAATTATGTTCAATATCAGTATAACTAGTTAGGCCTGTTTTACTTCTTTAGAAAGTATTTTGTAATTGTATTCAATTAATATTAGTGTATACTTTTGGATATGGATTGCCAATTATGGACTGCCGTCGCTGCTATTGTTGCTGATCTTGCTAACGAATGCAAAAAAAGGCTTAGGATTTTGTGGATTCACTTTATATCCCACTTTGCTCCATATTTTCCTTTGGAAGTTCTTTTGTGATTCATTCAATTTCATTTTCTGAAGTTGGTACTTAAATTATTTCTTGATTATGATTTTATGTTTTCTTAAAATATATGTTTATTTCATTGTCATTATTGTTTTTGTTGAAATAGAGAGGGGGAAATAATGTACAAATTTTTTTCTCTTTCATTTGTTGTAGTTTTTTTCCTTTTATGTATTGGCACTACATTTTTGATCTCTTCAATTTAAAATAATGTTATTAACAATTAATCTAATTTATTTTGTTTTTTCAAGGAAACTTCTAATTTTGACCATCAATCAATATGTTATCACATTTTGACTTTCAGAATTTCAATTTTGTACATAGTTTAGTTTTACATTTTGTTGCTTTCTAGGTTAATTTCTTATTGAAATCTTTATTCTACTGTTTTGCAACAAAAAGTAAACTTCTCCCTTCAAGGCTGCTTTAACTACAATCTTAGCTACAATTTTTGCATGTTGTCATGGCCATTGCTATTGATTTCTCTTATAAGATTATACAGGATAAATTGATTCATACTTTGAATTACTGATACTCTAGAATTCAGATACTTAGTATACATTTAAATTACAATCCTTTCTTTAAATATTTTATTGATCAGAATATAATTGTGTTACATGTTATGAATAGTAAAATATGTTTAATATTTCTGCTTATTTTCATTTGTTTAAGTTTTTTGTCTTCTTTTCTTTGTTCTTTTGCCTTCTACTTTTTCTTTTGTTTTTCTTTTGTTCTATTCAGTTTTGTAAAGGTCAAATATGTCGCTGAGAAACATCTATGTGCTTGAGTCTCATTTACTAAATGCCAGACCTCTACCATTTCTTACATTTCTAAAATTCTATTCAAGCATTTCAATTCTTTCTTGTGTATCTTATAGTCAGAATGATCTTGATTTTAATTGATGCATTCAGAATGATGTCAAGACTAAATCTTTCCTTTAACATCACTAGTCAGAGCACTATGGATCTCATGTTGCCCTTTTATGTCCTCACATAAAGCACTGTGGTCTTCAGGTCTTCCAGAGCATTTTTGGTAAGAATGTTGTGGACTTCATGTCCTCACAGAAGATCTCTGGTTAGAGAAGTTTTCAGGCCTATCTATGTGAATTTACAATGACTTCCTTATCAGATCCTGCCTCCTAATGCCCTCATGCTTTTTATAATTACTGTGTGTGTGTGTGTGTGTGTGTGTGATCTAAGGTTGATTGAAAATTTTTATGATAGATTTTCTCTTGGAATTTCTTGATAAACTTTTGATTTAGCATCGTATTTTTAGATCTTTATTTAGGTACACACAGGAAAGGTGGACATTGTTATGATGCTTAACATTGACATTTAAACCAGAAGTTTTAACTCCTTAAAACTTATTTTCAAATGGAACAACATTAATTTAGAAATTCTTAAAGGAATAAAAACATTCACACACATAGACACACACAAAAAAGTTATTTTAGTGCTATTTGCCCACTATCTGTGAATTAATGAAGAGCATGAAAATATGGGTCTGAGGAAACATTGTTCAATCATTTTCCAATCATATTGGACTCTTCATGTCATCATTTGGGGTTTTCTTGGCAAAGCAACTGGAGTGGTTTGCCATTTGCTTCTCAAGTCAGGATTGCATGACTTGCCCATGGTTACACAGCTACTAAGAGGCCAAAGTCAGATTTGAACTCATGAAATTGAGTCTTGCTGACTCCAGGTTCAGCTCTCTATCCAATGGGCCACCTAAATTTTCCTGAAGCAAAATAATATAGAGAGAAAACATAGTTGAATAGAAAAAAGCTTGGCAGAATGAGGAAGAACTGGGTTCAAATTCTGTCTCAGAAATCTATTCTGCATGTGAGGAAGGGAGATGAGTAGGTATGTGGAGGCCATGTACATGCCAAGACACAACCTATATTGGTCTCACTTTCTCTTTTGTAAAATGAGAGGGTTGGATTTGATGGCCTTTAAGCTTCCTTCAAACTCTACATCTATGATCTTGTGACTAAAAATGGCTTCCTTTTCTTTATTAAAGCATAGGGAGCATTGACTTTTGGCATTGCTAGTATCAGATAGGGTTACTTCCCTGTTTTAAAAGTTTTATTGCATCTTATGTCCACAGTCCTTGAAAGTTTGGAAATACTGACTATCCTAGATGAGTATGTTTCCCATCTTTCTGAGTGTGAGTTAGAGTGAAGAAACACATCACAACCTAAGAAAGATATGGCTGACCATTTATACTACAGAGACCTCTGACCTGAGGGTGTGGCATGACTTTTATTATTGCTATCAATTAACTGACCTATTCTGGTGCACTGAAAAATAATTTCTTGAAAGTTGCTGATCTGTTCTACTATTTTTTTAAATGGGAGGGAAAACCTTATATCTCTTCTATGTCATTAACAAAATTAAACTTCTAAAAGATTTCAAAAATTAACATAATGTGGGAAATCACCAAATGAGAGAATATCACTGTGAAATTTCACTGCTTTTGTGCTAATCAAATATAAAAAATATGCTTTGTTGTCAATTATATTGTTTGTTATAAAAGTGCTTCAGATTTCACTTAAATGCAAAGTGCTTAAAATCCCTATAACCATCACCAATGCTTATAGTACATTAGAAGAATACTAGTATCTTTAACAAGACATATTAAAATTCTCCCTGCTGTCCTACAAATGAAAACAAAATGAAATTCCAAGGAAATTATTTATATTATTGTTTCTTTGTTCTTCCTTTGGGAAAAAAGGAGGAATTTGACCTCTGTACTGATGATTCCCAAATTTCCCTTTTCTTCTTTTCTGATATCCAGTCTCACATCTCTAACTACCTTTCAGATGTCTTGATTGAGCTGTCCAGTAGGCATCTTCAACTCAATATGTCCAAAACACAATTCATAGTCTTTCTCCCTAAACTTTCCCCAACTATAGAGGGAAACACTATGATCCCAGTCCGTCAGACTGATCCACAGTCAACCCCAATATCCAGGCTGTTTCCAAGATTTATTGATTTTATCGTTGCAACATCTTTCAAATATACCTCATTTTTTAATAATGCCAGGACCCTGGCATAAACCCTCATGACCTCATTTCTTGATTATTACAATACTATGCTAATGAATCTGCCTACTTCGAGTCTACCCAGTCTAGTACTACATTCTACATTTAACTACCTTTGCAATTTTCCTAAAACACAGGTATGATCATGTCTGTCCTACACTGAATAGACTCCAGAGGCTCCCTATTGATTCCAGGAAAAAAAAATGAAATGTTTATTTTCAATACCTATCATAACCTATCCCCTTCCTACCTTTCCAGTCTTCTTATACGTTATTCTTCAACATGTATTCTTCAATATAATAATACTATTCTCCTGGCAGTTCCATGAACAAGATACTAAATCTCTCAGCTCTGGGCACTTTATATTCCTGTTCTCACACTGTAAATCCTCTTCCTCTTTGGTTTCAATTAATTACCTCCCTGGTTTATGATAAGTTGGTACAAAAATCCCCACAGCAAGACTTCTTTAACCCCTCTTAATTTCAGTCCCATCCCCCTTTTAATTATTGACTATTTATCCTGTATATAGCTTGCTTGGTATGTGTTTGTTTAAGTATTTTATCTCCTATTAGATTGCAAACCTCTTGAGGACGGTTTTTTTTGTATTCCCAGCACTTAGAACAGTTGTGCATAGTAGGCAATTGATCCATGTTTCTTGGTTATTGAACCTGTGATGTGATAAGTTTAGGGAGCACTTAGTGAGTAAGCCACCTCTAACATGACAGTTCAGTATTTGTTTGCTGTTGAGATTCTTGGATTATTGCCAGGAGGCTCTGGGAATTTCAATAATGTGGCTAGTATCACATAGCTAATTATATGTCAGTCAAGACTCAACCTAGAACTTCCTAATTTCGCAGTCAGCTCTCTAGCCACAAGGCTAGTCCACCTCTCAGCCTAGACATCTTAACTTCAAATCATTCCTATTAGACCATGATGCCCCTATGGCCTAAGGCCACCTGCTGTTGAAAGATACAGTACGTACTGCCTCAGGCAAATTCAACTCTCAATCAGTAACAAACACACTCTGACTCAAACTCAATAACATAGCCATAAAATAGGGCATGGTTATTCCTGAACAACTTTCACAAGGATGTCATTAATTCATTCTGTAATTATTTACTGAGAATCTATTTGAGACATTTGCACAAAGATTGAAAAATTAGCATTTCCAGGGATCAAGCCCAAGACATACAAAGCATTCCCTTTAGCACTGAGATATATTTCCTGCTGCCAACAATGATCCCTCCAAATCCTCTTGATGTACTAAAAATACATATATAAAGAGATATAGATAAGTCTATACATGTATAGATATATTTGTGTATACACATATTCAGTAACAAAAGTTTCAATTCCAAGTTTCTTCACACTTGCTAATCAACTTGCCTGTATATGCTAAAGTCATTGCATTCTTTGCAAGCACACACTCTGCCTCCCATATCCATTAATTCAGCAAGACTTCCTCTGGTTTCTGGCTGGCATGTATCTTTGTGTAAACACAACTACAGATGGCTATGACAAGTTCTTGTTTGTGCATATTGGAGGACATGCTGTGTAGTAAATTGCCCTCTTGCTTTCTTCAAGTATATTTCCATAGATTTACTTTCCTTTTTCCCTGTGAAAGGGCATCAGATGGTCCATATTGAATAAATTTAAATTGAAGATAGAATAGACAAAAAGTAAGAGATGGACAAAGCACACCTCCATTTTATCAAGTTTTAGTAATTATTGGTTAAATTTATGGATCAGTGAGATACACATAGAAGGTAGGTGAGTTGTGATTCAGGCAGTTCAAAGCAGCTATACTGAGGGCTCAATGTGATACGGTCAGGAAAAGAAATGATGTTGAAGTTAATGGGAAATCATTGGACTTAAAAATCTTATGGATCAAGAACAACGACAACCACAAAGATAAGTAAAAAATCATTGACTTACCTATGACTTGAAAGATATTTAAATGTCCTAATTAAAAAAAATACTGGTAACAGTCAATCTGTTAAATATAAGCTTTTTGAAGATAGGGAGAATTTTTTTTTATTTTGTAATCCTAGAAATGGGCTTTTACTGTTGTTTGTGTCACAGGCCCTTTTGTCATCTGGTGAATGCTGTGGACCCCTAATCAGAAGAATGTTTTAAGTGACTAAAATATACAAGATTACATTTGAAAGCTATTATATTGAAATAGTTTTATGCATATATGTATATATCATATGAATCAACACAAGTATATAGCCCACATTAATATACAAATACATTAATAAGATATAAATACATAATATATAATTGTATGTATATGCATGTGTACATGTATATATGTATGTGCATAAATATGTATATGCTATATGTGTGTATGCATGGATAACTCCGTTAAGAAAATCAGCAGCCTAAAATATCACTTTGCACATTGCTAACAAAAAATGCTTGTGGAATTTAATGGGGCGATGAAGCTGAATGCTTTCCTTAGGGAGAATAACAGACTGTAAAACTTGATTAATTCTCATTAGCTAAGAGCCAATTCCAGGCCCTGAATAATCATTCAGGAAAAAGGCCCTGTGTTTGAATCCTGTCTTTTTTTACTTACTACATTATTTCCTTGAGCTAAGCCCCTTTGTCTCTATTTTGACCCCAGTTTCTCAACTGCATAATGTATATGTGGGGTGGCATGTTGGCTGTATTGACTCCAAAGTCTGAATTCTAAATTAATGATTCTATAGTTTTATCTTTTTCTACCTACATAATAAACGTAGGTCATGGAATTCTAAACTATATCATAGAGATCCTATAACACAAACCCTTCACTTTATGGTTGAGGAAGGACACTGAGGCACAAAAGGTGATTGCATTGTAGCAAAGAATTCCTTCCTTTCAATACTAGGGCAATATCATGAAAAAGGAAGTCACCCCACCAGAATAATAAGAGTTTTAAACCAGTTCTGGATTAAGTTCTGGGTTATTTCATTCAAGAAATGGGAAGAACATTGAACATTTCTCCTCCAAAAAAGTCAAACATTCTGGACATGCCCTGCAATCATTCTTCACTAGAATCCTTTCCTTAGAAGAAAGACATTTGTTTAGAAAATGATTTCCTTCTGACAACTGGGTAACTCACAGGCCCTTTTGCTCTAGATACTGTGATACTGTGAAAATATCACAGTATCATTACTGTTAATCATTAAATTAATTTGAAATCTATTCATTTATTTTGTTGGCAAATTTAAATTGCAATGAAAAAAACCTACCCAGCACTTAACACAGAGTAGACTCTTAAACACTTCATGATTATTTAAAATGTCAAAGGTGAAGATTTGACCTAAACACTTCTGATGTTAGACCTCTATAAAGAAATATAATTTTTAGTGATTTCTACTTGGAGAAATGATTTTAAAAATGGACATGAATATCATAGGAAATCTTGAGAAAATGTTACTTCAACCTTTAAAACCTAAAGAAAGTGTTGTATAGTAGCATCCTTAGACTGCTATGTGTAAATCATTTGATCTTTCAAATTACTCAAAAATTTGCCTTCAAATTCATGTTGATTTCCCTGGTTTAATGAGGGTTGTGATCCTGTCAAGTTTGAGGATTCTAACTTCAGCTGAGTGCAAATAAATGCCAGAGGCCTTTTTTGAAAGTGTAGAAAAATGCATTTTTCATCCTTATATAAGTGTTACAAAAAGCTGCAGAATTGATTTTTCTCCAGTTTTCTAAAATATTCACCTTTAAGTTGAGATGAAAAACAGAAAATTTTAAATGAAAGAGACTTTGGAGAAGACATTATAAGCTGTTTAGAAGAAAGTATTTAACTTAGAATAATTCACTTTTCATCCTTCAGTTCAATATTCACCAACACAAAGCCTGGAGTACCAGAATAAGGACCTCCTTGATCCCAACAGAGGTAATAATAAAGGGAAACAGGTGGAAGTAAAGATAATGACCAATGTAAGTCAAGTACCCTTGAAGATTTTACAAAATGAAAAATGGAAAAAAGTTGTTGTTTTGAATTAATTCAATTCCATCCAACAATTTTTTTTAATTGTAAAGTGACCAGATTGACTTTTTTTGTTTTGTTTTTCACTTTAATGGAATATATCCCCTTTCTTTCTCCATACTCCATCCAGAACGTCTTTCTTCGCAAAGGATTAGTAGACTAGAACCAGTTATAGCATGTCTAAGCATATTCTATATTGGGTAGTAGGGCTCTTCCATTATTGGCCATCATATTCTCCAGGAGCAGTCTCCCCAGTCTATTCTGCATGGGGATTATATTAGTCAAACTCTATGTACCCAGTCACTAGCCTCACCCCATTTTCTGTAAACTTACATAAAATACAAAAAAATATAGATAGATATCGATTGATAGATGAACAGATAGATATAGTCGTTGGAGAGTAGCACATGAACCTTTACTCCCTAAAGGTGAAACAACATACAGAGTGATGAAAAGTAACTTTGAGTTGGAAAAAGAAAGAAGTCTTGCAGGTGGGCCCTATATTCCAGAGATCAGTGAGGGAGGTAAAAGAGCAGGGGGGAAATGGTTGATATGTAGAGTGCACAATTTGGTCCTTTTCCACTTTCCTGGGAGTGAAAAATAAAGGAGAAGATAGTTTGGGAAAGGTTATGATCCTCAAAGGAGGAAATAGAGTTTGGAGACTCAGCCAGAAGGGAGGTGATATCTAGGAATATTGGTGGGTAAAATAATCAGGATTGGAACCCATCTTACCGTCATGTTTGCTTGTTTGTTTTAATACATGGCCAGTGACCAAACATACTGCCCTGGATAAGAATAATAATAATGATAATGAGGAGGAGGAGGAAGAAGATAATTAATAATTAATGATAATTAATGATTATAGTCATATAATTTAAAATAATGATAATAGTATATACATAGAATATCTTATAGGCCAGGCATTATGCTAAGTTTATACGCTGGGAGGATGTGCTAGCATAATCCCATTTTACAGTTGAGGAAATTGTAGCAAAGAGAGGTTAAGTGACTTGCCCAAGATCACAAAGGCAGATTTGAACTCAGGAGTCAGTCTTCCTAACTCCAATGCTCTATCCACTGTGCAATCTGTATCACAAATTTCCACAGATGACTGGAATCTGACCCTCTGGAAGGGGGTAAATGGAACAGTAAGGATCTCCTGATGTGAACATTAAGATTAAGCATCCGAACAGTTTCCAAAAATTCCAGACAATGGAGATGTGCTGATAGCTTAAATAAAAGTTGCCTAGCTTTGGGAGAAGCCAGGGATGCAAAACTTTTGTGGTAGTCATTCTAATATATATGATTTTATTCTTTTCATTTAATTTATTTAGTCATGAGTAAAATCTTCAGACAGATCATCTTGTGTGATAACCTCATTTGATTAGAGTTCATTGAAGTGATACAGGAAGAAGGTAGAGATTTTTCAGGTGAAAGTTCCAGCCAAGATACTAATTGGATAAATTTAAATTGACTAGTCTACACTTTCCTCTTCACTGCCCCTCCATTAAGGAAATGAAGAGCTGTCACCTACGGAAGAATAGACCTGAAGATAAGTGTAAGATAAGCTCTCTTCAATGTACATAAATTGTATTCATACCTGAGGATTTCCCAGTGGAACTGAACACAACCACTAAAGGAAACATGGGATTGGAAATACCTGAGACTTCACTGTGGAAATTGATGAAGTACCTACATAGAGCTCTCTCTATTGGGTAAGTATAAAATATTGAGACTGGACCATTCTCTTGATAATACAATCCAACTATTTGTGAAACTGTTCTACTACAATTGCAGGAAACTGTTTGTTAGGTAAAACATATGTCTTCTAGGTTTTTGCTTGGAAAATAATCTGATGATGACTTAACTAGCATTTATTAAGTACCTACTATGTTCTAGGCATAAGTAGATAGTATACAAAGAAAGGCAAAAGTCAATTTCTGCTCTCAAGGAGTTTATAATCTGATGGATTTTCTCAACAATTACTTGCTTTAAGGAATTGTCCAAAACTATTTTAAACACTGTTTCAATTATTCAAAGATAAGTTAAGCATTGTACAACTGATTATGGACTCAGAAAACATAGGTGTGAAATATAGCCTTGATTCTTCCTGTGTGAGTATGAGGAAGTTCTTTTAAACTCTGAGACCCAGTGAAATGGAACTAATAAAACTGGAACTATTAACTTCAGCACTTAACATACTGCTTGACACATAGTAACCTCTTAATAAATGTTTATTGCTATGGGTTGAAAGCTTGATAAATTGCAGTGTCATATATAAATGTAGGGCAGCTACATAGATCAGTGAGAGAGCACTGTGCCTAGATTTAGGAAGATCTGAGTTCAAATCTGATATCAGACATTCACTAGCTGTATGACTTTGGGTAAGTCATCTAAACTCTGCCTAGGAGACAGCTCGGTGGCAATGCTGTTAGAATGCTGAGCCTGGAATCAGGAAGAGTTGAATTTAAATACGGCTTCAGATACTAACTGTGTGACCCTAGGTAACTCACTTAACACTGCCTCAATTTCCTCATCTGTAAAATGAGCTGGAGAAGGAAATAGCAAACTACTCCAGTACCTTTGCCAAGAAAACTCCAAACATGTCACAAAGAATTGGACACAACTGAAATGACTTAAGAACTGAGATGCCCTCTTATAAATTGTGGTCATTTGTTTGACATTACTTAAATATTTTAAAGAGTAAATTTCAAAAAAACACAAAATACCTGTTTTAATAATTATCATAACATCTATGATGACTCATAGTCTCAATATGCAGAATTAGGTACACTTCTTGACAATCAGATTTGTTTTCACAATTCTACTAAGACATCATAGGAGTGTGAATTTCCTTTGTCGTTCTTAAAGTTGGTGGATATATACAGATATTGTGGCAGTATAATTATTTAAATTAATAATTTATAGGGTTAGAAACAGAAGCAGGGTCATTGTTGGTAAATGTTTAACAGAAGGCTCTCTGAAAACACAGAATTCACATTTAGCTTAATCTGCACTATTCAGATTTCGCCTAGCACGATTTAATTCAAAATAATCAACAAAACAATAAACCAACCATTGATTTAGAACATTTGCTTCTTTTTTTGTATAAGTTCACACTGGAAATCTAATGATCTGATCTCTACAAGTTGCCATGTGACTGTCTAGAAGAGATGACCAGCAGCTCCTAGTCCAATTTCACAAAGTACTTATTTTGAATGAGGAAGCTGAAAAGCATGTTATCGAGAGATAACATGGCTTATGTTAGGCAACACAAGAATTGAATACCAGAACTATAACTGGAAGTCATATCTTCTGACTTCAGATCCATTATTCTTTCCATTACACAAGATGGCATCTCATTTCAAAAGGAAAACATGGCAATAATGAATTTACATCAAAGCTTTGGTCCTTTTTTTTTCTAAAATGAGAAAAGTTGATTTAATGATCGATTTTTGTTCACTCCCAGATTTAAATCTATAACACTATGATGGCTTGAATCTTGTCCCATTGACCTGGTCCAAATCAGAAAAACAACGATAATGTGAAAAAAAAAGAATTCTTTAGGCACTATCTTCAAATATATAAGTTACACCAAAAGAGAAGCACAAATAGAACATCATGGTAGTATTGATGGTGTATTAGGGGCAGAAATAATTCTAAGGCCTAGTTATGGATTGATATCAAGACAAAATGAATAATTTGCAAGTCATTGTACCATTAATAAAAGGTTTGTTTTGACCTAACACAGTAAAGGTATTTAATAAGAATGTATCAGTCATTAGCTTCTTGGAATCTGGTTCCCCTCTACTCTATATGGAAATATGTGTAGTTGACAAGTCAGAGTCAAGTGACTCAGGTGATCTGCAGAAATATGCCAAGTTGGAAGGACCCCATCTCCAGATAGGTGAACACTTTTATGTCTTTAGGTAAATAGGAAACTGCGGTGGAGAGCAAGGAGACAAGTTGTAAGAAGAATGTTCTTGCCTTTTTGTCTTTCAATTGCTTCAGTCATTTCTGACTGTGAACCAGTTTGGGATTTTTTTGGCAAAGATATTTCAGCAGTTCGACATTTCCTTTTTCAGCCCATTTTGTAGATGAGGAAACTGAGGCAAACAGTTAAATTACTTGCCCAGGTCACAATTCTAGTAAGTGTCTGTGGCTGTCTTTGAACTCAGGTCTTCCAGACTTCAGGCTCAGAGCTCTGCCTACTTCACCACCTAGCTGCTTTTCTTCTTTTAGGGATAAATAATATTTAATATGGGAAGACAAAGAACATTGATCTCAATCAAACTATTCTCCAAAATAAAACTTGATCATTGCATAAGTACAAATGTTTATAGAATGTCTGAAGAGGAATATCTTTTAAGCCTTCCTCTCGACATCTTATGCATTAACATCACAACCATGGAAGTTACAGAGGAGTTGATTATAAATCATTCTTATTCATGAGCACACATAGGCACATTTTCAAAATCAACATCCAAAATGTATTGGATAGCATGGTGCCATAAAGTTATATGTGGGATAATCACTGACTAACATCCAACCATATATTTATATATCAGTCCTTAAATGAGACCTGACATTAATACCCATAGATAGACTATGAACCCAAGATTACACACATACACAAAGTCTCTGAATATTAGATGTAAGTGTTTTGAGGGAAAGTAAACTTCCCAGATATCCCACTCTGGTTCTTGAGCCCTCATTCAATGTGTTGTGTTACTACAAAATCATCCACTCATAAGGCAAGGCATCCACTCAATGGGTGATATTTGCCTAAGGAACCACTCACTTCAATGACACTTAAATTTTTCACATAGCTACTTATCTAATAATAAGGCAAAATCAATCATATTATCAGTTGATAAACCTAGATATTTTGCCTTCACAAATCTTTTGAATTTGACTCCACCACCTTCGCACTTCTTTATCTTATTTTCCTGTTTTAGGAAGCCCATCACTGAGAAATCTTATTATTATCTAATAATAATCATATTATAATATTATCTAATAATAATCAGCCGATTCTGCTTGTACTCACATATAATTGGTGCCTCTGCCCCTATCATTGGTTCCTCTGGCTAGAGGGTAGAGTCATGAGCCCCATGATATCTATTTAAAAATGGGCTAAGTACAACCTTCCACCAGTTTCCCACCAGTTACACTGCTGCTGAATTCCTTGGGATTTCTCCATCAAACCCACATGCCAGGTGCATTCTTCTTACCCTCACCTCCTTATCCCCAACATTTCATCTTCCTTTTGTGTCTTGTGCTCTCCTATTGGATTGTAAGTTTCTTGAAGGCAGGCACTATTATTTTTTTCTTTTTCACTTCTATTTGCATCTATAGCATTTAGTACAGCACTTGGCACATAACAGACACTATAAATATTTATGAATTGACTGACTGACATTTTAGTTCATGTCCAAATAATTTCTTGCATAGATCAATGTAATAGCCTCCTAATTGGCCTCCATGGCTCATCTCTCCCCACTCAAGTTCATTCAAACACCACTACCAAATTCATTTTCCTTAAGTAAGAATTTGATCACATTCCGGTGATGCTCATGTATCTCCAATGGCCTCTTATTTCCACCAAAATAAAATGCAAATTTTGTGTTTAATTTTTAAAGCTTTCCAAAAGCTAACCCTATGTTACTTCTCTGGTGTCACTGGATATTAATTACTCTTCTGTCTGTAATTCATGATCTGGTCAAAGTGATCTTTTTTCTATTCTTCATTCATGACATGTCACCCCCAGTTTCCATGACCTTTCATTCTTGCAATACATTCCCTCCTCCCCTCCAAGATTCATCATCATCATCATCATCATCATCATCATCATCATCATCATCAGTAGTAGTAGTAGTAGTAGTAGTAGTAGAGTAGTAGTATGAGTATGAGTATGTAAAAAAAAAAAAAGAAAAAGAAATGCCAGGGACAGAACCAAGATGGTGGAATAGAAAGACCAATCTGCTCTAGCTCTCCCCAAATATCCCATAAAATATTTTTTAAAATGACACTAAACAAAGTCCAGAGCAGCAGAAGCCACCAAATGACAGAGTGAAAGAGTTCTAGCCAAAGGCTGGAAGGCTGAAAGATCTACCACACCAGGCTCAGAGGAGAGTGCAGCCCAGCTTGAACACTCAGCACAGGCAGGACTTTAGTAGGCATCAGGGATCTGAATCATGGGTAGCAGCTGTGGTGCCCAGATTTCTCAACCCACAAACACCAAAAACAGTTTCAAAAACCAACAAGAAAGCTCTTTCACCTGAATGAGAGGGGGGCATGGGTCTGGCCCCCGGGCAGCAGCAGTCACTGCAGCAGCAAGGTCCACTTCTAGAGCCCTCGACCTAAAAACCTGGGGAAATTGAGAGCTGATCTGGATCTCAGTCCTGAGTGGCAGTCATGAGATGAGGAGAAGCACTGAGTTGGGTGGAACTAGTGGTGACTGTGAAGAGAGACTGCTGCTCACAGATCCTGGGAAGCAAAGAGTGCTTGTGTTTGCTCACCGATAAGAGTGCAGATCAAGAAAGGAGTGAAGTTCTCTCCCTTGATTGTGCCACCTTGGAAGAACTGAGAACTTAGAAGTCCCTCTACTTGACAAAAAGTCAAGTAACTGACTGGGAAAATGTCCAAAAATGGTCAAAAATAAAGCTAAAGAAGGTTACTTTCTTGGTGAACAGGTATGTTCTTCCATCCTTTTGGATGTGGAAGAACAAAGCCTATCATCAGAGGAGCACATAAAAGTCAAGGCTTCTACATCTAAAATCTCCAAAAACATATGCAGTGTTCTCAGGCCATGGAAGATTTCAAAAAGGATTTTGAAAATCAAGTAAAAGAGGTGGAGGAAAAATTGGGTGGAGAAATGTGAGCAATGCAAGAAATCATGAAAAAACTAGTCAACTTCTTGCTAAAATAGACCCAAAAATTCTGAAGAAAATAGCATCTTTAAAAGTAGACTAATCAAAATGGCAAAAGAGGTTCAAAAAGTCAATGAGGGGAAAAATGCTTTAAAAAAACATATTGACCAAATGGAAAAGGACTTTCAAAAGCTCACTGAAGAAAATAGTTCTTTAAAAGTTTGAATGGAGCAGAGAGAAGCTAATGAATTTATGAGCAAGCAATTTTAAAACAAAAACAAAAGAATGAAAAATTAGAAGACAATTTGAAATATCTCATTGGAAAAACAACTGGCCTGCAAAATAGATCCAGGAGAGATAATTTAAAAAGTGTTGGTCTACCTGAAAACAATGATCAAAAAAGAGCCTAGATTTCATCTTCCAAGAAATTATCAAGGAAAACTGTCCTGATTTTCTAGAACTAGAGGACAAAATATAAAATACAAGATCACCTCCTGGAAGAGATATCAAAAGAAAAACTCCTACAAATATTGTGCTACAGGAGAAAATATTCCAAGCAGTCAGAAAGAAACAATTCAAATATTGTGGAAATTCAGTTAGGATTTAGCAGCTTCTACACTTAGGGATCGAAGGGCTTGGAAAATAATATTCCAGAGGTCAAAGGAAATAAGATTAAACCAAAAATCCCCTAGCTAGCAAAAGTGAGCATAATATTTTGGGGGGAAAATGGAATTTCAATGAAATAGAGGACTTCAAAGTATTCTTGTTGAAAAGACTACAGCTGAATAGAAAATTTGATTTCCAAATACAAGAATCAAGAGAAACATGAAAAGGTAAACAAGAAAGGGAAACCATAAAGAACTCCTTAAAGTTGAACTCTTTACATTCCTACATGGAAAGATGTTATTTGTAATTCATGAGACCTTTTTCAGTATTTGGGTAGTTAGAGGGAATACATATGTACATGTGTATGGGTATGTATGTATGTATATATGTATATATGTATGTAGGTGTGTGTGTATATATATATTTGTGTGTATGTATAGATAGAGGGCACAGGGTGAGTTGAATATGAAGGGAGAATATCTAAAAAATATAATATATACAGTTGAATGGAATGTACTAGGAGTAAGAAAAAGGGAGAGGTAGAATGTAGCAAATCATCACACATAAAAGAAAGAAGAAAGAGTTTTTACAATGGAGAGGAAGAGGAGAGAGATGACAGGAAATAATTAAGCCTTACTCTCATGGGGTTTGGCTTAAGGAGGGAATAATACACACTCCATTGGGTATGGCAATCTATTTTACACCCTAGGAAGGCAAGGCAGAAGGGGATTGGAGAGGGAAAATAAAAGAAGGGAAAGTAAATTGGGGAAAGGGAAAATCAGAAGCAAGCACTGCTGTGGGAGGATAGGTCAAGGGAAAAAATGGAATATATTTAGGACAGGATAGAACAGAGAGAAATGGGATGAGTCTTTTTCAACGTAATTATTATGGAAGTGCTTTGCATTGTTACACATGTATGACCTATATTGATTTGCTTGAGGGTGGGTGGGGAGGGAGGGAGAGAATATAAAAAACAAAGCTTTAAGAATGAATGTTAAAAATTGTTTAGCATACAACTAGAAATTAAGCTATACAGGTAATAGAATATAGGCATCTATTTTGCCCCACAGAAAAATAGAAGGGAAGGGGAATGGAAGAAGGGTGGGTGATAGAAGGGAGGATAAACTGGAGGAAAGGGTGAGTGGAGTGCATGCTGTATTGGAGTGGGGGTGGGGAGAGATGGTGAGAAAATTTTGAATTCAATTTCTTGTAGAAATGAATGTTAAGAACTGAAAATACATAAACTATACACCAAAAAAATAAAAATATATTTTAAAAAGGTCATTGTTGGCCTCACTTTTTACCTACACTTAATCACTGAAAAGGCATTGCCTAAGTCAAACTGAGACTTATTAAATACCTTAGCTAAAAAATGCCAAAGTCTACCACTGCACTCAATGCTATCTCCCGTCCTCCAAATCTACATCTTGCTACCGGACCAAGATGGTTCTGGAGGAGCTCTCCCTCATTTAAATTCAATTTACTTGCATGCCATGACAACACTTCTTCAAGAATGAAGAAAAAACAACAAGACAGAATTCCCTTATCACCACCACCTCCTAAAATCCTAATTCCTTCAGATTCAGTTCAATCTCAATCTTGTTCATGGTACTTTACCCCATTTCCTCCAAATGATAGGACCCAATTTTCCAAACAAACATATTTAAATACTATGCACATCTGTATGTACTATGAGTCAGATCTGAAGGGGCAGAGAAAGATCTGAGAAAGAAATTTCGGAGACAGTGCAAAGACTTATCAAATGATACATTTTTACTCAGAGAGTATATGGTGAAGAATAAATAGCCTTGCATAATGTTCAAAAGGTAGTATATTTCATAGTAAATTCCAAAGAGATATGTAATTCAAGCTAAGAAATGCAGATTTTATTTGAATGATAATATTAATCTATTTAATGGGTTAGAGGGAAAATATGATCATATATGCTTGAAGAACTTTTATCTGGTGGTAAGATAGACAGGAGGAGTGGGGTATTAGCATAGGACAACTTGATAGACTAGTATGAAAGAGTGATGATTAGGACATGTGTCAGGTAGTGATACTACCATGGAGAGGCATTCAAGAAACATTGTAGAGGTAGAATCAGCAAGATCTATGACAGGGGGAAATGTGCTAAATGAGTAAGAATGGAAGAAAAGCATTTTTTAGTATTTTAGAGAAGATCAAAAGCTGTAAGAGTTCCTGAAGAAATCAGAAGCAAATGAATTTGAATAAGAAATAGAGAAGGCTGAAACAGATTATTTGATGATAAATTTAGTCCTTCATTTTAGAGATGGTTAAACTGAAACCCAGGGAAGTAAAATGATTTCTTTAAATTCCTATAGTTAGGAAAAAATACAACGAGGCTTCAAATTCAGGTCTCCTGATACCAAATTTAGTTCTTGTTTGACTATACCCTACTAGGAAGCAATAAGTTCATTGTAGGGCCAATATATATGAAGTACCAAGCAGTCATCTAGGTGGCACAGTGAGTATAGCACTAGAACTGCCCAATAGGCCTGAGTTCAAATCTTCCCTCAGAAATTCACTAGCTGTGTGACCCTTGGCAAGTCAATCTCGGCTTCAGCTTCCTCATCTCTAAAATGCGGACAATAATAACTAAATTAAAAGTAATGAGCAATAGGTTCAAATCCATATTCTGCCTCCTGGGCACTGGTGGACAAAGTACTTACCATCTCCGGGACTCATTTTCTGAATCTGTAAAAAAAGAACTTTGGAGAAGGGCCCCTCCCAGCTATAAATTTATGAACTTGGAATTTTTCAGGTAATAAAACTTGCCAATTGTGAGTTGAAGTACGAAATGCAAATACTTGAAGCCCAGATGCATAAAATCATAATTCTTGAGCACCATCACTATCTCAAAGGCAATGCAATTTAGATTACTGCTTCTTCCTTTCATGCCAACACCTTCAGGCCACATAGTTTATGATTCCTTTTACCTTTCAAGACTAGTCTTGACAATAATTTTAACCATATTTCAACTGTATAAAAATGGAAAAGGGAGGACATAGAGGTTTATTTCTATTCAATGCAGTTGAGTAATATTTATTGAGCATGGAATTATGTACTATACTAAGTACTGATGGAGATATAAAGATGACTAAGTGATGGTTTGTTCCAATCCCTGCAGATATTGCAATCTAATAGATAATATATGCATACAAATAAATATAATAAAAAACTTAGAAGATGGTAAATGTATGAATGGATTTCTATGAGGATTGAGCTGAGAAGAAGGAGATGTTACTATTTGGCCTGGGAATGAGGGATGGCTCTATGGAAAATGAGATATTTAAGCTGTCTGTTGGAATGGAAAGTAGTAGTTTAGTAGCTGGAAGTGAAAGCAGAAGGAATAAGCATTTACCAAGCCAAGACTAATGCATTACAAACATTTTATTTGATCTTTACAACAGCCTTCTGTGGTAGGTACAATTATTGTCTGATTTTTTCAGTTGAGGAAACTGAGGCAAATGGATGTTCTATGATTTTCCCAGGGTTGTATAACTAGCATGTGTCTAAGACTTGTTTTGAACTCAGAATTTTCCTGACTCCAGGTACAATGCTCTATTCTCTGTGAAAAAAGCAAATTACTCATTTATCATAGATGGAGATTGGAGAAAGAAGCAAAAGTGTCATAGGAAAGAAAAAAAGAGAAGGAACAGAAGTAGGATGCCACGGTATGAAATTTAGAAATGCAGTATAATCTTATACAAGTGCTTATAGTTTGTTAAGTGTGAGTATATTATGTTTTATGGAGTAGTGTGAGATTAGTGCAATAAAGAAACAGGAGAAGCAGGACGACTTTTGATTATAAAGAACTTTAAATGTTAAACCACATAGCCTTTATTCAGTGGGAAGTGAGGAGCCATTGAAGGTTTAGGCATAGGAATGGCATTAACAGAATAATTATGTTTAATATTATGGCAGGATTAATAATGGCAGAAGAATTAACCACATCTTGAATGCATGAGAGATTGAAGGTAGAAAGAACATTTAGGAAATGGAAAGGGTAGATAGGTAGGTAGACAGAAAAATAGATAGATACATCAGATAGAGATATAGATATAATATTAGGGGGATAGACTTGTAAATTGGATGACTAATGATACAAGGAATTGGAGAGAAAAGGCATGATGATTATCTACAAATGTCAATCTTATCTGGCTAAGGCGATGATTATTTGCCCTAGGATGATACCTTTTGAAGATGACTATGTGTCTTACATCTACTATTGGAAGGTATAACAATAGCAAAAACAAAATGATAAGGATAAGTGCTAGTGTGCTGATAATAAAGATATTGATATAAAGACCTCTCAGGTGAGAAAATCCCCTCTGTGCAGATTGGCCCCCTTCTCTGCAGCTTACCATCTTAAAATGCTTTTGACAATTGCATCAAAGGAAAATTTAAACTTTGTAGCTGTATAATAACTTAGAAAGCCACAAATAAGCATTATCTATGTTATATAGTATCTTTATGTTGTTAAACATTTTCCAATTATATTTCAATCTGGTTCCGGCTACATACAGGCTGGCCCGAGAGTTTGGCACCTCTATCTAGAGCTTTCAGTGATCAAATGACTGTTTCATGTTTACATAGTTAATGTAAGAAGTATGACTTGAATCCAGGTATGCTAGGTTGAAGACAAGCTCTCTATTCACCATACTGTGTCACATTTTTAACACTTATACAGTAGCAGAAAACTTACATGGTGCTTCCTTCACAACAACCCTGAGAAGTGGATATTGCCATATTTTTTCATATTTAACAGGAAAAGTAACTGAGGCTTAAAGTCATAAAATAGTTTATATTTAGTTACACAGCTGCTGGATGTCATAGAAAGGATTCATACCCAAGAGCTCAGTTCTAAGCCAAGCACTTATTCCCCTACAACCTGTCCCAAATCTAAAAGTTGGGTAAATTTATAAAACACCAGAAACAAAATTCCTGAGACAGCACAGCTATTCAAGTCAAATAGAGAAAATGACTAGAGGCTCTTTCATAACACACACCAATTGTGTCAATAACTATCAATTACCTCAAATTAGACTACGCATACTCTGTAACCCTGGCATCCTCCAACCAGCACCACGCAACTTAAAGCATAATGCTTTCACATATGTATATCGTGTAATATTGATTCTTTTTTGATGTAATTTATAAATATGTGACAAAAAAGTATACTACAACACCACAGCTTAGCTTCAGATCATCTGTTTTGACAGAAATCTAGGTTGACATACATATACACAAAATGTGGGCCAATGTTTCCATTTGAAATTTTTAACTAAAGAAAAAAAAATAAAGAACAGCCTCTCTCTCTTGATTTGTATGAGAGCAAAATAAACATTATTTTATAATTGTGAAAATAGGGGAAGGAAGGAATAGGTTGACATATTTTGGTTTTTAAAAAGGAAAGAAGAGAAGCAAGAGGAGGAGGTGAAAAGAAAGAAAAGGAGGAGAAGGCAGAGGAAGTGAAGGAGGAGAAAAAGAAGAAGAGGAAGGAGGAGGATGAGGAGAATCACCACGACCATGACAATGATAATAAAAAGCAACCCCAAGCACCTAAGTTAAATGGGAAAAAATCCTGTGAACAAATATATGGTACTCTTTTAAATTGACTTTCGTCTGTCTTTCATTTCAGTGAGGAATAAATTTCTATTTATATATGTTTTAAGCCCCAAAAGTCATTTTTACCAACACTACTCAAAACATGAATGACTTTTTCTCCTTTTAAAAAACAGATAAATCAGTCTTCTCATGAAGTAGCTTCAAAAAGAGTAGCATTTAATTAGATCCACTTGCTATCATCTGATAGCAAGAGTAAGTATTGTCATTTTTATGTGTAGCTCATTTGGAGTTAAGTAGATCATGAGAAGAAAGCGGATTGAGTAAAGAAGGTAGAGAGTTTCAGAAAGTATGTGTGTATATTGATGTCCCCTAATGTGAAATTAGGGATTTGTGCAGAGAAAAAGGACCATACTCAATGAAAAAGTAGAGGAATCTCCTGGGATTTCATAAGTAACAGCTCATTAGGAAGTGTTTCTGGATCTAGCATATAGACTGGGTGATAAATTTTAGTGTTGTAAACTTCCAAGGAGGGTAGGTTCCTGAGAGATGGTGGTAGTGGAAGTCTCTGGAAGAGGCAATAGGGAACAAAGATTTGCCTGACTCCACCTTTTTTAGAGAATCTGGATATATGAGTGAAAATGAAACCAGTATTTGAAAGGATAGACAGAGATGAAATACCATATGAAGACACTCACAGTTCAGTAAGTACCAGCAAACAGAAATGAGAAAGGGAAATGTTTAATAAGAAAATAGGTATGTTAAACATGGAATTGGCATTTGTGAGGGATTACTGTTGCAGAGGTGTGTAGATCTGAGGAGAGACATTTGGTTTAGTTCAGTAGTTTCAGCTGTGTCTAATTCTTCATTACTGCATTTAGGATTTTCTTGGGAAAGATTCTGGAATGGTTACCATTTCCTTCCTCAGGTCATTTTACAGATGAGGAACTAAAACAAACAGGTTTAAGTGACTTACCTAAGATCATTCCACTAATAAGTAAGACTAGATTTGAACTATGGAAGATGAGTATTCCTGACAACTTCCCTGGTAGTCTAAGTACTGTGTCACCTAAATGTCCAAGATATTTGATGGGATAGGCCAATGGGATGTTAAAAGGAGAGAGAAGACAGGAGCAAATGGGGAATGGGTTTCTTTTCTAATAAACAGAGGTTTAGCATCATTGAGATGAATGAGTGTGTGATAGTCATTAAGATATGATATACAAGTGAAAAATAAGAAAGTCCTAGGTCTCGGACTATATAGCTGTATGAGTAAAACAGAAGGTCATGTACAGAAGAAGTGTTAGTAAGGGAGAAATTACAGGATTCAGAACACATGGATGTAAGAAGTGAGAATAATCAATCAATGATGACGTTAGGAACCTGAGTGAATAAAATAAAATTTTGGCGGTGGAGGTTTCATTTGTTGGGAAGATCATAAGTACTTTTTTGTATATGTTAATGTTGATATGCCTTCTGGGACAACCAATTTAAGATGTCTAAAAGGCAATTAGTGTTATGAAACTATGGGGAAAGCAACTAAATGTACAGATAAAGCAATCATCTTGAAAGATATTATTATTTTTATTTTCAGTAACTTTTTGAGGAGAAGAAATAAACGTATTTCATCATTTTGTCTTTTATTCCAGAAGGGAAAATAATGTAATAGCAAAAGAAAATAAAGTGATAGTAAAATACATGCTAGATTTGGAGTTAAATGACCTAAATTCAAATTCTGATCCTAGCAATACCATTAATAGCAAGTATTTGCATAGAATCTACTATGATAAACACTTTCTAAATATTATCTCATTTATTCTTCACAATAACCCTGTGAGGTAGATACTATTAATATACCCATTTTACACTCAAGAAAATTGAGGCAAAGAGATGATAAGTAACTTGTCCAGGGTTACACAACTTTTTAAGTGTCTGAGGCCGGATTTGCAATCAAGTCCTCCTGATTCCCAGATAATATCCTCAGTATCTTCATCCTTAAAATGGAGTTGAAATACTAGATAGATGATGATGATGATGATAGCATTTATGTAGCACCTAATGTTCATCCCAGCTCTAGATCTAAGATCAATCCCTCAAGACTGGTCATAGCTACAAATCTCAATTTGTCCCTTCACTTTAATGTCATTTCTATTAATATAGACATATTTCCTGGTTCTGCTTACTTTTCTTGGCAGCAATTCAGGCAAGTGTTCCCAGATTTCTCTAACTTTCTCGCATTCAGCATTCTTTATGCACAATATGGTGACATTATATTCACATGTCAGAGTTCATTCATACTTCCTCATTCAACAGGGACTTGCTCTATTTCCAGTCTTTGCTCCTATTTGCATGTTGCTATAGATATTCTGGCACATATAAGACCTTCCCTTTTGATTTAAATTCCTTGGAGCATATGCTTCTAGTATAGTATTATGTATTTGAATTTGATTTCATTATTGTAATATGCAATGCTCCCCAAAATGATTGCGATTTGGGAATAAGGACTTTGTGGAACAATGTAAATGTGGTCTTTTTAAAATTTAAAAAATGGTAATAAACTATACTGCTAACATTAAGATATGCTACAGATATAGAAGCAAGTGGTGTTTGTATCAGAATTCAAAGGTTATAGGCAAGTAACTATTTTGTCCGGAAGAATGATACAGGAAGAGATATGAAACAAGACCTATAAATAATTGTCTTTTAGAGCAGAAGGATATACAGATCAAGCAAAATAGTAAGTCTTAGAGACAACATGAATATGTGTATGTGTGGTATGTATGTATACATGAGTATTTTATCCAAAAGGTCATATATTCTTTCTTTTGATGTACATTAAATAGATTCATTTTTACTACCAAGGGAAAAGGTATTTTTAGCCAAGGATCTAGAGTAAGGCCTGGAATTAGAAGAATTAAATGGACTTTTCTACTGATGAAAAGTAAACCACTAATAAAAATTCATCAGGCCCCCAAATTGAATGTTTACTATGTTCAGCATTTTGTTTTCTAGATGTTATAGAATTCATTGAATAACTTCTAAATTTGACATGGGAAGCAAATTCTTGGATAGAGTTTAAGCATAAAATATGTAAATAATTTCTCAAATCTATACTTCCCTCATTCTTCCAATCTTTCCATTATTTGTTGTAACAAAAAGATATATTTAAAAAGAAGGGGGGGTGATGGTTAAAAAGTAGGATCATGCTTAAACCAGTAGATAGAGAACAATAACACTCTAGGACCTCAGTGATGAAAAACAGTTTCTTAATTGGTATTTTATTTCTTAAAACCCAATTATCCATCTGTTTCTAAAGTCCCTAAGTCTATAGTTGTATAAAAAGTTCAATATAAATGACTTGGTAGAAGATAGAATGTGTCAGTAAATGAAATAACAACCTCTTTCATAGATGTGGTGAGAAATTGTAGACTTATACTTCCTTCTCCAATATTCAGTTTATTGAAGTAGGGATTGAGCAAGAAAACGTGTTCATCTGCAGGCCATCTACTATATATTGGACATAGCAGGAATGCAGAAAAATGAGTCATCTTGTCCACTTCCATTAAAAGGAAGAACTAAAACCATCAATTTTCCCTAGTCACTAAAGCATCATGCTTCTGAACCTTTATTTCTGGAGGTTGTATGAGTCACATTTTTTGGGAGGTGGGGTAAAGTTCTTAATAATAGATAGAGAAGTACTATCTCCTAAATATGTGCTTTAGAGTCTTTCCCACTAAATTCTAACATTCAAGCTCTCGTCATCATCCTCACCTCTTCCTAAGTTATATGTGAAACTGTACAAACTAGCTCATTTCCCCAACTCAAATGGGTTGGAATATATGCTCAAAACTTTTTGACTTGTCCACCCCTCCTTGTTCATATATATATACATATACATATATACATATACATATATACATATATATGTGTATATATATACATATATATATACGTAATGTGTGTGTGTATCTTCCCATCCACATGTTAAACAACACAAATTCACATTTTTTATAAAACCTTTTCTTAAGACTCCTCCTCATCCTCCATCTTCTCCTCCTCCTTCTCCTCCATCTTCTCCTCCTCCTTCTTTTCCTCCCCTTCTTCCTCTTTATCTTTCTCTTCCTGTGATTTCATAGCCATAAGAAATTTCCAATGAAAGAACTCACTATTCTGATGCAAATTGACTATTGATCTGTATGATCAGCAAGTTGTCTAAGCCAATGAAAGTTGTACTGAATTTTTCATTGTCATTCTGCCAGCATGTTTCAGAAATAAGACTTAAACTTGGGTCAGCCTGAACCCAAGATAAACTCTCTCTATTTTACCACCTTGTCTCTCCAGTTGTTAACTGGATATTATTAATAGAATCAGTGTTTGCACACACATACATACACATATATAATAAGTATGATATATATGTATGTGTATATACAACTTTTTTCAACTCTCTTTAGTAACTATGATCTACAATTAGATTATGAAATATTTAGTAGAGGTCAATTTATTTTTCTTTTGCAGATGAGAAAACTATTACGCAGCATGATTAAACTATTTGCTTTAAATAACATGGTGCACATAGCAGAGCTTTCTTTGCCTAGGGTCTCATTTTTTTAATCTCTTGATTTTGCTATCATTATCACTGTAATTGGTACCATGCACTGGTTTCTTCTTTTCTCTATTCATTCTGTATCCTGATTTACCTGTTTCTTCCTTTTCATTAAAATTTTTCAATGTAATTATTTCAGATCCCCTCCCATTAAAAAAAAAAGAATTTCAGTTTTCCCTCCTCAATCATTCTCCGTCTTCTAGCTAACAAGCATATTTGGCTTGGATTCTGTCCTTTTGATTGTACCCTGCCTTATTATTCCTTTCAGACTGATTTGCCATTTCCTCTGCAACATCTACTTAGCAGCCTTTCCCTATAGCTGGCATCACTAATAACAACGAGTGTCGGAAGAGCTAGCTGTTTATCTTCATAAGATCTAGAATACCTGTTCTTCATTTTGCCAGTGAGAAATTGGCCTTCTAACATCCCTGAAGGGATGATGCTTGTCTATATGTTACCTGTAGAGCTTCAATTTTCTAGGATCCCATATAAATTCAAGAAAATCTATATTATACTATGTCTCACTTTTCTTGAGATTAAGGTCAACTAACGTTCTATAAACTGTTTCACTCTCCATATAAATAGATAATCAAGAATTCAGGTCAGTATCTAATTTGATTTAATTCATCAATCAGAGCAGAATAATTGGAGTATGCAACAACTTTGGAGTGAGGATGTTTGGGTTCAAATTTTAACTTTGCCACCTATTATTTGTATAATATTGGGAAATGTTAAAGTATCTCAGAAGTCATTGCAAAATGGAAAGAAAAAGTTAAAACTCTTGGGAAATTTCTTTCTATCCCTTAACTGGTGAGTGGTCTGTGAAGCACTAATCATTTAGAGATCCTGTAAGTACCTTCCATGGCATAAACAGATCTCAAATAATTTGTCCCATAGTGCTCAATCATTATCAATTATCACAACTGTGATTTTCCTCAAGTACCACATATGAAGACAGGCTATTTTTAGGGAAGACATTTTCTTTATATAAATGTTACATATGGCATATATATATATATATATATATATATATATATATATATCCTTCAACCTATTGATATCACTAAAAGGCATATATCCTAAAGAGATCTAAGAAGGGTTCACATGTACAAAAGATATTTATTTCTTTTTTCATATCAAAGCTTATACTGATATTTTAATGTTAATTTATTTTAGTCTAGTTAAAGGCTTTTTGTTCCTTCCTTACCTTCTCATTTTTAATATATTTATTCTCTTGATTTTTTTCTGCTATATGCCACATTTCCTTTTTTAACATTGTAAAAATAATTTAAAAATTAACAATCAGAGATTCTCACATTACAATATGCTAATAAAATTATATATGAAACCATCAATCCATGTATAGCTTATTTTTAAAATATGTAATTCATTTATTATAGCAATAATGTTGCCCCTCCTTTGTGACCTCTTCTGTTCTTTGTTTTGTTTTCCTCTTAATGTATTTGTTCTCTTGATATTTTATATTTTCATTTTATTCCCTGCATCTCTATTGCTTGCCTCCAGTGGATGATATTAATTGCTTAGCAAGTGGCTCTCTCAACCAGAAAATTAATACACACACATACACACACACACACACACACACGCACACGTGCACGAAGCACATGCATTTTAAGTTTTATTCTATTCATTTACCTTCTGTTCATCTCCTTTTTAAGTCTAGAAAGTGAACCAAATAGTAAATCAAGCTATGATTTGTAGCTTTTGCCCATTTCTGAGGTGTAAATGCTCACATAGGAAATTTAACAAGTGACTGGAAAATAGAAAAAAATCAAGAGAATAAATATATTAAAAATGAGAATGAAAGGAAGGTACAAAAACCTTTAGCTAGACCAAAATAAACTAACATTAAAACATATCAGTATGTTTTGTGTTAATTTGTGTACTTTGATACCTTGACAGGAGGCCCTAGGATAAAGGACTTGGATTGTAGATAAAAATTTAAAGGTATTAAAAAATAGAGATTTACTCTGGAAAAGGTTCCATGATGACTGCCAAATTACTTTCTTCTTTGAGGTAGTATCATATTTCTGAATCTAAATTTCAAGACCAAAAACTATTATCTAATACATATATATATATATATATATATATATATATATATATATATATATATATATATATATATATATGAAATCAATTACTTCCCTCCCTCTTTTACTCTTCTGTAAAAGAGGACTTATCTCTTACTGGTAGAAATGTGAAGTCTCTCAAACCCAAATGGAAAATTCCACAGACCTGAAAGAATACGAGTTCAATTTTGAGTTTTGTGTTTCTTTTTTTAATAAAAAAATGGACATATTTTTAAGTAACGTAAGTAAAAGGAGAATGTGCATAACAAGAATTGTTGCCCCATCATTTTTACTCTAGAAAAAAAAAATCATGCTGAAATAAGACAGGTGATAATGAAAACACTTATTTCCCAATCAACCACTATCACTGAGAAGTAATTTAAATGACAGAGATTCAAAGGGGAGAGGGAGAAAAAAGGAATAACAGTAATCTTATTGGTTTATAGACAGATAGTATTAAGTGCTAGAAGACCATAGAATAGCTTAATCTTTAAAAATGGAAAGAGCAATTCTCCTCTCAGAAAGAACAAACGCAACAAAATGAGAAAGAAGTGCTATGTCTGAGGTAGTAGAGGTCAGTACAAGGATTTCATTGTGTGCTCAGTATAGAGGTAATTATTATCCGTGCAAGTCTGTAAAAATGACCCCTCAAATGTTGCCTTTGCTTGCATTCCTAATTATACCATCTTCCTTGCATGAGAAAAGTAATCAGAATAATTGGCATAGCATGATGAATTCAAGAGACTTTTTGATGCCATTTAAATTTCAGCAAATAACCTGGAGAAATAGAACATTTTTTTGCCCTCTTGACAACTGTTTTAGGTTATCTGTTCAGTCTGTCCAGTGACTATTTTATCATTTGTTGAAGAAATGATGATCAAGAATTTATTTCTCGTGAATGTTTCACGACACAAAACCACCTGGGACCATCAACCATGAGGAAGATAGGAAACATGGCCTTTACAACTGTGGGAACAAAATTAAAATGCCAAATGTTTTCTTAGTGTGTGAGAGGAGCCATCCAGTCACATCTTCAAAGAGTATTTTCTCCAGCATAATTTGAGTGAGAATCACTAAGCCAAACTGAAAAGGCCTGTCAGCCATGCTGTGAGCAGGATGACATACTTGTCACATAACAGTCATGGAGTCACGTACCTCTGCACATACAGAGATCTGTTTTTCATCCAAAACTTTGAAGTTGGAGTATGAATGGGAAAGGGGGATGCCATGGCTAGAGAGATGAATGCAGATGGGCTTTAATTTTTTTTAAACACAGAATGAATATCTAATGAATTCAGAGACCAAGTTATAATTGAGAAATTATCAGTTAAACAGTTGTGTCCAACACACCTCAGCATCCTGCAAAATGTCAACTATCATAAATAAAAGGTTTCTAGGAGACAGTTACAGGAATGTCATCAGTAATAAAAATGTTATTCTATTTGTAATGTCCATGAGGAACTATAAAGAGAATTCCTAAAGTTGATAGACACTACCATCAAGAACCCTAGAACAACTTACAAGATTTATTCTGGGCAAGTGCCAGTCCAACCATTTAATAAACGAATCTCAGTGACTAATTAGATTTTTGAAGGATGAACAAATGAAATAATGCATTAAAATAAGTCAGTATCAAATAACTGCCTATTATGTATAAGTTTCTGAAATATCATAATATATCATGACCATAGTAGGTATAGATAGATAGATAGATAGATAGATAGATAGATAGATAGATAGATAGATAGATAGACAGATACACATACACATATATATACATATATACATACAATATACATATATATGCCAATAAATTATGGACTTGTAGTCAAAGGACATGGATTTAACTCCTAGAAATTCCACTTTTAAGAAGGAAACAATTATCTTAGATTTGGGAACAGTATTGCCAATCAATTATTTTAATCCTTCTAGGTAAAGCTTACTGATTAACAGATGTACCCTTATTACCTTATGAACAGTTGTAAAATGACAATTTTTTCAAGAAATATTTATATTTTATGGAAACATTAGTTGTGTGAAACTGAACAAGTCATTTAGTTTCTCTGATTTATATCTCTTGCTTTCAATTCTTTTATGAGGTACAAGTCTACTTTTCCAACTTCCTGAAAGTCTTCAGCATCCTTATATCCCACATTAAGGCATCTCCACCTGGGAATGACTCTTCAAATGAAACATGCATTAAATTAATACATGCATGTGTGCATATATGTGTATGTGTATGTATGAATTTCATGTGTCCCCTAAACTCACCTCTTCTTTTGACTTTCCTTTATTCAGCTGGGATCCCGTAATTGTTCAATGTATTTTTATTGAAACATTGGATTTGACGTTTACTACTAATTCTCCATTAACTCACATATACAAATGGTTTTCAATTTTGTTTATTCTCCCTCCATGTTATCTTTCACATGTATTCACACCTCTTTCTTTCCACCAACATCTTCATCACCATTCATTTAAATAATTGGAAGAGCCTCTTTGAAATACATAGTATTTTTTGAACATTGACAAAATTGTTCTTAGATTATTTCCCTCCACAACTTTCAGAAGCTTTCTCCCCCCAAAAGTAATATTTTAAAGGAAGGAAAACATACCCAAAGGAAAGATGAGGGGGAACAACATCAAAACACATCAATATATTGACAAATAAATGCATGGTCCCTTGGCAGCCGACCTACCAATGATTCAAAAGAGTGGAGTAGAGGGTACTGCTCTTTTTCTTTTTATTTCTGAGGGTCATGTGCTTTCTTGGTAATTTTGGAAATGTTCACTTTCATTGCTTCATGGCTATCCTTTCCACTTACATTGCTGTGCTCACAGTGTGAAATTTTCTTGGTTTTTCTTCTTTCATTTTGAATTGGATCATACTTTCTCTTCTTTGCTACATTCATTGTATTTGTTGGGGGAGTTTTTTTTTAACACCATTATTACAAGTTATTATATTTATGTAAAATAACTTATTTCTCTATTACCTACTGGTGAAGATCTGATTTGTTTGTAATTCTTTGCTATAAACAAAAGCACTTTTACAAATAGGTCCATATCAAAGATTTCTTCATTGTTTTAAATTTTTGTTATTTTGTTCATGATTTTAAACATTCAATTTTTCAATTTTTATTTTTTTCTGAATTATCTTTCTCCTTTCAGCCCCTTCCCCACCCATTTAGAAGGCAAGAAGTACACTATCTCTATACCGGTAATGCATCATCATATAATACATATCTCCATATTAAACAGGTCTTTTAAAAAACGAGAAAGTAAAAAATGCATTCTTCAATCTTCACCTAGAATTCATCAGTTTTCTCTGGAAGTGATAGCGTTTTTAATTATTAATCATGTGGAGTTATCATGGATTATTGTATTAATCAGAGCAGTTAAGTCTTTCACAACCAATTATCATTATAAGATTTCTGTTACTGTGTAGAAAGTTGTTCTGGTTCTACTCACTTCACTTTGCATCAGTTCAAATGAGTCTTCCCAGGTTTTGTGTGAAACCATTCTTTGATATTTCTTTTTTTATTAATTTACTTGTTTTCAGTTTTCTACAATCACTTCCATAAGTCTTAGATTTTTTCCCTCTCCCTCCCCAAGATGACATGTAATCTTACATAGATTCAACACATATATTTTTATTAATCACATTTTCACATTAGTCATGTTGCATAGAAGAATTAAAATGAAGGGGAGAACCATGAGAAAAACTAAACCAACAAAACATAATAGAAGAGAACATACTCCACTTGATTATGTGTTCCAGTTTCATAGTTCTTTCTCTGAATGTGAATGAAATTTTGCGTCAAGTTCTTTGTCATTTCTTAAAGAAACACTTTCTTTTTTTTGTTTCATTTTTATTTTATTTGTTTTCAGTATTCTACAATCATTTCTATATATCTCAGATTTTTTCCCTTCCTTCCCCTCTACCTTCCCACTCCTTCCCTGAGATGACACACAATTTTATATAAGTTCCGCACATAGATTCCTATTAAATACATATTCACCTTAGTCTTGTTGCATAGAAGAATTAAAATGAATGAGAAAAATCATTAAGGAAAGCAAAACATAATACAAAAGAAAATTATCTGCTACATTCTGCGATCGAATTCCATAATTCTTCCTCTGGATGTGGAAGGCATTTTTCTTTAAGGGACCATTGGGAATAATCTAAGTCCTTGCGCTGCAATGAAGTACCAAGTCTAGAGAAAAAATCCTCACATATCGTGGTTGTTGCTGTGTATAAGGTTCTCCTGGTTTTGCTCTTTTCACTCAGCATCAGTTCATACAAGTCTTTACAGGCCTCTCTGAAGTCTTGCTGTTCATCATTTCTTAGAGTAAAATTCCATTACATTCATATACCACAATTTATTCAGCCATTCCCAAATTGTTGAGCATCTCCTTGATTCCTAGTTTTTGGCCACCAAAAAGAGTGCTGCTATAAATATTTTTGTATATGTGGGACTGTTTCCCATTTTTATGTCCTAGAAGCCTTATAACTGGGTCAAAGGATAAGACATTTTTGTAGCCTTTGGGGAAAGTTTCAAATTGCTCTCTAGAATGGTTAGATCAGTTCACAGCTCCAACAACAATGAATTAGTGTTTCAGCTGTCCCACACCTTCTCTAACATTTATCATCATCCTGTTTTCTCATATTAGCCAAACTGGTAGGTGTAATGTGGTATTTCAGAGTTGTTTTGATTTGCATCTCTCTAATCAAGAGTGATTTAGAGCATTTTTTCAAATGAGTATAGATAGCTTTGATTTCTTCCTCTGAAAACTGCTTGTTCATGTCCTTTGACCATTTATTAACTGGGGAATGACTTGTACTCTTTTACATTTGACTCAATTCTCTATACATTTTAGAAATGATGACTTTATTGCAGACACAAGTTGCAAAAATTCTTTCCCAGGTTTCTGCTTCCCTCCTAGTCTTGGTTGCTTCGGTTGTCTTCGTGCAAAAAACTTTTCTATTTAATGTAATCAAACTTAATCATTTTGTATATCATAACGTTGTCTATCTCTTGTTTAGTCAAAAATCCTTCCCTTCTCCATAAATCTGATAAATACACTATTCCTTGCTCCATTAATTTGTTTAAAGTATCAGTCTTTGTACCTAGGTCATGTACCAATGTGGACTTCATTTTTGTGTACAGTGTTAGGCATTGGTCTATGTCTAGTTTCTGCCACACTTTTCCCAGTTTTCCCAGCAACTTTTTGTCAAACAGTAAGTTCTTATCCCAGAAGGTGGGGTCCATGGGTTTGTCAAACAATAGTCATTGCTGTATTCATTGACTGCTGTGTCTTGGATACCTAACATATTCTACTGGTCTACCCTTATGTTTCTTAGCCAGTACCAAGTGGTTTGATAATTGCTGCTTTATAATTCAATTTGAGATCTGGTAGAGCTAGGCCAGCTTAGCTAGCATTTCTTTTCACTAGTTCCCTTGATGTTCTGGAACTTTTGTTCTTCCAGATGAATTTTGATATTATTTTTTTCTTGCTCTACAAAATAACTGTCTGATACTTTAACTGGTATGGCACTGAATAAGTAAATTAATTTAGGTAGAATTGTCATTTTTATTATAATGGCTTGGGCCACCCACGAGCAACTGATATTTTCCCACTTATTTAGATCTCACTTTGCGTGAAAAGTGTTTTGTAATTGTGTTCATCTAGTTCCTGGGTTGGTTTTGGCAGGTAGATTCCAAAATATTTTACAGTGCCTACTGTAGCTTTAAGTGGGATTTTTCTTTCTATTTCTTACTGTTGGACTTTGTAAGTAATATATAGAAATGCAGAAGAATTGTGAAGAATTGTTTTGTAACCTCCAACTTTGCCAAAGTTGTTTATTTCAGGTAGCTTTTTACTTGATTCTCTGGGATTTTCCAAGTATATCAGTATATCATTTGCAAGGAGTGATAGCATTGTTTCTTCTTTTCCAATTCTTATTCCTTCAATTTCTTTTTCTTCTCTTATTGCTACACCCAACATTACTAGCACCATATTGAATAATAGTGGTAATAATGGATTCCCTTGTTTCACCCCTGATTTTATTCGAAATGCATCTAGCTTGTCCCCATTGTATACAATTCTTGCTGAAAGTTTTAGGTAGGTATTGCTTATTATTTTCTCGAAAGTTCCATTTATTCCTATGTTCTCCAGTATTTTCAATAGGAATGAGTGTTGCATTTTGTCAAAAGCTTTTCTGAATCTATTGAGATAATTATGTGGTTTTTGTTAGTTTTGATGTTGATATGATCAATTATGCTAGCAGTTTTCCTAATACTGAACTATCTCTGCATTCCTGGTGTAAATTTGACCTGGTTATAATGTATTTTTTTCTCATGATTAGTTTCTGTATTCTTTTTTGCTAAAATCATATTTAAAATTTTTGCATCTGTACTCATTAGAGAAATTGGTCTATAATTTTCTTTCTCTGTTTCATTTCTTCCTGGTTTAAGTATCAAGACCATATTTGCATCATAAAAAGAATTTGGGAGGACTCCTTCCCTAATTTTCCCAAATAATCTATATAGTATTCAAATTACCAGTTTTTCATATATTTGATGGAATTCAATTGTGAAGCCATCTGGCCCTGGAGACTTTTTCCTAGGGAGTACATTGATGGTTTGTTCAATTTCTTTTTCTGAGATGGTGTTGTTTAAGTATTCAACTTCCTCTTCTGCTAATCTGGGCATTTTTCATCTTTTAAAATAATCATCCTTCTCATTTAGATTGTTGAATTCATGGGCATAGAGTTGGACAAAATAATTTCTTATTATTGCTTTAATTTCCTCCTCATTTGAGGTGAGTTCACCTCTTTCATTTTTGATATTGGTAATTTGGTTTTATTCTTTTTTTTTAATCAGATTGAACAAAGGTTTATCAATTTTATTGTTTTCTTCATGAAACCAACCCCTAGTTTTATTTATTAGTTCAATAGTTTTCTTAATTTCAATTTTATTAATCTCTCCTTTGATTTTTAGTATTTCTAATTTGGTATTTATTCAAGGATTTTCAATTTGTTCTTTTTCTAGTTTTTCTCGGCTGCTTGCCCAATTTATTAATCTCTCTTTTCTCTATTTTATTCATGTAGGCATTCAAAGATAGAAAACTTCCCTAAGAACTGTTTTTGCAGTATCCCAAAAAATTGGGTAGGTTTTCTCATTATTGTCATTCTCTTGAATGAAGTTGTTGATTGTTTCTATAATTTGTTGTTTAATCCACTCATTCTTTAGCATTAAATTGTTTAGTTTCCAAACAGTTTTTGTTTTATGTTTCCATGACCTTTGATTACATATAATTTTTATTGCATTATGATCTGAGAATATTGCATTGACTATCTCTGCCTTTCTGCACTGGATTGTGAGGTTTTTATGGCCTAGCACAAGGTCAATTTTTGTATATGTACCATGTACCACTGAGGAAAAGTATGTTCCTTTCTATCCCCATTCAATTTTGTCCAGATGTCTATCATATCTACCTTATCCAGAGTTCTATTCACCTCCTTACCATCTTTCTTGTTTATTTTGAGGTTAGATTTAATAAGTTCAGAGAGGGTGAGGTTGAGGTCTCCAACTGGTATAGTTTTGCAGTCTATTTCTCCCTATAATTCTCCTAACTTCTCTTCTAAGAATCTGGATGCTATACCACTTGGAGCATATAAGTTTAGTAATGAAATTGCTTCCTTGTCTATGGTGCCTTTTAGCAGGATGGAATTTCCTTCCTTATCTCTTTTGTTTAGATGTATTTCTGCTTTTGTTTTGTTTGAGGTTAGGATTGCTACTCCTAAGTTTTTTTATATCAGCTACAGTAAATTCTGCTCCAACCTTTTACCTAAACTCTATGTGTCTCCCCTTTTCAAATGTCTTTCTTGTAAACAATATATTGTTGGATTATGGTTTTTAATCCGTTCTGCTATCCCTCTAAGTTTTATGGGAGCATCCATCCCATTCACATTCACAGTTATGATTGCTATTTGTTTCTTTTCCTCCATCTCCTTTCCACTTTCATATGCTTTAGTGCTCCCTTCCCCCTTCACCTCCCCAACTGAGTTTTAATTTTTGACCACTGCCTCCCTCAGTCTTCCCTTCCTTCCTTCAGCACCCCTGCTTTTTAATCTCCTTTTTCCTTACTACTTCTTCCCTCCCTTTTACCCTTCCCTCCCTTTTCTTTCTCCCTTCCTCTCCTTTTGCCTATGGGGCATCTAGGTGGTGCAGTGGATAGAGTACCAGAACAGAAGTCAGGAGAACCTGAGTTCAAATCTCCCCTCAGTCACTTGACATTCACTACCTTTGTGACCTTGAGCAAGTCACCTAACCCCAATTGCCTCATCCTGGATCATCTCCATTCATCCTGATAAATATCTAGTCCCTGGATTCAGATGTCTTTGGAGGAGAAATGATGCTGGTGACATGCACAGCCCTCCTTCACTCAAAACAAAGTCAAGTGCAAGTCATGTCATTGTTTCTCTGATGGCATGGTCTTCGTTGGCAATTAGGGATGAACACCACTATTGCCTATAGAACTAGTTGCATTTCTGTACTTAACTGACTTTGTTGTACCCTCCTTGAATAAAATCAAATGAGAGTATCTCTCAAACAATACTCATCTCCCTCTCCTCTCTCCCTCCCTGTAATACATTTTTCTGCCTCTTCTTGTGATGGAATTTTTTTTCTACCTGCTCCTTTTCACATCTACCATTAAAATCCCTTCACACCCTTAAGTCACATTTGTTATCATCACATCATTTAATTTATACACACTCACTGAATCTATATCCCTTATACATCTCATAATAAATATGCAGTTCTCGAGATTAATAAGTATAATCTTCCTTTATAGGGATGTGAACAGTTTGCCCATATTGTGTAACAATGTTTTTGTGTGTTTGTTTATTTTTTTCCCTGTTTACTTGCCTTTGAATATCAAATTTTCCCTTGAGTTCTGGCCTTTTCATCTAGAAAGTCTGGAAATCCCTTATTTCCTTGAATATCCATCTCCTTGCCTGAAATATTATGCTCAACTATGCTGGGTAATTAATCCTTGGTTGTAGTCCCAATGCCTTTGCCTTATGGAATGTTGTATTCTAATTCCTTCAATCTTTTAATGTAGAAGTTGCAAGGTCCTGTGTGATCCTGACTGTAGTTCCTCAATATTTGAGTTGTTTCTCTCTGGCTGCTTGCAGTATTTTCTCCTTCACTTGATAGTTCTGGTATTTGGCAAAAATATTCCTTGGTGTTTTTAGTTTGAGGTCACCTTCAGGAGGTGAACAGTGGATTCTTTCAATGACTATTTTGCCCTCTGAATCTAGGACTTCTGGGCAACTTTCCTTGACAATTTCTTGGATGATATTGTCCAGGCTCTTTTTTTTCATCATGGCTTTCTGGTAGATCAATTATTCTTAGATTTTCTCTCCTTAATCTATTTTCCAGGTCAATTGTTTTTACAACTAGATATTTTATGTTTTCTTCTATGTTTTTCCTTCTTCAGATTCTATTTGACTGATTCTAGATGTCTCATAGATTCATTAACTTCTACTTGCCTGACTCTGTTTTTTATCAAATTGTTTGCTTCAGTTAACTTTTGCATCCCCTTTTCCATATGTCCAATTGTTCCTTTTAAGGAGTTACTTTCACCAGTTAAGTTTTGTACTTCCTTTTCCATTTGTCCACTTTTCCTTTTTAAGGAGCTCTTCCCTTCAATGAATTATTTTTTTATATTTTTAAAATCATTCATCAGTTTTTCTTCTATTTCTCTAATTTGGATTTCAAAATTCTTTCAGAGCTCTTCAAAGAAGGCTCTTTTTTCTTCTGACCAGTTCATATTACATTCAGAAGTTTCAGAAATGAGTACAGTCTCATGCTGACCTGTGTTATTTTTGTTTTGGTTCTTGTCCCCATAGAAAGATTCTATGTTTTTTTTTCTTTTCTGATTTGCTTTTTACTCATGACAATAACCGTTTTCCTTACTTTTAAGGTAGATCTCTGCATCTGTGGCACAGGGAGCTCTGTCCCACTGTTTTTATGCCTAAAACTTGAGGTTTTGTGTGTTGTGACCTCTGGTTCTTTGAGCCAGAAATTAAATGATCAGTTTACCTGGTGCTGAGCTGGCTGATGTTTAAAAGCAAAGACCAGTTAGGTCTTTTTGGGTTTCCCTGCAATCACCCTGGAGGTAGTTTGTTAAGTGAGGAGAAGGGGTAGCCTAGACACTGGAGGCTCCTCTGCTGAACTAGATCATAGGCAAGCTAAGCTTTCTCCACTAGTGTCTGAGAATGTAAGTGTAGAAACAGTTTCATTTTTGCTCCTCATACACAGTCTGGCATGATGTAGGCACTACATTAATGTGTATAAATTGAATCTTAGTATTTGATGTTCTTTTTTTCTGATATCATCTGGATCCTCATCAACATTCCTAAGAATATAAAAAAGGAGCTTATTCTTCAAAAGACTCCATTTCCAGTAAGAGAAACCAACTGGCAGTGCATAAATTAATTTTCATTATAATTATGGGCACAAACATCTGTCGCCAACGATGCAAGTTAAGAAATTCCTTCCCAAGTAAAGAAAATGTAAGGAATAATAGATCTATTAGTTAAGAATAGACAAAGCCTCTACCATTTTGCTTTAAAGAAAGGATCAAGGTGATCTTTTGTATTTCAATGGTATAACTTGATGTTTTCTTCTATTTGACCCATGCATTTGAACTATTCAAATGAAATTCAGCAGGGAATCTCAAGTGTATGAAGAGATAGGTATTTGTTTGGTTTTTTTTTATTTATTTTAAATCAAAGAAGCCATGGCAAAAAAATAGCAAGGAATGGAAAAGGGAACCTTCCTATAAAGAAAATCCCCAAATCATTTTAGAACCATTTCTTCATTCATTCTGAATCTTTGACAACACTTAAAACCCACAATTCAAATCAAATGCTACCTGATTTATCAGCTACCTGTCATCCTACTGCATTTCTGACCATTTTGAAATTTTTGTGATACTTTTCACTGACACCAGATTTCTTAGCCAATTGGGTTTTCCCAGCTTTGGTTGGTCCAACTATTGATGCTTGGTTTTCATTTGATTCCTCAGCTGCCTCATATTTCTTTTGTTTCCTGTCAAAGTTTTGACAGAAATGATTAAATGCCATTTCTTATATCACATTTCTCTGTCTTGTCATTCTCTCCCTTTCCTATCAGAGCTACTGTTTCTCCATACAAGAAATAGTCTTTTCTTGTTAATAAAATAGGCTTATTTTACTACAAATAATTTCTTTCTTCATTCATAACCAAATATTTTACATATCCTCTAAATTCATCATCTTTCCTTTCCAATCTTTATAGGTACTCATTTATTTATTTTCACCTTTGCTCAAGATTCAACCCACATAACGCACCTGAGGAATAAGGAACATAATGTTTTTGTTGTTCCCTCAGGTGGAGTTGGCTCTGTCCATTTCAGGGAGCAGGGGTAATATATAGCCTAAACTTCAGTTTATTATGCCCTTCTTCTTTCCTAGCCCAGTCCATGAGCTTGTAGATTTTTGGTCCTTCCAAAGTATTTTTATACCGATCAAGGTGTACTTGCTGCCCTCCTCTACCATGCTCCACAAATTCCTGACCCTGGATACATCTCTTGATTTGTAGGTGTTTGAGCTGTTGTCCTTCATCCTCCACGAGGACCAAAATAACATCACTGTGTTTAAGTCAAGGTAAAGTGTGTCTGACTGTGGCTAATCAGACCAAAAAAAGCCCAGAAGCCTTTACCAGGCAGAGACAGTCCACATGAACATTTGGTGTGGAGATGTCTCTAAATTTGCACATCGCACATTTCCTTAAAGATACTCTGATTGTGCTTTGCTTATAGAGCACAACAGCAAATCATGCTGGGATATCCTTTGCTAGTGTCTCCCATGTCACATATTCAGTTCCAAAGTTCTTCAGAGAGACGTTTAGAGTCTCTTTGTATCTCTTCTCATAACCTCTCTGTTTAAGTGCTTGCTTGTGTGAATTCCCTGTAAAATAGTCTTATAGGCAAATGTATGTTTGTTTGGTATTTGAACAATGTGACAAGCCCATTGGAGTTATGATATCTGCAGTAGAGTTTAAACAGTTTGCAGCGTAGCTTGAGAAAGGACCTCAGTGTCCAGTACATTATCTTGCCACGTGATCTTTAAATCTTCCTAAGACAATTTAAATGGAAATGATTCAGTTTCTTGGCATGGCTATTTAGCTGCTTAAATAAGTTGTTTTTCTGTCTGAAAAGAGTATGCCTCTTTTCTATTCCAAGTATGGTACCTTCTATTTGTTAATTTAAATTACAGATTATGGGAAGTAGGGAGAAATCCACTCCTTCCCACTATGAGTGAGATCCTTCCTGAACCTGGGTTCTTCCTGAACTATTTGCTCCTCTCTGAGCAGACTCATTCTTCAATGGCTGTTGAATTGTATACAACAACTCCAGTAAGGGTATAGTTAGCTATGAAAAATCCTGCAGACTAGGGGTCAGTTCTCATCCAGTCAGATGGCTTTCTCAATTCAATCACAAAAAGGTGTCTCCACTTTGCAAAGACTTGAACAGAATCTTAATATTTCCTTGATGAAATAGCATGGTGCCATCTATTGCTATATTCTGAAGAGGAAATTAGGTTCTTAGGGATCAGTCTCCCCCTTAAATGGAAACTAGTAAAAGAACCAGAAAAAAACATGATGAATAGATCATCTATGGAAAATTTGTGGGGAAACGATGATATTCCACAGTATAATGAGTAGAAAAATTGTGGGTAGCATTGGTAAAGGGAAATTCATACCAATGAGAATACATATTAATAAAAAAATTCAAGTGAGAAAGTGGTAATTTTACCAGATAGATAGACAGATAAGATAGATAAAGACAAGGTTTGAATTTGACCTGGACAATAATTCATTTTTTGTAAGAATGGAAAAGAAGGGAATAAGAACATATTTTTCAAGTTTTTACTATGTGCCAAGTAATTTGTTAATAACTGCAAGAAATATGAGGGATAGATATTAAACAGGTTTAGAATGAGTCAAGATATTGACAAGGTAGAGCCAGTTAGATAAGGGTTAGGATTGAGGCCATGATAATAGAATTTCAATTTCATTTTTATCACCATTTGGTTTTAAGTTGAATTTTTTTTTATTCTGACAGAAGTGAGAAATGGGAAATTGTTTAATCCAAGAACTGGCTATACTGCTTTTTAAAAGTCAAAATACTGTCAAATGGTTTGGAGCTCTGAAGAAAGTAAAGTATTAAAGTTTTTTTTTGTTTGTTTCTTTTTTAAGTTATCTTTCTGAATGAACCATAATGATTTTAGTGATGACTGTCACATTCTGGAAGTCTTAACATGTCTCAGTCTGACTGTGCTACTATCTGTGTTCTCAGGGAATCAGATCAAAAATATAAAATTTGTTGTAATATATATATAACGTATGTTGTACATAATATACTTGCACATTATATCCACTACGTATTGCTCAGCTTAAATGTTCTGTTTTAATCAGATCATTCTCTCATTCTCTCCATTATATCTTAAATATTTCAGGCTAATTCTGAATGTCTTTACTTCTTTCATGCTTTTTCTCACATGTATAATGGCATCTCTCCCAACTCCTCTTATTTCAATTCAATTCCATGTAAATCAACCAGCATTTACGAACAATCTAATGTGCGTAAGACACTGTGCTAAGCATTGGAATAATAAAATCATACAAGCCCCGCTCTTCTGGAGCTTACATTCTAGTGGGTAGATATATAGTATATATAGTAATAAGTAAATACAAAACTATTTGAGGAGGAATTAATTACTTCAAATTAAGCATTCTCCAAAATGCTACTTGTCAGAGAGAGTTACCTAGGCTGAGCCTTGAAAGAAACTAGGATAATTAAAAAGCAGAGGATAGAATGGAATGAAAGGCATATAGGAGGCTAGTTTGCTGGAACATAGAGTAAGTATAATGGGAAAAATTTTAAATAAATTTGGAAAGGTGAGTGGGAGTCAGATGGTTAAGATGTTAAATTCCAGAGTAAGATATTTGTATTTTATAATAAGGAAAATAGGGAGCTACAGCAAATGCTCTAGTTAATTTATTTGTTTGGAGTTTTTAATTTAATTTGTTTTCATTTTTCAACTTAATGACTTTCCATAAGTTTTAAATTATCTTCCCCTCTTTCCACCCTCCCTCCCTGAGATGTCATGTAATCTTATAAGAGTTCTATACATACATTCTTATTAAACACATTTTCACATTAGTCATGTTACATAGAAAAATTAAAATAAAACAAAGCAAAACATAACAAAAGAGAATATTCTGCTTCATTATGCATTCTGATTCCATAGTTCTTTCTCTGAATGTAGATGACATTTTGCATCAAGTACTTTGGGAATGTTTTAGGTCCTTGCATTGCTGTGAAGGGCTAAGTCTATCAGAGATAGTTTTGCATGCTGTAGCTGTTAGAGCGTATAATATTCTCTTGGTTTGGTATCAGTTCATGTAAGTCTTTCCAGGTTTTTCTGAAATCTGCCTCTTCATCATTGAAGATTTTTTTTTCAAAAGAACTTGGGAGATATATTCAGATTTACATCTTAGGAATAATCATATAGTAGCCACATATTGGATGAACTGAGTAGAGAAGAGGTAGGACTAAGGAGACTGATCAGGAAGCTACAGCAGAAATAATAGGTGAGAGGTTTTTGGAGTCTTGGCTATCGTAGAAAAAATGTGAATTACAAAGAATAAGATGTATGGAAGGAATATTGTGGGAATGAATCTAAGAGATTAATAGGGGGATTTATAGGGAAGAGTCAAGGATAATTTTGAGGTTGCTAGGTAGACTAAGGTGATGACCTCCATAGAAACTGGAAAGTTTTGATAAATGATACTTATTTCCATAATGAAACATGCTGTAGCATATGTGTCTGAGCTTCTATTGCCTTTTTCTTAACTTTTGTACTCCTGTTATACCTATTGGTGAATAATGCACAGATTTGTCTGTCTGTCTATCTATCTATCTATCTATCTATCTATCTATCTATCTATCTATCTGTCTATCTATCGCATGTTTCATTCATTCCAGGACTTTTACATATATACATATGCATATATATATATATATAATGTGTGTATGTATATATGCATATGTATGTATGTATGCATGTATACACACACATAAACATACACACATATATTATGTATGTGTGTATGCATGTATATATACACATATAAATATATTTGTATACACACATATATGAGAATATTTGGAAAAGTATGGATATATGTGAGTATGAAAGTGTGTTTGTGTGACATATATGAATGGAAATAAATATATACATATATGTATATATAAGGAAATAATTAAAAGAGGAAAAGCACTGGAATTAAAAGGGGGTAGTGAAGGCTTGCAGTAAAGATGGTATTTTAGTTGAGACTTAAAAGTAACTGGAGAGGTCCATAGTTGGAGCAGAGGAAGAATTGCATTCCAGGAATGGTGGACAGTCAGAGAAAATGATTGGAGCTGAGAGATGGAGTATCTTATTTGTATAATATTACTGCATATACATATATATATATATATACACATATAAAACATAAATATATACACGTGCATACACACATGTTATATAATTTGCCTTTAATAATTTGTGGGCTCATTTTTCCAAACTACATTGAAATAACAAGGCAGCATTTTTTTTCAATCACTTGCTGAAAAAATCAGCAAACATTTAAGCACCTTTTCTCCTACAGCCTCAAGTACAAGGCTGAGTTCATAGAAGAATTTCATAGAGCACTTGTAGTTACAGTGTCCATCAGCTTGCCCTTCTTGACCTAAGAGCAAAGCACCATAAACCTGCTAAACTTAATAATTAATATGGAGTAAAGATGTAACTAAAACTTTTGACACCCAGAAAAAATCTGCCAAAATGACTTAAAAATCAACATTTTAATGTAAATGTAGCTATGTGAACTGGAGAGGGATAAAGGCCCCCAAGACAAGGTTCTGTGATGGAGAGGAGGGACTGCAAAATAAAATTTGACTTAATAGGTGAAATTGCAACAGCTAGGTGTCACAGTGGATAGAGTATAAGGGGTGGAGTTAGGAAAGTCTGATTTCAAATACTGTATGCCCTTACTATGTGAGTCTTGGTAGGTCATTTAGCAATGTTTGCCTTAATTTCCTCTTCCATAATTTCCTCTTCCATAAAATGAGCTAGAGAAGGAAATGCCCAACTTCTTCAGTATCTTTGCCAAGAAAACCCAAAATGGAACCATGAAAACTTGGACACTAGTGAACAGCAACAATAACAGGGTGAAATCAGTAGCATTGCCAGCACTCTCTAAATTTTCTTTCTGAAAACAATGTCTACTATCTGCTAGATATGACTCTGATATGAATCAAAACCAAATTTATTTGAATAAATTCATTCAATAAATATTTAAGTGCCTAATATGTGCCAAGCACTATGCTAAGCACTTTGGATACAAAAGGGGACAAGAGACAATCTCTACCCTCAAGAAGTTTACAGTCTAATGGGGGAGACAACATTCAAACCAATATGAACAAAGGAAGCAATATACAGGATAAATAGGAAATAATTAAAAGAGGAAAAGTACTAGAATTAATAGGAGATAGAGGAGGCTAACTGTAAAGAGAGTATTTTATTTGGTACTTAATGGTAATCAGAAATGTCTGTAATTAAAGCAGAAGGACAACATTCAAGGCATGGAAGACATCCAGATAAAATGCCTGGAGCCAAGAGATGGAGTGTCTTATTCATGGAACAGCAAGGAGACCAGTCTCACTGAATTGAAGCAAATATTTTAGGGAGTAATGTGTAAGAAGAGTGAATATGTAAGAGGGGCCATGTTATGAAGGTCTTTGAACGTGAAAAATAGCATTTTTTATTTGTTCCTAGAGTCAACAGGGAACCACTGGAGTTCCTTGAATAGAATGGTGACACGATCAGGCTTGTGTTTCAGGAAAATCACTTTAGTGACTGAAAGAAGAATGAATTCAAGCAGGAAATTTGAGAAAGGAAGACCTACCAACAAGCTATTGCTTCAATCAAGGCATGCGATAACGAGGGCCTGCACTAGAGTTATACAATTGCCAAAGGAAAGAAGGAAAAGTACTTGAGAGATGTGAAGTGAAATTGACAAGACTGGAACTGGAGGTCAGCAGAGAGATTGGGGCAGGAAAGGTATATGTGAGAATCATTGGCATGAAGACCATATTAAATCCCATCGGAGTTGAAGATATTACCAGATGAGGTAGTACAGAGGGAGAAGAGGACCCACAATAGAACCTAAGGGACACCTACTCTCAAAGCATGTGATCTAGAGAAAGAAGCAGCATAGGCAACAGAGAAGTGATCAGAAAGATAGGAGGAGAATCAGGAGAGAGTGGAGTGCTAAAAACCTAGAAAGAAGAGAGTATCGGAGTGATTAATGGTGCCAAAAGCTGCAAAGAGGACAAGCAGAAGGAGCATTTAGAAAAGACAATTAAATTTGACAACTAAGAGAGCATCAGTATCTTCAGAGAGAGAAATTTCAGTGGAATAAGGTTGTAAGATAAATTCTTAGGGCTTCAGAAGAAATGAGGAGTAAAAGCAGAGGCAGCTATTTTGGATGGTCTTTTTTGAGTTTAGCTACAAAGGGAAAAAGAGAAATAGGATGATGGCAGGGATAGAGGGATCAAGTAAGATTTTGATATTTTTTTTGATTTTTTTTCAGAACAGGAGAGACATAGGTATGCTTTAGGGCAGAGGTGGAGAACCTACAGCCTCAAGGCCATATATGGCCTTCTAGGTCCTTGGTTGCAGCCTTTTGACTCAGTCAAAGTTTTACAGAACAAATCCTTTTATTAAGGGGATTTGTTCTGTGAAGTTTTGATTCAGTCAAAAGGCTGCACCTGAGGACATAGAGGACCATATATGACTTTGAGGCCACAGGTTCTCCACCTCTTCTTTGGGCAATAGGAAATGAAGAGTAGAGAGGGCAAGATTGAAAATAAAAGAAAAAAGGGGTAAGAGAAGAGATAATCTGTTGGAGGACATGTGCTGAAATGGAATCACATAAATAAGTAGAGGCTTTAGCATTTGTAAGGAGTAAGCTCATTTCATTATATGAAACTGAAATAAAGGAAGAAAAGTAATAGAAGGTAAAGCAGTAATAGAAAATGAGGAGAAAGAGAGGAGCTGTTCATGAAGAATGGCCTTGATTTTCCTCTGTAAAATAGTTATCCTGAATTCTGTTTAATATATAGAGAGAATAATAGGATAAATGACAACTCACATTTATATACATGAGTTTGTGTTTGTTTGTTTTTAGAATTTACAAAGAAATCTTTCAGTTTATAAAGTGTGAACCACATGGAGGATATGTTTTTCTCAAGTTCTATGAACATATTCTTTACATTGATAATTTACTGAATCTCCATGCCTACTAAAGTTTTACTTAAAAAAGTTATATATCTGATTGTTAAATATACATTTTAAAAGACTTCCTTGAGGAATCTTCTGCACAGACCTCCATACTGACCAAAAAGAAGTTAATTCATGGTTCTAGAGATCTTTCAGTAAGTGTCAGATTTTTAAAATAAGAAGAGAATGTCTATTTTAGATATTAAACCTCAGGATATTATATCAGTAGATGTTCATAAGTTACAAGAGAAATTTTATCTCAGAAGGCTGGAATCTTTAGTTTCAAAATCAGATCCTCTTCCTCTCAATTGACTGGCTCCAAACTAGTTTATTATTTATATATGAGACAGAAAGATGGTAGATAACAGATGATAGAGAAATGTTTGAGAGAAGATAGATAAGTAGGTAGTAAGTAGGTAGATAGACAGACAGATAGATGGATAGATAGATAACTGGATAGATAGATAAGTAGGTAGATAGATGGATAGATAGATAGTTGATAAGGACAGATAATCTCATAGAGCATGACTGACTTTCTTTCACCAGTCACAGTGTTTCCTACCTGGTGTCAACCCCCTTAGAATGTGAACTTTTCAAGATCAAGAATATCTCCAGTTTTCTATTTGTATCCCAAGTGCTAAGCATATTGCTTTTCACATAATAAACGTTTAAATAATTCTTTTCCATGTACTAATTTAACTGTTTTCATCCAATGACTCAAACCCAATCCATAATTTTTTTTTTCAAACTGATTAAGGACTTATTCCCTCCTTGTTTCATTTTGATGATTTTAATTCAAATATCTATGTCTTCAGTGATTAACTGGAGTTTGGCTGCATCTGCACTCATATATACAATATAAAAATCAAGATTTATGGGAAATTGGAAAAAAGACTAACCACAAAGGAAAGATCTTGTGGAAGTGGTGACCTTTGACATGAGTCAGGTTGGAGGGAGAAGAAGCATGGGGGTTATCCTTTGCAAAGGAACAGAGATAAGAGATGTGACATCATGAGAAGGAAACAGGAATGAGACTATTTGGGGTAAAACGTTGAAGGTATGAGTAAGAGTAGTGGGAAATCAGTCTTGAAAGAAAGGTTGGAATCATAATATGAAGTGGTTCAGTATTTTCAGCTTTAAGATATCCTAAAAATCAAAAGAAGAAAATATGGTCAGGAAAACCCTTAAAAAGGCAGCTTGGTATAAAGGAATGCTTATATTCATAGTCAAGAAGACCTGGATTCAAATCGTTCCTCTGAAATTTACTATCTGTATGGTGCACTGCAAGGTAATTACATTTTTAAGCCTCGGTAACATCATCCATGAAGGGTACAATAATAAAAATGATATTCAATTAAAAAGATAGCAATGGTAATTAAATGAAATAATTTATGCGAACTAAAAATTATTAAATAGGGGAAGAATTCAATTTCTAGTGGAATAAATTAATGCCCACATGTACATCACACTGAAATATGTTAATCTATCATCATCTACAATGATAATTAAAAGAAAAAGATCAAGCATGATATGATCCAAACCCTATTATTTCTTGCTAATTGTACTCATCTCTATTTACCTTCAGGAAACATGTAGTCATTATGAAAGTACTATGAAGTAGGTATTAAAGGAATAATAATTATTATGGCTGAAAATTCAAATTATCTGAAACATGCCAGATTTTTAACATAAAATTCCCATTTTTGACTTAGTCTGCTCTAATATTTTATTAATATTACCCTTTATTAACAAGTTTTAACATTTCATTTTACCTTTACAGACCAAGAGTATGCATCTCTCTTCATAGCCATCACATAATGTACTGCTTTAACACCTATTTTTAGTATCTTTCTTCTGGTAAAATTTCTTATAATGAGCAATAGCTTTGAACTTTCGCAAAGGAAAGCCTCTGGGCATTAATGAGCTGGGTGAGAAAGGGAAAGAAGTTTATTTACCACATTTATGCAGCTATGAATTCAGAATAAAAATTCAGGTCTTGCGGCTTTCATTCTAGTGATAATGCATGATGAAATGGATGTCTCTCTATACAAATAGAATGTAGACTGGATGCAAATATCTCTCAGGCATCACTGTCTTGATACTGTAATTCTTGCACCTCTAATGATAACACAAATGAATAGTATATATTTCATTGATGCTCCCTAAAATGACAACACTTGAAAGAAAGGTAACCACTAAGTATTTTGAAACAAATGAGGATGTAGTTGGTGTATGGTACTGATTAAGTCTATTCCATCAGGATGACTAAGATTCAGGAATTAGGTAAAGAATTTTTATATGTAATATCATATTTATAATATGTTACTAAATATGAACCATGGCATAGTTGGAAACTACTGAATTTCACCCCATGTCTAGACCTGAGCTAGCCTCTTATTTCAATAGTTATTTCCCATATGATCTCGAGTTTTCTCTGGACCTTTTTCTTCCTTCCTTCCCTCCTTCCTTCCTCCTTTCCTTCCTTTTTTCCTTCCTTTGTTCCTTCCTTCCTTTGTTCCTTCCTTCCTCCCTCCCTCCCTTGATCCTTGATCCCTTCCTTTCTTCATTTCTTCTTGCCTTTCTTTACATACACACACACACACAAACACACGGAGGCACACTCACATATACATACATGCATATATGTGGCTAGAAGTATTTATTTATCATTATGGAGAACTCCTAATTAAAGAAATTTCCTTTTAACAATGTATGTTGGCATCATTTAGGCAACTTGTTACTAAGGAGCTGCTAAGAGCTTTTAGCTGTTAAGTAAACTTCTCAGGGTTAAAAAGAGCATAAGAAGTGTGACTTGAAGGCAATTCTTTCATATACCAAAGCCATTTTTTCATCTTATCCCATGTTTCATTGTAATTATATTATATTCAATGGAATCAATCAAATATGTACTGAGGGCACACTCTGTTCAAGACACTATAAACATTATCCAATCACTAAAGATGCAAAAAAGGAGAGTTCCTACCCTCAAGGAGATTCTGTACTACTAGGTGGATACAATGAATACATATACCAATAAAATGTATTTTATACAGAGTTATAAAAAATCAACTCAAGAGAAAAAGAGAGCTTATAATTAGGGGGAGGGGGGCATCAGCAAAGGCTCATTAACAAATAGTACTAGTATCCCAAAGAGATCATACAAATGGGAGAAGAACCCACATGTACAAAAATATTTATAGCAACTCTTTTTGTAATGGCAAAGAACTGGAAAACAAAGGGATGCTCATCAGTTGGAGAATAGCTGGACAAACTGTGGTATGTAAAGGTAATTGAATACTATTGTACTATATGATGAGCAGGAGAACTTCAGAAAAACCTGAAAAGACTTCGATGAACCAATGCTGAATAAGGGGATCAGTACCAAGTAAACATTGTACACAGTTTCAGGAACATTGCATGATGACTAACTTTGATAGACTTGGTTCTTCTCAGAAGTGCAAGGTTCTAGGACAACTAACTCCAAAAGTCTCATGATGGAAAACGCTATCCACATCCAGGGGCAGTATTATGGTCTGAATGCAGATCAAAGCACACTATTTTCTGTCTCTCTTTTTTTTTTTTTGTTTCTTCCTTCTTGCAGTTCATTCCATTGGTTCTAATTCTTCTTTGCAATATGATTCATGTGAAAATATGTTTAATGTGAATATATACGCAGAGCCTATATCAGGTAACATGCTATCTTGGGGAAAGGGAAGGGGAAACAGGAAGGGGGAGAAAATTTGGAACTCAAAAGCTTGTTGTAAACTAAAAATAAATTAATTAATTTAAATAATAGAAAAAGAACTAGAACCATACTTTGAAGGAATCTAGGGGCTTTACGAGAGAAGGAAACAAATATTTAAGGTATGAAAAAGAGAACTATGATTAAATCAATGTCCCAAAAAAGGGGTCACTTTTAACAATTAAAATTTCTATTTCAGAGTTTTTTTTCTTATTCATTGAGTCTTGAATATTCTAGTCAAAACAGTATTTACTTTTATTCCTCTCCCTTTTTGGAATGTTTCAGGTTAAGTCATGCTCAGACAGCTAGGATTGCAATAATTTATATGAATGTAACAACAAAAACATCACTGTGTAGGTTTGGAGAGTTCAAGGAATTCTTTCCATTGGGTTCAGGTGACAAACTCTTTCCCTAATCCCAATGTTGCACTCTTTTTAAAATTTTTATATCACATAGATAGACCATGACAACATGGAGTGAACAAGGAAGATGAGAAAGGAGTAACATGGGAAAACATGGAGTGAATCATCGCTTAACAGTATACTGTCAGACACCTCTGTCCTTTGCAAAAGAAGCTTCCATTATGAGGTTAGATGTCATGTACATGCATCATACTTTGTCTGAATTCTGACAATGAACAGATGTTTTCTTCCAAATAGATATGCCTCAGCTCAATCAGAAGTCTCAAGTTTCTGTGTGCAATATCAAACTTGACCTTGAAGATAGATTTGCTAGAATCTTAAGACTGAAAGGTATATTGGAAATACTCTAGTTCAAGTTCCTCAGTTTACTGATGACACAACAAAGACTGAGAGAAATTCGGTGATTTAAATAAAGTCATAAGGCAGAGCCAAGATGGCAGAGTAAAGGCAGGGACTCACCCGAGTGCTCCCCAAGTCTCTCCAAATACCTTATAATAATGATTGTAAAAGAAAAATTCTAGAATGATGAACTCACAAAAGATGGAGTGAAACAATTTTTTTAACCCAAGACATCTTGGAAGGCTTGCAAGAATGGTCTGTTGCACTAGGATGAGGGAGAAGCACAGCACAGAGCAGGCCATGACAGCACAATCTGAGACACCAGGTCTGGGAAAAATGAATCAATGGCCACAGTGGCAGTTTCCAGAAATTTCAGCCAACACACACCAAAGAGGAGGAAAAGTCTACTGTGTCTTGGGTGAGAGTGAAGCATAATCCAGAATATGCCTTGCCAGCACAACCTAGACCCCAGAAATCCAGGATCAGTCCTTGGGAGCCTGAGTCAAGAGTGGCAGCAGATTCTTCCAGAGATGATGTGAAAGGAATGCACAACTGGTCAGATAGGAGTTATAGTCTCTTTGCTATCACTGAGGCTGGACTCTATTGCTTTGCTCATCACATCCCTGGATGGCAATCTCATGGCAAGGGCCAACACCAGCACCCCCAAATGGCTTGGCATAGATAGGATAATAGGCAAGGTAGACTTCAACTTGGAAAACCACCACATACTTCAACAGCCAGGTATCCTCCAATACCAAAATGCTCCAGTACTTCAAAGCAGCCCATGTGAGCAGGCAGCATCCAGGGAGCAGACCCAAACCCCAACCATGAAAGCTTCAATGTTGCTAAACCAAGTTTAGTACTAGATAAGCTGCCAGACACCTACAGCATCCAGCTGCTAAAACCTGAGGCCCCAGCACACAAACCTAGTGATAAGTTTCAAAAATACTTTGGGTCAGTGTGTCCTGTGTGATTCAGCAGGAGGGCTCAACCTTTAAAGCCAGAAAATAGGCAAACATCATGAGCAAAAAGTAGAAATGGAAAAATGATTATAGATTCTTACTATGAGGACAGGGAAGATCAAGGCACAAATTTAGAAAAGAACAACATTTTCAATATACCCACATTTGCAACCTCAAAGGGGAACATGAACTGGTCTCAAGCCTGAAAAACCTTCTGGAAGAGCATAAGAAGAATTTGAAAAGTAGAATAAGAGAGGTAGAAGAAATGTTGGGAAACAGATTGAGGGGCATGCAAGAGAGAGATAATAGTTTGGAAAAGGAAGGACAAAAATTTACTATAGGAAAGAACTCCTAAAAAGTAGGATTGGTCAAATGGAAAAAGAGGCACAAAAACTCATTGAAGAGAACTCCTTAAAAAGAAAAATGGATGGAATAAAAAATGGATGGAATAAAATCTAATTGATGGGGTGGATCCAAGATGACAGAATAGAAACAGAGACCAGTTAGAGTTCTCCCCCTAAACCTGTCAAAAACCTGTAAAAATAACTCTAAAAAATTCTAGAATAGTAGAAGACACAAAATGAAGCAAAATGCCAGTCTAAGACAATATAGAAGGTTGATGGGAGAGCTTCAATGGTTAACGGGAAGGGTCTCTCACCTGACTGAGAGGGGAGCATGGTCTAGCCCCATCCCAGTCCCACCTCCTGACCCAGCCCCTGCCAGGGGTGCAGAGCAGTTGCAGCCACTACTGAAGTGGAGGCTGCTTTTGGAGATCTGCTCTTAACAAAGCTCAAAATTCAAATATTTCACTGGGAAAATGAGCAAAAAGTGGGAAAAGAAACAGACTATAAATTCTTACCTTCTTGGTGAAGAGTTCTTTTCTTTTGTCATTGGTGATGAGGCAGATCATAACATACAGCCAGAAGAAAAGTCAAAGCTCTTCCATCCAAAGCCTGTAACAAAATATGAATTGGTCTCAATTCATGGAAGAGCTCAAAAAAGATTTTGAAAATCAAGTAAGAGAATCGCAAAGAGATCATAAAAATTAGAAAAATGCCACATGTACAAAAATCTAGTTGCTGTTTTTGTGGTGGCCAAGAACTGGAAATTGAGGAAATGCCCATCAATTAGGGAATAGCTGGCATACATTTGTATTACACAAATGTAATGAAAAACTATTGTGCTATAAGAAATTATGAACAGGAAGACTTTAGCAAAATAGGAAAGACCTATATGAACTGATGCTTAGTAAAATGAGCAGAACCAGGAAAATATTATACAGAGTAACATCCACAGTGAATAAAGATTATTTCTGATAGACATAGCCCTTCACAGCAATGGAAGAACCTAAAATATTCTCAAATGACTCTTGATCCAAAATGCCATCTACATTCAGAGAAAGAACTATGGAATCAGAATGCAGAATGAGGCAGAATATTTTCTCCTGTGTTATATTGTTTTGGGTTGATTTTTCTCATCGTTTCCCCCATTATTTCAAATTTTCTATGCAACAAGACTAATGTGAAAATGTGTTTAATAGGAAAGTAGTGGTAGAAATCTTATTAGATTGTATATGATCTCAGGGAGGGAGGCAGGAGTGAGGAACATAAAATTTAAAATTTATGGAAGTGATTGTTGAAAACTAGAAACAAATAAATTAAATAAATATTAAAAATAAAATCAAGTAAGAGAAGTAGAAGAAAACTTGGGAAGAGAAATGAGAATGATGCAAGAAAATCATGAAAGACCTGAAAGATAAGTCAACAGTTTGCTAAAGAAAATCTCCAAAATGTTGAAGAAAATAATACTTTTAAAAGCCGACTAATGAGAAACAAGATAGTGCAGTAGAAAGAAGGACATGCTCTAGCTCCTCACCCATAACCCATAAAATAACTGCAACAAATGAGTCTAAACAAATTCTAGAGCAACAGAAAGCAAAAAAAAAAAAAAAAAATGAGAGAGTGAAAGAGATTTCCAGTCAACAGGAAAGGTCTATCACACTAGACTCAGAGCAAAACTCAGGCTAGCCTTGGCATGAAGCAAGAAGAGGACTGGAGCAGGTTTCAGGACACAAAATCACGGGGAACAGATTCAGTTCTCAGATTTCCTACCCCAAAAATGCCAAAGACAGCTTCAAAGGTCAGTAAGAAAGTTCATTCACCTGGGTGAGAGAGGGGTCTGCATCCAGCCCTAGTCCCAAGATAGCAGCAGCATTCACTCTTGGAGCCCTTGGAATAAAGAACCTGGGGGAACTGAGCACCTGATATGATCACAGTTCTGAGTGGCTGTCCTGGGGTGAGAAGAAGGTCTGGTGTGGTGGAGCTGGTGTGGGCAGTAGAGATGGAATCCTACTCTCAGATTCTGGGCACAAAAGAGTGTTTTTGGTTGCTCACAGACCAGAGAGCAAGCCAGGAGAGGAGTAAACTCCTCTTCATTGAGTGTATCACCTTGGAGGAACTGAGAACTCACAGGTCTCCAGAGTATGCTTTCCATCTGACTAAGGACTCAATAGTCAAGTAAGTGGCTGGGAAAATGCCAAAAAAATTGAAAAAAATAAGAATATAAAAAGTTACTTTCTGTGTGAAAAGGTATTTTCTTCAATCCTTTCAGATGAGGAAGTCAAAGAATACAGGAGGAAGATATTAAATTCAAGGCTTCTATATCGAAAATCTCCAAAAAATTATGCAATGGACTTATTCCATGGAAGAGTTCAAAAGAATTTTGAAAATCAGAGGGTGGAAGAAGAATTGGAAAGAGAAATGGGAGCAATGCAAGAAAATCATGAAGAGTGATTCAACAGCTTATTAAAGGAGATCCCAAAACTGTTGAAGAAAATAATTCCTTTAAAAACTGACTAAACAAAAAAAAAAATAGACAAAAACAAATGACAAAATTGGCCCAAATGTCCAATGAGGAGAAGAATCCTTTAAAAATCAAAATTGACCAAATGGAAAAGGAAGTTCAAAAACTCATTAAATAAAATAGTTCATTCAAAATTAGAATAGAGCAAATGGAAACTAATGAATGACTTTATGAGAACAAAGAAATTACAAAACAAATTCAAAAGAATGAAAAAATAGAAGATAATGTGAAATATCTCATTGGAAAAACCACAGAACTGTAAAACAGATCCAGGAGATATCACTTAAAAATTATTTGTCTACTTGAAAATTATGATTAAAAAAAGAGCCTAGAAACCAGTCTGCAAGAAATTTTCAAAGAAAACTGCCCTGATAATTTGGAACCAGAGGACAAAATAAATATTTTTTCTTCAATATAAATTCATTTATTTAACATATTGCATTCATTTTCACAAAATTTTGGGTTCCAAATTTTCTCCCCTATTATCCCCTTCCCCCACCAGCATTGTAATTGCCCCTATCACCAATCTGCCCTCTCTTCTATCATCCCTCCCTTCTCTTGTCCCCATCTTCTCTTTTGTCCTGTAGGGCCAGATGACTTTCTATTCCCCATTACCTGTATTTCTTATTTCCTAGTAGCAACAACAATACTCAACAGTTGTTCCTAAACCTTTGAGTTCCAAATTCTCCCCATCCCTCCCTCCCCACCCATTCCCTTTGGGAAGGCAGGCAATTCAATATAGGCCCTATCTGTGTAGTTTTGCAAATGACTTTGATAACAGTCGTGTTGTATAAGAATAATTGTATTTCCCTCCATCCTATCCTGCCTCCCATTGTTTCTATTTTGTCTTTTGATCCTGTCCCTCCTCGAGGGTTGACTTCAAATTGCTCCCTCCTCCCATTACTTTCCCTTCCATCATTCCCCCCACCTTGCTTATCTCCTTCTCCCACACTTTTCTGTATTGTAAGATAGGTTTTCATACCAAAATGAGTGTGCATTTTATTCCTTCCTTTAGTCGAATGTGATGAGGGTAAACCATGTTTTTTCTCAACTCTCCTCTTTTTCCCTCCACTAAAAAGTCTCCTGCTTGCCTCCTGAATGAGATATAATTTACCCCATTCCATTTCACCCTCTTTCATCCCACTGCATTTCTCTCTAACCATTTGCCTTAATTTCTTTTAAGGTATTTTCCCATCCTATTCAATTCACTCTGTGCTCTCTGTCTCTGTATGTGCATGCATGTGTGTATTTGTGTGCACGCATGCATGTACGTGTGTGTGTGTGTGTGTGTGTGTGTGTGTGTGGTCCCACCAACTACCCAGATACTGAAAAGTTTTAAGAGTTACAAATACTGTCTTTCCATGTAGGAATGTAAACAGTTCACCTTTGGTAAGTCCCTTATGATTTCTCTTTGCTGTTTACTTTTTCATGCTTCTTCTCATTCTTGTGTTTGAGAGTCAAATTTTCTTTTCAGCTCTGGTCTTTTCATCAAGAATGCTTGAAAGTCCTCTGTTTCATTGAAAGACCATATTTTCCCCTGAAGTATTATACTCAGTTTTGCTGGGTAGGTGATTCTTGGTTTGAGTCCTAGTTCCTTTGACTTCTGGAATATCCTATGCCACACCTTTCAATCCCTTAATGTAGCAGCTGCTAGATCTCGAGTTATCCTGATTTTATTTCCACAATACTGGAATTGTTTCTTTCTAGCTGCTTGCAAGATTTTCTCCTTGACCTGGGAATTCTGGAATTTGGCCACAATGTTCCTAGGAGTTTCTCTTTTTGGATCTCTTTCAGGTGGTGATCGATGGATTCTTTCAATACTTATTTTGCCCTCTGGTTGTAGAATGTCAAGGCAGTTTTCCTTGATAATTTCATGGAAGATGATGTCTAGGTTTTTTTTTTTTGATCATGACTTTTAGGTAGTCCCATAATTTTTAAATTGTCTCTCCTGGATCTATTTTCCAGGTCTGTTGTTATTCCAATGAGATATTTCACATTCTCTTCCATTTTTTCATTCTTTTGGTTTTGTTTTGTGATTTCTTCGTTTCTCAGAAAGTCATTAGACTCCATCTATTCCATTCTAATATTGAGAGAACTATTATTTTAAATGAGCTTTTGAACCTCTTTTTCCATTTGGCTAATTTTTCTTTTGAAAGCATTCTTCTTCTCATTGGCTTTTTGAACCTCTTTTGCCAATTGAGTGAGCCTATTTTTCAAGGTGTTATTTTCTTCAGGATTTGGTTGGGTCTCCTTTACTAAGGTATTGACCCGTTTTTCATGCTTTTCTTGCATCTCTCTCATTTTCTTCCCAGTTTTTCCTCCATCTGTCTAACTTGATTTTCAAAATCCTTTTTGAGCTCTTCCACGGCCTGAGCCCACTGGACATCCACCTGGGATGTCTGGGATACAGAGGCCCCGACCTCCACATCCTTCCCTCATGGTAAGAATTGTTCCTCATCATCAGAATTGAAGGGTGGGAAAATCTGTACCCCATCAAAGTAGCTTTCTATAGTCTTATTTTTCTTCTCTTTTCTAAGCATTTTCCCAGCCAGTTACTTGACTTCTGATATTCCTGTCTACCCCCGCCTAGATCCGCCCAGCTAGTGCTTGGGGTCTGAGTTTCAAATGGGCTTTCCATGGCAGACCTGGCTGCTATTCAATGTGACCTTAAGTTCTGGTGCTCAGGTTGGGGCAGGGCTACCTCCCAGGCTCAGTTCCCTCAGGGGATTTATGCAGAGACCTTCAATAATGGAACGGGTGTGGGCAGGGCTGTCTCCCAGGCTCTCATCCCTCAGGGGGTTTATGCAGAGACCTTTGGTAATGGAGCGCCTGCTTGCTTGGGGAGTCCTGGGCCTCTGCCGCTGCCTCTGGGCTGCCTCCCAAGGGGGCCAGAGTCATGGAGACACCCCGCTCCCCTCTTGGCCAGCTCAGAAGTCTCTCTCACTGACCTGTAACACCTGTGGGTGGAGGGACCTTCGTGGCTGCCAGAGATTCCATCCCTGAAGCCTGCTCGGATCTGCTCCTCAGGGGCCGCGTGCCAGGGCAGCTCCACTGTCCAGAGCACAATGGACCCCTGAGGACGGCTCTCCAGGGCTCTCTGGAAGGGAGATCTTTTCCACTGTGTTTCTGCGCACCTTACAGTGATCCAGAATTTGTGGGGAGTTCTTTTTGCAGGAAATATATGGGCTGTGGGTTCAGAGGTAGCATATGTGAGTCTTTCTACTCCACCATCTTGGCTCCTCCCCCTCCAGAGGATAAAATAAATATTGAAAGAATCCACTGATCACTTCCTAAAAGAGATCCCAAAAGCAAAACTTCTAGGAAAATTATAGCCAAATTCCAGAGTTCTCAAGTCAAGGAGAAAATATTACAAGCAGCCAGAAAGAAACAATTCAAGTATTATGGAAATACATTCAGAATAACACGGGTTTTAGGAGCTTGTGCACTAAGGGATAGAAGGGCTTGGAATATAATACTCTAGAGGTCAAAGGAGAGAGGATTAAAACCAAGAATCATCTACTCAGCATAACTGAGTATAATGCTTCAGGGTAAAATATGAATTTTTCATATTTTCTTCATATTTCTTTCTATTTTCTTCATATTTTCATATTTTTTCATATTTCTTTCTATTTTCTTCATACTTTCATATTTTCTTCATATTTCTTTCTATTTCATATTTTATTCATATCATATTCATATATTTATATCATAAAATATGAATTAGAATGATTCATGAAATATTTCTATATCAATGAAACAGGAGTCTAAGCATTCTTCTTGAAAAAATAAAGTTGAATAGACAATTTGACTTTCATATAAAAGAATCAAGGAAACATGAACAGGTAAACAGCAAAGACAAGCCTTAAGCAACTCATTATATTTGGAGTATTTATATTCCTTTATGGAAAGTATTATTCGTAATTTATGAGAACTTTTTTAGTCTTGGGACAGTTATAGGGAATACATATATATACATATATATATGTATATATACATATATATACATGTATGTTAGTGTAGGTGTATATTGTTATGTATGTATGTGTATATTATGTACATGTAGGTATGATATATAGGTGTGTCTCTGTGTCTATATATATATATATACATATATATACACATACCCATATGTATGTATATCTGTGTGTGTTTCCATATACATAAATATGTATATATATATATATATGTGTGTGTGTGTGTGTGTGTGTAGACATAGATATAGGGCACATGGTGAGCTGAATATGAAGGGAGAATACCTTAAAATTAAAATTTACAGTTGAATGGAATGTACTAGGGCTATGAGAAAGGGAAAGGTAGAATGTAGGTAATTATCTCACATAAAAGAGGGAAGAAAGAACTTTTATAATGGAGGAGATGAGGGGGAGATGAAAGGAAATAATTGAGCATTATTCTTATGGAATTCGACTTAAGAGGGAATAAGACACAGTTCATTGCATATGGAAATCTATTTTGTCCTGCAGGAAGGCAAGAAGGATGGGGATAGGAGAGGGAAGATAATCGAAGGGACAGCAAATTTGGGAAAGGCACAATCAGAAGCAAACAGTATTGTGGAAGTGACAAATATTGTGTTCAAAGGAAAGAATGGAATAAATGAAGGGCAGGATAGGACAGAGGGGAATGTGGTTAGTCTTTTACAACATAAATAATATGGAAGTGCATTTTTACATATGTCTGAACGATATTAAATTGCTTGTTTTCTCAATGAAGACAAGTGGGAAGGGAGGGAGACAATATGGAACTCAAAGCTTAAAGGATAAATGTTAAAAATTGTTTTAGATGCAAATTGAAATTAATCTATAGAGACAATGGAGTATAGAAATTTATTTTGCCCTACAGGAAAATAGAGAGCAAGGGGAATGGAAAGAAAGTGGGTAATAGAAGGGAGGATACACTGGAGGAAGTGGTTGATGGGGTGTATGTTGTGCTTGGTTGGAGGTGGGGAGAGATGGGGAGAAATGTTTGAATTCAAAATCTTGTGGAAGTGAACGTTAAGAATTGAAAATAAATAAATTATATATCAATAAGGAAAAAAAAAGTAAACTAACACAAAAGGCAAAAGAGTTCCAAAAAGTCAATGAGTAGAAGAATACTTTATAAAGGAGAATGGGTCAAATGGGAAAAGAGTTCCAAAAGTTCACTGAAGAAAGTAATTATTTAAAAATTAGAATGCAAAAAATGTTAACTAATATCATATAAGTCATAGAAGACTGTGTGAAGTATCTCACTGGAAAAACAACTGACCTGGAATATACATCAAGGAGAAATGACTTAAAAAATTGTTAAACTACCTGAAAACCATAATCAAATCAAGGGCTTTCACATCAAGAAATTCAAGAAATAATTCAAGAAATTATCAAGGAAAACTTCCCTGATATTCTAGATCCAGAGGATATATCAAAATGGAAGAATCCACTGATAACCTTCTGAAAGATATCCCAAAAGGAAAACTCCTGGAACATTGTAGCCAAATTCCAGAGTTCTCAGGTCAAGGAGAAAATATTATAAAGAGTCAGAAAGAAACAATTCAAATACTGTTGAAACATAAGTACGATAACACAGGATTTAGCAACTTCTATACTGAAGGATCAGAGGTCCAGAGGTCAAAGGAGATAGGATTAAAACCATGAATACCTACCCAGCAAAAGTGAGTATAATACTTCAGGGGAAAAAATGGAATTTCAATGAAATAGAGGACTTCCAAACATTCTTGTTGAAAAGATCAGAGATGAATAGTGAATTTTACTTTCAAATGCAAGAATCAAGAGAAGTATAAAAAGGTAAACAGGAAAAAGAAACAGAAGGGGCTTATTAAAGCTGAACTCTTTACATTTTTATATGGAAAGATGATATTTTTAACTCGTGGGACCTTTCTCAGTATTAGGATACTTGAATAGAATACATACACACACACCACACACATAAATTGATTGGGACACTAATGTACTGTTGATGGAGGGAGAGAGACAGAGAGACAGAGACAGAGAGAATGGTGAGCTGAAGATGAAAGGATGGTATCTGAAAAAGGAAATAAAGTGTTAAGAGGAATGTACTAAAAGAAAGGGAGAGGTAGAATGTAGTTAATCTTCTTACATAAAAGATATAAGAAAGAGTCTTTGCAATGGAGGGGAAGAAGGGAAGGGGAGAGGGAATAAATGAGCCTTCTATTCTTCCCATTTGACTTAAGGAGGAAATAACATACATATTCCATTGAGTGTGGAAGTTCATTTTACCCTAAAGGGAGCCAAGGAGGATGGGGATAAATGTGGGCAGGGAATAATAGAATGGACATTATACTGGGGGAAGGGGAAATGAGAAGTAAACACATTCGCAGAAGGATATGTCAAAGGAGAGATAAATAAAAGGAGGGTGAGAAAGTATAGAGGGAAATATAGTTAGTCTTTTACAACATGACTGTCATGGAGTTCTTTTGTATAATCACATATGTATAACCTATATGGAATTTCTTGCCTCTTCAATGAGGGTGGGTGAGGAGTGGGTAAGAGAGAGAATGTAGAACTCAAAGCTTTAGAAATGAATGTTAGAGGCTGTTTTTTATGCAATAAGGAACTAAGATATTTAGACAATGGGGCATAGAAATCTATGTTACCCTACAGGAAAATAGAAAGGAAGGGGATAAGAGTGGGAGGTGGGTGATAGAAGAGAGGGCAGACTAGAGGAAAGGGAAATCACTGTCCTGGGGTGGAGGTAGGGGAGAGGTGGAGAGAAAAACTGAAATTCAGAATTTTGTAGAAGTGAAGGTTGAAAACTGACAATAAACTTAAAAATCTAATTGAAGAAAACATTTCATCCAAAAATTGGAATTGGGCAAACAAAAGTTAAAAACCATATCAGACTTCAAGAATCAGTCAAACAAAATCAAAAGAATGAAAAAAGAGACAAAAATATAAAATACCTCATTGGAAAAACAAGAGACCTGGAAAATATATCTAGGAGATATAATTTAACTATTATTGATCTGCCTGAAAGCCATGATGAAAACAAAAAGAAAGCCTATGCAGCATCTTCCAAGAAAACATCATCATCAAAAAATAAATAAATAATAACTACTCTGAAATTTTAAAAAAAAGAGAGTAAAATGGTCATTGAAAGAATCCATGAATCACTGACTGAAAGAGACATCCAACTGAAATTGCCAAAAAAATTGTAGCCAAATTTGAAAATTATTAGATGAAAGAGAAAATATTGCAATCAGTCAGAAAGAAAATAGATAAGCAAATATTGTGAAAACACAGGCAAGAATTCATTCACAGGAGCTTGCAATTTCTACATTACATGATTCTAGGGCTTGAAATATGATATTCAGCAAGGCACAGGAGTTTGGATTGCAACCAAGAAACTACCCAGCAAAACTGAGAATAGTATTTCAGGGGAGGAGATGGACCATCAAGAGATAAAGGATTTCCACACCTTCATGATGCAAAGACCAGATCACAACAGAGAATCTGACCATCAAATACAAGATTAAAGAGAGGCATAAAAAGAGAAAGAGGAAAAGGAAACAAACACAACATATCATACAATAAATACAAACTGTTTACATCCCTACAAGGAAAGGTGTTAAAGTCTTGAGGACGGTATTTTTATTATGACATTTACAAGGGGTGTACATCCACAGAGGGCCTCGGTATAAATTGAATTTGATGTAATGATAAAAAATCTAATTAAGAGGTGGAAAGGGATTATACTGGGAGAAAAGGAAAGGGGGAGGCAGAAAAGGGTAAATGCTATGACATGAAGAGGCATAAAGACCTATTCCAGCAGAGGGAAAGAAGGGAGGGTGACAAACATTGTTTGAACCTTATTCTCATCAGATTTGGCTCAAAGAGGGAATAACATAGTCATTAAGTATAGAAATATAACTTAACTTATAGGAAGTAGGAGGGGAAAGAGGAAAGAAAAGGGAGGATATGGATAGAAGGGATGGAAGAAGTAATAAGGTAAATGGAACAAAAGAGTGGGGGCTGATAGAAGAGAGGGAAGATTGAGTAAAGCTCTAGTGAGGAGGGAAAGGGAGTAGACTCTATTATGCTTCACCTGAAGTTAAAAAAAAAAGGACTAGCAATCCTTATCTCAGACAAAGCAAAAGTCAAAAATAATTATTTTACTAAAAGGAATAAGAAAGGAAACTATATCCTGTTAAAAGATACCATAGACAGTGAAGTGACATCATTACTAAACATATATACACCAAGTGGCATAGCATCCAAATCCTTAGAGGAGAAGTTAAGGGACTTACAGGAAGAAACAGATAATAAAACTTCACTAGTGGGGGACTTCCACTCTCCCTCTCAGAACTTGATAAATCTAACCAAAAACAAACAGAAAGAAGCTAAGAAGGTGAATAAAATTTTACAAAAGTTAGATATTGTAGACCTCTGGGGGGAAAAAAATTGAATGGGGATTAAAAAGAATATACCTTTTTTTTTCTCAGTAGCACATGGCTCCAACGCAAAAACTGGCTATGTATTAGGGCATAAACATCTCACAACACAATGCAGAAAGGCAGAAATATTAAATGCATCCTTTTCAGATAATAATTCAATAAAGTTTACATATAATAAGTGCCATAGAATAACATTAAAAATTAATTGGATGCTTAATGATCCAATCCTAAAGAACGGGTCAAACTATAAATTAAAGAATTAATCAATAACTTCATCCAAGAGAATGACATAGTAAGTCAGCCTGCCAAAACTCATGGTATGCAGCAAAAGCAGTTCTTATGGAAAGTTTTATAGCTCTAAATGCTTACATGAATAAAATGGAGAAAAAGGAGATCTATCAATTGGGCATACAACTAAAAACATTTAAAAACATGTAATTCCAATGCTATATAAAGTATTTGGTAAAATAGGCAAAAAAATCAATAACATCAAATTCTTTTTATGATACAAATATGTCACTAATACCTGTACCAGGAAGATTCAAAACAGATAAAGAAAAATTATAGACCAATTTTCCTAATGAATATAGGTGAAAAAAATTAAAATATTAGCAAAAAGATAACAGAAACTTATTACAAGAATAATACTCTGTGACCAGATAGGATTTATACATGGAATGAAGGAGTAGTTCAATATTAGGAAAACTATCAAAATACTTGTACATATCCACAACAAAACGAATAGAAATCATATGATTATCTCACTAGAAGCAGAAAAAGCTTTTGACAATATGTAACAAATTTCTATTGAAAATACTGGAGAGCATAGGAATAAATGGGGTCTTCTTTTAAATGCTAGGTATTATCTATCTAAAATTATTAGCAGGCATTATAGTTAATGAGATAAGCTAGGAGCATTTTAGAAGGGGTGAAACGATGATGCTCATTATCACTACTGTTATTCAGTATGGTACAAGAAACATTAGCTTTCGCAGTAAGGGAAAAAAATAAATTGAAAGAATTAGGATAGGCAAAGAAGAAACAAAGTTATCGCTCTTCATAGATGATAAGATATTCTTATAAAATCAAGCAAAAATTACTTGAAATTATGAAGAACTTTAGCAAAGTTGCAGGATATAAAATATACTCAAGAAAATCATTAATATTTCAATATATTACCAGTAAAACTCTGCAGCAAGACATAGAAAGATAAATTCCATTCAAAGTAAATGCAGACATTATATAATATTTGGAAGTCTGTCTGGCAAAGCAAATCCAGAACTATATGAACACAATTACAAAACAGTTTTCACACTAATATAGTAAGATCTAAATAAGTGCAGAAAGATCACCTGCTCACAGGTAGGATGAGTTTTTATAATAAAAATGACAATTCTATCTAAATTAATTTACTTCTTCAGTACCATACTAATCATAATACCAAAAAAAAATTATAGAGCTAGAAAAAAATAACAAAATTCATCTGGAAGAGAAAAAGTTCCAGAATATCAAGGTAAATAATGAACAAAATGCAAGGGAAGGTGGCCTAGCTGTACTAGATTCTCCATTGTATTATAAAACAGCAATCATCAAAACTACTTGGTACTGGCTAAGAAATAGAGTGATAAATCAGTGCAATTCGTTATGTACTTAAGATATAATAGTCAATAACTATAGTACTCGACTGTTTGATAAATCCAAAGACTCTAGCTTCTAGGATAAGAATATACTATTTAACAAAAAACTGCTGGAGAAACCGGGAAATCGTACGAGAGAAAGTAGAAATAGACCAACAATATCTTACACCCTAAACTAAGATAAAGTCAAAATGGGTACATAATTTAGATATAAAGACTGATACTATAAGCAAACTAGGGAGACAAGGAATAGTTTATCTGTCAGATATGTAGAGAAGATGACCAAAGAAGAAAAAGAGAATATTGTGAAATGAAAAAAATGGATTATTTTGATCCCATTATATCAAAAACGTTTTGCACAGAGAACCAATGCAACCAAGATTAGAAGGGAAGCAGAAAGTTGGGAAATAATTTTGACAGCCAGAGCCTTGGGTAAAGGTCTCATTCCTAATATTTATAGAGCACTGAGTCAGATTTGTAAGAAAACAAGTCATTCTCCATTTGATAATTGGTCAAAAGTTATGAACAGGCAGTATTCAGGGCAAGAAATTAAAGATATCTATAGTTATATAAAATGCTCTAAATCACCATTGATCAGAGAATTGCATATTGATAAATGATCATAAGATATCAACAGTTTTAAGATGAAGTAATCAGAACTATCTATAGCCACATCAAAAAAAAAATGCTTTGACTCACTACTGATTGGAGAAATGGAAATTAAATAAATTCTGAGGTACTACCTCATACCTTTTAGATTGACTAATAGGACAGAAAAGAAAAATGAAAAAAAAGTGGAAGGGACATAGGAAAAGTGAAAAAAACTGTCTATCCCCCAAGAAAGAACTGATTGTGTCTGAATAAAGATTGAAGCATACTTTTTTTAAGTTTCCTTATTTTTCTTGAATGTTCCACCATCCCTTTTGCCCTGTTTTTTTCCACAATCTGGCTATTATGAAAATGTTTCACCTGCCATACATGTATGGTGTATCAAATTGCTTGCCTTCTAAATGAAGTGAGGTGGGGAGGGAAGAAGGGAAGGAATTTGAAACTTAAAGTTTGAAAAAGCAAAGCTAAAATTGTTTTCGCATGTAACTGGTGAAAATAAAATACTGAAAAAAATAAGATCACATAATCACTAAGGGGCAAAACCAATGTGGAGTTCAGCAGCAAGAGATAGAAAGATAAAATAGATAAAAACAGGATAAAATAGATAAAAATATAGAAAGATAAAATAGGTAGAAAGATAAAATAGTTAGCTCAGTAAAATTTAAGGACAATAATAAGTGGTTTATACAACACTGTCCATTAGAAAAGTTGTGGAAGACGGGATAGGCAAAGTAATTTAAAAAAAAAAATGAATGTGAACTGAAATAATTTCGAGAATAATAAAACATCATGCCTTGATAGATCTTTTAAAGTTAAAGTTACTTATACAAGTTCTCTCAAAATTCCTCCCAGTTACTTTGAATTGTGAAAGAAAACTATCTATAATGAAAAAGATACAGCATCCAAGGCCTTTTTTTCTTTTTTCCTGGAAGTGAAATTTCAATGATTGTAGAATAGAAAAGATCTTATTAGGTCATTTCCCAAGAACCAACAGAGGAGAGTTAGCTCCAATCTTCTCTAATATTTTGTTTGGGCCAATCGCCAGTGTCCCAAGCATGCAATAATGCTTTTGTTGGCTGAGCATGCCAATGTGTAATGGGCATCACCATTATTTTTTTTCCTGCTAGTCTGACATTTCCTTTGGAATAATTGCATGTCATTTCACATGAGTTAAACCCCTTTGGATGATTGGCTTCTGCCCTTGCAATCCATCTCAATTTACAATGCCTGGCATTAAGTATGTAGTCAGAAAACAAGTAGAAGTTTCCTTTGTGGGGTGGGGAGAAATCCTTGTTCATATACAGGACCGTCATCATCATCCTCATCATCATCATCATCATCATCATCATCATCATCATCATCATCATCATCATCTTCATATTATCATTATTCTAGAGAAAGTACGCCAAGTTAGTAAATCAGTTCTTAAAAGACAATAGTATAACATGACAACATATTTGTGAATAGCATTTGATAGGTTCTTTGACTGTTTTCTTATTTATTATTATGTTTATGTTGCATTCACCAAATGCACTATAAAATCCCAGAGGAGTGGGAATATAATGGCATTTTGGGGCAACAAAGAACCTTGGGCTAGACATATAACCCTCTATGCCTCAGTTTATTCAACCATGAAATTAGCTGGGTGGGCTGAATAACTGTTAAGGCAGGAATTTTTATTCTTTTTGTGTCATGAATGCTAGTAAGAGCCTAGTGAAACTACTGGGCCAGAGGTGCTATTGTTCAGATGTTTCAGTCATGTCCGACTTTTCATAACCCCATTTTGGCATTTCCTTGGCAAAGATACTCTATGAGTTTGCTATTGATTTTTCTAGTTCATTTTACAGATGAGGAAACTAAGAAAAAAGGATGAAGTGATTTTTCCAGGACCTTACAGTTAATAAGTGTCTTAGGCCAGGTTTGAACTCAGGAAAATGAGTCTTCCTAATTCCAAGATGAGTGCTCCATCCATCATGCCACCTAGCTGCCCAGAGAGATAGAGATTGGGGTATAATTTCCTGGACACCAGATTAAGAACTCTTGCTCTAATTTCTCTTTAAACTCTAATTTCATAATGCTGTCTTCGAAACTTTGTAGGCAGAGCAAATATCTTCCAAAATTCGGTATTTGCCATATTGTTTTTATTTTCTGTAATATTTCCCTCATCACTAAGAATTCTGAGTTGCACATAATAGGCACTTAGCATAAATTTGTTGAATCCCATTTTGTTGTTTTCTGAAGATGTATTTCAGAAAACTATCTTCCAGTTATTTATACTATCTTCTGGAATAATACATACGTACACAATACACGCATGCATATATATATATGGATGGGTATATATGTGTATACACACATATGCATGCTTGCATATATGTATACAGAGAGGGAATATATACAGTATACATATACAAGTATATTATATATGCACACATATACACACATACATATATAAATACATATATGTGCATTTATGTTCATGTATACATATGCATGTACACACTTATATATGTACACACATAGGTACAAATCTTGAAGTTGGCTAGAAATGGAGAAACCCCTAGTCAAAAACGCTAATTACTTGAGAATAAATTTCTCTTGGCTTGTGTGCCTTCAACTGCCTGGCTCTGCTAACATTGTTTTCCCAAGTCTGATAAGTAAATGGAATAGCATTGATTAAAGCATCAATGATTTCCAAAGTTGTGAAACAGAGGCTATTCTTGATATTATTTTCCAACCATAAGAAACTAATTCCCTTCCCTCCGCAATCAAATACCCAAATGATTGAATATCTATTCACTCTGTAATCACATTGACTGCAATCTCAATGTTGATAATCACTCTAATGATAGAACTTACTGTACAAACCTACTTGTCTTATGAACAACTTTCCATGATCTCATATAAGTTTCCTATGGGGGTATACTCAACATGTTACAGGTCTTTTTTTATCTTTCCCCTGATGACATATGAAGACAATGGTCATGCCAATGAATGTGTGTGTGTGAGCGTGTGTGTGTGTGTAGGGTGTAGTTGAGGCAGATAAATGTCATGATGCATACAGGGCTAGACATAAGTTAAAATTTGATCTTAGGCATTGATTGTCTTTGTAATTCTGGTTAAATAATCTAAACTCTGTATGCCTCTGTTCACTTTATTTGTCTCCTGAGGAACCTGTACATGGGCCAAAAGCAAGAGTTTGAACCAATATGGAACAACTTATTTGTTTAAGATTGTAAAGCTCATATGATAAATTGTATATGCATATATCTATCTATCTGCGTGTATATATATGTATACATATATACATATAATATCACCTTATTTATTTAAGTTATGAAAGTACATCATTTAAAATAAGGATGGATGGATCAAAAGCAAGAATTAATGCTACAAGAAAAATAGCCATAATCTCAGATATGCAGATGATTCCACTCTAATGGTAGAAAGTAGAGAAGAATTAACAAGCCTCTTGAGGACAGTGAAAGAGGGGAATATAAAAGCTGGTTTCAAGTTCAACACACACACACACACACAAAAAGATATTGGCAACTAGTCCCACTGTTTCCTGGCAAATAGAGGGAAAAGAAATGGAAGTAGTTCCAGATTTTATATTCTTGGGCTCAAAGATCACTGAAGACAGACTGCAGCCATGAAATTAAAAGACACTTACTACTTGAAAGGAAGGTTTTGGCAAATGGCAAATCTGGACAGAGTACTAAAAAGCAGAGGCATTATAATGTTGACAAAGGTCCATATAGTCATAGCTATACTTTTTTTCTACCAATAGTATATCTCTATGAGAGTTGCATTACAAGGAAAGCATCGCGCTGCAGAATAGATGCTTTTGCATAGTGGTATTGGAGAAGACTTCTGAGTGTCCCTTAGCCAGCAAGGATATCAAATCAGTAAATATTTAAAGAAATTAATTCAGGATAGTCACTGGAAAGGCAGGTAGTGAAGCTGAAGCTAAAACATTTTGGCCACATAATAAGACAGGAGTCATTGCAAAAACAAAACAAAAAAAACAAAAACAAAAATTACCCCAAGGATGGGAAAGATTGAAGACAAAAGGAAAAGCAGGGATGGATAGTATAATGAAAACAATACACATGAACTTGAGCATACTTTGAAAGGCAGTGGAGGATGGAAGGGCTTGGTGCCCATAGGTCACAAAGAGTCAGATATGACTGAACAACTAAAAAACAAGGAAAATGCCTCAGTTTCTTGACTCTAAAATGGGGATATAGCTCCTACCCCCAAAGGTTCACATGAGGATCAAATAAGATAATATTTGTAAAGTACATATGTTTGTTTATAGTTACTTAGAAAATTCAAAGCATAAAAATATTATTGTATGTTCACATATACATGCATATATATCAATAGCTATATATATGTGCATATGTATATGTCTACATGTATGTATAAACACACACACACTCAACCCTACCTATACTCATACCCACTCACTCAGCTATCTAGGCAATACAGCGGAGAGATCAATAGACCTGGAGTCACGAATACCCACGTTCAGACCTAATCTCTGTCATTTACGATCTGTTTGAACCTAGTCAAGTCACCTAATCTCTATAGGGTTCAATTTCCTTACCTACAAAATAGGGATAATAATATTATCTACCTCCCAAATAATCTCCCTAACTGTTGTGAGGAAATGAGATAATACTGGTAAAATATATTGTAAAACACATACACACATATATATGTATGTGTATATATATAAATGTATATTAGTGAATATTAAAAGTATGTATATATGTTTGTATAATTGTTCTTCAGTCATTTTACGTATAGATCTATAATACTGAAAATATTTTATAATGGATCTATTATTTCTTTTGAAGTATATCATAATATTGAAAACAGATATCTTTTATCAAATTTGATAAATTGCATAGACAATTAGGCAAAACACTTTCATGGTTTCAAATTCCTTCTCAGATGGTATTTTTAAATTCCATATTTTTATACAAACCACAAAATATCATAACATTCACAAATAGTAGCATCTAAAGGAACTTTTTAATATTTAGAGAATCCCTTTTTCCTGTTCTCTGGGTGTGGAAGGAAAGGAATTAGGCTTCATTTCAATTTTCCATTTATTGTCTTTGGCAAGGCAAAATCTTAGCATTGGTACGCATTATTAAATTGAAGATTTGTATTGGCAGGTATTAGAAATTTCTAGAGATTCTCAGTTGGAGAAGCAAAAATCTCACACAATTTTTACTGTAAACTACAAGTTTATTTTTTTTATCATTTTTAACCATAACTGTTGATTCCCAGAGGATTCACCTAATTAAGGCTGCCAAAATTTTCCTGGGATTTTGGCCAAGTGATAGAAAAATACACATAGCAGAAGAGTTCTCCTAGGGATCAAGCCACATGGTCCTGATTTCAATTTCTACATAGTTGTCAAAAGCTAATCTCCCAGGACTTAGAACATGGAAATATGACTCCTAAGCTTCTTGGCCACGTTCCCCTATTCTTGTGATGTTGATTTACTGAGAAGCACAATGAGATCTTTCTGTTAACTGATATGTTGAAATAAGAAGAATTTTGCTCTGAGAGTTTCTAAGAGACTTAAGCATCTATAAGGGAATTTTGGCTTACTACTCTAGCTTCAATACACAGGGCCATTCTACTAATAACTCCCATCGTGGTTAAAAAAGGAAGCCAGTTTATTTAAGTAAATATAGCTGCTTTGTGACTATGAATGTGTGCTAGAGGAGGAAGATTGCAGACATATGTAAGGAATAAACAAAACAAAAGGATAATAGTGAGATTGAGTCTTGTGTGAAGGAAAGCATCTAAAAATAACAGATGGGAGAAGAGCCAAGATGGTAGATTAAAGGCAGGGACTTGATTGAACTCTCCCCCCAAACCCCTCCCAATACCTATAAAAATGACTCTAAACAAATTCTAGAGGTGCTGAATCCGCAAAATGACAGAGTGAAGCAAATTTCCATTACAAGACCACCTTGAAGATCAACAGAAAATGTCTGATACACCAGCATGACAGAGGAATACAGTTGAGTGTAGCCTGTGCCAGCATAGACAAGAATAGTACAGGCCTCAGGAGACTGAATCTCTGGTAGCTGAAGCAGTTTCCAGACTTCTCAAGCCACAAACACCAAAGACACATAGAAGTTCTGTAGAAAAGGTCTGTTGGACCTCGGTGAGAGAGGAGCAGCATTCAATCTCTACCACGGGACAGCTGCAGAAACAGTAACTGGTTCAGGAACTCTCAGTTCACAGACAGTAGGGGATGTAGCATCTGATCAGAAAGCAATTGTAGGGATCTTTTTGCTGGTGGACAGGCAGAATCCTCTTGCTTTGCCTGTGCTTGGATCTGGGTTGCAGTGCTGGGTGGCAGTCCTGGGGCAACAAGGAGTGCAGGCATGGTAGAACTTCTGTCCATGATGCAGAGGAAATTATTCTCTCATTTCTAAGGAAGGAAAGAGTACCTTTTATCACTCACAGACCAGAATACAGACCAGCAGAGGAGAGAACACCTCTCCTTTGATCTTACCAACTTGGAAGAACTGAAAATTTACAGGTCCCTAGAAATATCTCTGAAAAGGGCTGCCCCAAATGCCTGAAGCTTGATGCTGGAAGCATAGTCCTACCTTAATAAATAATTAAAAAGTCAAGTATTTGGCTAGGAAAATGACCAAACAGTGGGAATAATCAGACTACAGTATCTTACTTTAAAGACAAGGAAGATCAAAACATACAGCCAGACAAAGACAGCAAAGTCAATACTCCTACACCCAAAGCCTTCAAGAAAAAACTTAATTTTTCTAAGGCCATGGAATAGCTCAAAAAGGATTTGAAAATTAAGTAACAGAAATAGATTAAAAATTGGGAAAGAGAAATGAGAGTGATGCAAGAAAATCATGAAAAATGAGTGAACAGTTTGCTTAAAGGACACCCAAAAAATGCTGAGGAAAGTGACATCTTAAAAATGAGTCTAACCCAAATAGCAGAAGAGATCCAAAACTCCAATGACATTTTTTAAAAAGCAGAATAAGCCAAATGAAATGGAAAAGGAGATGCAAAAACTGATTGATGAAAACAGTTCCTCAAAAGTTAGAATGGAGGAAATGGAGGTTAATGACTTTATAATAAATCAAGAAATTATAAAACAAAACTAAACTGAGGGAAAAAAATAGAAGACAATGTCAAATATTTTATTGGAAAACATTTGACCTGGTAAATAGATCTAGGAGAGAGAATTTAAAACTTCTTGGACAACTTGAAAGTCAAGAAATGAGAAAGAGATTATGTTTTACTTAGGGGCTTACTGTTTGAAAATGTTTGTTTGGAATGTAAACAGTTCAACCTTAGTAAGTCCCTTATGATTTATCTTTTCTGTTTACCTTTTCATTCTTCTCTTAAATCTTGTGTTTGAAAGTCAAATTTCTTTTTAGCTCTGATCTTTACATCAAGAATGCTTGAAAGTGTTCCATTTCATTGAATGATCCTTTTTTCCCTTGAAATATTATACTCAACTTCGCTGAGTAGGTGATTCTTGGGTTTTAATCCTAGTTCCTTTGATTTCTACAGTATCATATTCCATGCCCTTTGATCCCTTAATGCAGAAGATGCTAGTTCTTGTGTTATTCTGATTGTATTTCCACAATACTTGAATGGTTTGTTTCTAACTGCTTGCAATATTTTCTCCTTGACCTGGGAACTTTGTAATTTGGCTACAAGAGGTTTTCTTTTTGGATCTCTTTCACGAGGTAATCATTGAATTCTTTCAATATTTATTTTGCCCTCTGGTTCAAGGAAGTTTTTCTTGATAATTTCATGAAGGATATTGTCTAGGCTCTTTTTTTGATCATGGCTTTGAAGTAGTCCCATAATTTTTAAATTGTCTCTCCTGGATCTATTTTCCAGGACAGTTTTTTTTTTTCCCAATGAGATAGTTCACATTCTCTTCCATTTTTTTCATTCTTTTGGCTTTGTTTTGTAATTCGTTGGTTTCTAACAAAATCATTGGCTTCCATTTGTTTTCTAACAAAATCATTAGCTTCCATTTGTTCCATCCTAATTTTTAAAGAAGTATTTCCTTCAGTGACCTTTTGAACCTCCTTTTCCATTTGGCTAATTCTGCTTTTTAAACATTCATCTCCTCATTAGCTTTTTGGACTGCTTTTGCCAATTGAGTTAGCCTATTTTTAAAGGTGTTATTTTCTTCATCATTTTCGGGGGTCTCCTTTAGCAAACTGTTGACATGCTTTTCATGATTTTATTCCATAGCTCTCATTTCTCTCCCCAATTTTTTGTCCACCTCTATTACTTGATTTTCAAAATCCTTTTTGAGCTCTTCCATGACCTGAGACCATTGCAATGGTAAGCATTGTTCTTCCTCATCTGAAAAGATGGAGAAAATACTTGTTCATCAAGAAAGTAACCTTCTATAGTCTTATTTTTTTCCCTTGAGTTACTTGAGTTTTGGTTCCTTTATCAAGAGTAGGGAATACTTTGGGGAGCTGTAAGGTCTAAGTTTCTCTAAGGTGACCCAATTACATTCCTACATGGAAAGATAATATTTGTAACTCCTGAGACTTTTCTCAGTATCTGGGTAGTTGGAATTGGAGGGATTACACACACACACACACACACACACACACACACGTGTTTGTGTTTGTGTATATGTGTGTAGAGAGACAGAGACAAAGACAGAGAGGCAGAGAAAGACAGAGATAAAGACAGAGAGTACAGAGTGAGTTGAATAGGAAAGGATCATATCAAAAATATAAAACCAAGAGGTGAGGAAGGAAAATACTGGGAGAAGAAAGGGCGAAATGGGATGGGGCAAGTTATCTCTTATAAGAGGCAAGAAAATGATTTTTTCAGTGGAGGGGAAAAGGGGGGAGGTGAGAGAGAAAAAGTGAACTGTAAATAAGAAATACAGGTAATGGGGTATAGAAATTTATCTTTCCCTATAGGACAGTAGAGAAGATGGGGATAAGGGAAGAGAGGGAGTGCTAGAAGGGAGGCCAGATTGGTGGAAGGGGTAATCAGAATGCTTGGCATTTTGGGGGAGAGAGAGAAGGGGGAGGGGACAGAAGAGGAGATAATTTAGAACTCAAACTTTTGTGGAAATGAATGTTGAAAACTTAAAAGAAATAAATAGAACAATTGTTTGGCCAGATGAGACTCTGGGAAGTTACTAAGGAGGCCCCTGGCCTTGCAAACCCAGATATTGGTCCTTCCCTCTCTCATAACTATGATCAAATATTTGGATCTCTCTCTTGATCTATGATGTATGTATTGCTTTTGTCAAACCTTTGAAAATATGTCTGTTGACCTTTGATTTCTCTGTATTTTCTCTGAAGTTCAGTTTGCTGAGTTGTAACCTGAACTAAGGCAATGATACACATGCTTGATTAAAGTGATTGTTGACTCCTCAAAAGTTGTCTTTCCTTTTAGAAAAGCAGATCAAAGAACCTGTGATAGCAGGGCCCCTCTGCATGTTGGAGTGCTTACTGACATAGCCTTAAAGAGATCACCCCCTTAAAGATATCCCTAAAGGAAAACTCTCAGTAATATTGTTGGCAAATGCAAGAGTTCCCAGGTCAAGGAGAAAATACTTCAAGGAACCAGAAACAAATGTAATTCAAGTACTATGGAAACACAACCAGGATAATACAAGATTTATCAGCATTTGCATTAAGGGATTTCAGGATTTGGAATATGATATTCCAGAGGTCCAAGGAGATAAGATTAAAACTAAGAATCACTACCAATCAGAACTGAGTATAATCCTTCAAGGGGGAAAATGGACATTCAGTGAAATAGAGGGCTTTTTAGTATTCTTGATGAGAAGACCAGAGCTGACTACAAAATCTGATGTTCAGATATAAGACTCAAGGAAAATATGAAAAGGTCAATAGTAGAGAACCATCTTAAGAGATTTTTAGTTAAAGTTGAACTATTTACATTCCTACACCAGAAGATGACATTTGTAACTCATGAGACCTTTCCAAGTATTAGGGTAGTCAGAAGAATGATATACATACATTCATATATACATATGTATAAATGATATGTATGTGTATACATGTGTGTAATGTGTGTATGTGTATATATGCATTCTTGTAAATACACACATATGTATATGTATGTGTGTATATATACGTGTGTGTGTGTGTGTGTGAATGTACTGGGAGAAGGAAAAAGGGAAAGGTAAAATCTGGCAATTTATCTCACATAAAAGAGCAAAGAAATCATTTTTATGGTGATTGAGGAGGGGCATGTGAGAGGGAATGAGTGAAACTTAGTTTCTTTAGATTTTACTTAAGGGAGAAATAACACACTGAATTGGATATGAAAACATGTTTTACACTAGAGGAAAGTAGGTGCAAAGGGGATAAGGTGGTGGGGGGTGATAGAAGGGAGGGCAAATGGGAAAAGAGCTTAATCACAAGCAAACAGTTTTGAAAAGGGACAGGGTCAAAGGAGAGAATAGAAAAAATGGGGAGTGGGATAGGATGGAGGGACATATAGTTAGTCTTTTACAACATGACTGTTATGGAAGTATTTTGCATCCATATATATATATCCTATATCGAATTGCTTGCCTCCTAAATGAAGGTGGGTGGGGAGGGAGGAAGGGACAGAAAATAGATTTCAAAGTTTTAAAAATAATTTTATTGTTTTTACATGCAACTGGGAAATAAGATATATAGGCAGTGGGGTATAGAAATGTCTCTTGTCCTACAGGCAAATAGAAGGGAAGGGGACAGAGTGAAAGAAGGGAGGGCAGATTGGGGGAAGGAGTAATCAGAATTCACAGTGTCTTGGGGTGGGGAAATGGGAGAGATAGGGAGAAAATTTGGAATTCAAAATCTTGTGGAAGTGAATGTTAAAAAGTAAATGAATAAAATGATCTGTAAAAGTAACAGATACAGATAGATAACGTCTTGCTGATGATAACTAGAACAATTTAATCAACTAAGAACAAACCAATAAATATCTATTCAGTATTTATTCATACCAAACAATGATTTCGGTACTGGAGATACTTTTACCCAGTGTACTTTCCCATTACATTTGTTCATTAATTCAATAAACAGTTATTAAGTGCCTGTGTGTGTTCATCCTTCATTGCCGAAGAAGACCATGCCATCAGAGAAATAAAAACATGACTTACACTTGACTTTGTTTTGAGTGAGGGAGGACTGTGCAGGTCACCAGTCTCACTTCTCCTCCAGAGCCATCTGAATCCAGTGACCAGATATTCATCAGGATGACTGGAAATGACCCAGAATGAGGCAATTGGAGTTGTGACTTGTCCAATGTCACACATCTAGTGAGTGTCAAGTGTGTGAGGTGAGATTTGAACTCAGGTCCTCCTGACTCCTGTACTGGTGCTCTATCCACTGCATCACCTAGCTGCCTCTACAATGTTACAGGAGTTGTGCTAAGCCTTGGACATACACGTAGAAAGAGGCAAAACATAGTCTCTGCCTTCAAGGAGTTTGCAACATAATGGGGGAGACAACATACAAATAAATACATACAAAACACTTACCATTTTTGTTCTTTGGATATTTTGGAGTTCCATGTTTAGTAAGAAAATGAATCTTCATTATTTTACAATATCTGCATCTCTTCTGGGGTAAGACATCTATGGACTCCTGTGCTGAAGGAATCTCTAAGTCTGCTTCTCTTATAATCTGGTTTCAATGTTTTATCAAGATAATAAAAGATCCATTTATATATCCAGGGCCAGTAGCCAAGGAGGAACATGAGGATTAAGGCCATAAGTTGGAAAAAAGATGGCAGAAATGCCTTTGAATCCCTAAACTTAATGAGAGATTGCAAGAAAGAAAAATTCCAACTGATAGTAAGATCATGGAATTACAGCTGAAAAGACTTTTGATATCATCAGATTCAACTCCTTTCTTTTCATATAAGGAAACTGAATCACAATGAAGTGAAGTACCTTTTCCATGATCATGCAAGTGTTTGAGGCAATATTTGAACCCAGATCTTCCTGAGTGAAAATGCAATGTTCTCTCTATCCCTATGAAAATTGATTTTTATTCAGAAGGGACCCAAGAGATTAGATAGAACAATTATTTCCATCTACAGAGGTGGAAATTGAGCTCACATACATATAGTAGCAGAGCTGGGATACCAATCCAGAAATCCAGTGCCCAAATCAAATATTCTTTCTAATGAACCATGATAACCAATATCAGCATCAAAAGGTACTGAGACTGCTAGGTGGGACATTTGGTTCTCTAGGCAATGCTGGGTCCCTTTCTGTGATTTGAGCTCAATCCTGAATAATACTAGAAATTTTGATCACATGAAAGTGTGTTAGCAAGAGTAACCAAAAACAGAAGATGGACATCCCAACTCTACAACATGAGCTCTTTTGGTGCCTTTAATTTCTATCCAAAAAAGGCTCTTTTATATTTGATTTCTTATAAATATGATGGTTGTTAAAGGAGTTGATGGCAGATGATGTCATTTCCAGATTTCACCTAGCTAGATTCAGATGATCCAAATGAAGAAATCAAAGGACCTTCAAAGCACAACTTGGCCCTTCAGACCACAAGCAAACCTCTAAAAATGGGAGGGGGTAAACATATATATATATATATATGTGTGTGTGTGTGTGTGTGTGTGTGTGTGTGTGTGTGTGACATCAAATCAAAAATAAAATACCAATATATATCAAAGAAAAAACTTGAACTCAGGTTTTCATGGGCTCCAAGATCAATGTTCTATCTCAATAAATATTTGTGGAATGCATTTAAACTATAAAAGTATTCAGTTTTACTGAATGTGATCAATTCTTTGCTATTCATCTTGAAGGAAAGAAATTTGCAAATTCTAACTTTGTCCAAAATAAATCATAGCTAATTATGGATGATGTTATTATAGATTTTCCCATTCCATTGCCATTTCTCGAGGGTATTGTAACTAAAGAATCTTCACTGTGGGATTTCATTCTTTCTGAAAATTTACATTGTTGCATGGATACCATGATTTTCTAAGTGTCTAGGAATGGTATCTCTGTAGTCTGAATGCATGAATGTATTCTAATGAGGTCTAGATGAGGACATAATAGATCTCGGACTGGAAGGGATCATAGAGGCAGAGTACACTCATTCACCCATTTTACAGTTGTGGAAAGTGGGACTCATTCATTATCACACAGTGAGTATGAGAGTGAAACTTGAACCTGGTCTTTCTGACTTCCACTTACAGCACTTTAACACTATATACCACACAATCTGCACATAAGTTCATAAACAATGTTGTAATCATTGAGTTTTTTTAAGATATGTCCAACTTCATAATTCCAACTGGAGTTTTTTGCAAAGATACTGGAGTGGCTTGTCATTTCCTTCTCCAGCACATTTTACTGATGAGGAACTGAGGCAAGTAAGGTTAAGTGACTCACCCACACAGCTGGTAAATATTTGAGGTTGGATTTGATCTCAGTTCTTCCTAACTTCAGGCCAAGCTTATACCAACTATCTGCCTTCATCAAAGAACACACATACATGATAAATACATTAGACAAACCTACTTCACATGAAAAAAATTCTGAGGAATGAAAGTCAGCTGTGAAATTGGACTTCTCAGTGGGATCTACCTATGGAACTTCCTGGCTACTGGTACTAGTTTATCCTAAACAAAAGAAATATGGTGCATAATGTACCTATCTTCCAAACAAAATAAGAGGTCCAAACGTCTGAACATATAAATGTTACGAAATAAGAATTTCTTATTTGAGTTAATATTTATAAAGTGCTTAGCACCATGTTTCACACATAGTAGATGCTAAATAAATGCTTTTTCTTCTGATGATCTAGTTGAAAATAACTGATATTTTAAGCAGATTATTATAAGTTAGTCCTCTAAATATTATGAAAAAATGAGGTAAGATATATTAAGTAGGACTGTATATTAAGCCAATATAAGGTTATTGTTTTTCAATAAAAAGTAGATTATTTTGTTGAGAACTAGAAAATAAATCAGGAGGAATTAATTAGGGACCAATTATGTTGGAAATGACATGTTAGGCTCTGAGTTTGTAAAAGGAAAAAGCAACACAAATCTTGATCTCAAGTCGGATACATTTTATTAGGGGAACAGCATATACACTTACAAGATTGTGCATATGTGTGTATATACATATATATGTATATATACACATGCATATATATACACATTTGCATATATACACATATACATATATATGTATATAAACACACATGTATATATACACACATATATATGCATACAAACACATACATATATATATATATATATATATATAAAACTTTGTAAGTACCATATCCACATTATCAGTTATTATGATAAGGAGGAAATGCATACCAAACAAGGAGACCAGATAGTCCAAGCCAAATCTCAAGAAAGAAATCCCTCAGCCTACCATGTTGAGGCAAATGACACAGCTTCCTCAAACTGGCTTTCAATTTTGACTGTGTAATTGAAAGCTCTGAACAAATTGTGATGGTACAGATGAAAAAAAAATTTCCAATAGTCCCCTAAATAAATCAAATGTCTTTAGAAGAAACAGGGATTTGAATTATATTCTTATAGCATATATATATATATATATGTATATATATGCAGCTCAAGACAGAAACACCAGTATTCTTCTCACAAATCCAATTAAATCTAGTAGACTTCAAATGCTAAGGTATAGAATGTTCAAGCTGGAAAGGAATTTCCATGACAATAAATATGAAAATAATAACTGCTACATACAACAATAATATTGCAAGTTATGTCTACTACAGGTATAATCTCCATTTTCCAGATGAGGAAAAATATGTCCAAAAATCAAGGAACTGCTCATGAGGCTGTTGAGCTACATCTTTTCCTGTGATTGGAGAGGGTATAGTTGGAAAACTTCTCCTAGATCCTCCATTTAAAGAAGAAGCCAAGGGCAGCCATCCTATTATTTTTCAGGTACCTCAAAGGGCTACAAAATTTCATCATGTTCCTGACCTGGGACCACCTTTTTCCTACCTTTCCATAACACATCTTTCTTGACTTCCCTTTTCAGCTTCTTTGTATGGTGTTCTTTCCCTACTCCATTCAACTGTGAACTCCTTGAGAGCATGTACTATTTGGTTGTTTTGTTTTGTTTTGTTTTGTTTTGTCTTTGCTGATATCCCAAACACTTAGTACAGTGCCTGGTGTATAGCAGATACTTAATAAATTGGCTGACAGTGATCATCCTCTAAGTTTCAGGGTGAGGATCCAAACTCACTTTTGCCTAATTTAAGTGTAGATTTCCATGTATTCCCTACAAATTAAAGCCCTTTTATTTCCCAAGTGAAGAAATTGATCCTGAGAAAGATAAAAGATGTGTCCATAGTCACATGGATAGCAGTTTGATATAAAGAAAAGAATAGTATCTCTATAGTCAAAGGAATTGAATTACACTCTCAGCTCTGCTACCCATAGGTAATTCAATTCACCTCTCAACATCTAGGACAAGATCATTATCTAGCTCTCTTCTTGCTCTAAATTCTAGCTCTATGATTCAGAGCCATGTATTAATTCTATAAATGGGAAAACCAAGATAAGGGAAATTAAATGATTAACTAGAGAGTAGAACTTTTTATCAATGAATGGAAGGTAGAAGCAAGATTTCAGTGTGAGTTAAGAAAAGCTTTTCCATAAATTAAAATTGTCCAAAAATGAAAAAAAAATTTCTTATGGGTAGAAAGTTTTCCATCACTATAGGTTTATAACCAATAACTGGTTGACCATTTGGCACTTGGTTATATTGTAGTCAGCACTGTTGATCTGGTATAACAAAATACATAATAATATTTATAAATATTATGTAATGTGATAATTATTATACAATTATTTATGTAATTATAATTAATGCATATTACTTATAACTATTAATAATTATATACTTATTTATAATTATTTTTAAATGTAATATAATTTTTATATTGATGTATTTAGATTACATGATTTCTAGAATCATTTTCAACTGGAAATTCAATGATTCCAACACAGTCATTTTCTGTGTTTCAATTATTTGAAGGGAGTGTGTGTTCCTTTGCTTCCTGGAAGGTGTTGAGAATACACTCAGAGTTCCCTGTCTCCTATTGTAAGATTGAACTTTAACATGGCTCCTCACCTTCACCAGTAGAAGAAGACTGGGCTAGATTCCAATAAAATAAGCTACAATTAAGCATTCAATGTGACAGCACTTCTTTGATACAAAAACACTCTTTGATAATGTCGCCCTAAAAAGTATTATGAAATACAGTTCTACGAACTCAAAAGGAGCAGAGAAATTTAGTGACCTGAATATAGGCTGACCACAATAAATGCCTCCCCAAAATGCCATTTCTTTGACAGGGACACTTACAAAACAGTATTTTTCTAGACCCCAGTGATTTTGTCAATGTTTCAAAAGATACTCCCTATTTAGAAACTCCCTTAATTGATACAATTCAGCAACTATTAGGTATGATTTTTCTTCTCAGGGAATTTCCCAGATGGGCTGAGGGGTTACTTACTTCACACTCTGTAAATGTCATAGGCAGGATTTGAAAGGAAGTCATCCCGACTTCATAGTCGATGCTCATTGTCCACTATGCCACTCCATTTCTCACATTTAGAGGTATTAATTTTTTTCTAAAACGTTATTTTTTGAGTTGTTGAATAATCCTTCAATGACTCTTTAGGAGCTCTCTGGTATTGAAGTATTCCCTCCAAAAGGGCAAAATACAAACCAACCTTTTCTTCACCTGAATCATCTTCATCTGACTCAGTTTTAGTCAAGTGTTCCAAAAATAATTCTTTTTAAAGGTCTTACCCAATGTTCCAGAAGCCTTTTAATATCACCCTAAGTATCAACCCACAGTTAGGCAGTCCATCTTCAATCCCTTGATCAAAATTCCTGGTAGAGCCATATAGTCACTTTAATACATGGCTTATTTTCTAGTCAAACATTACTGGAATGATGTCATTTGCAACACCTCTTTTGTACAAATCATCCTTGATAAAAAGACTGCAGCCTACTTTCACTCACTGTATTTCATTGTATTGTTCTTTTCTATTCTATGTCCTAGTTCTATTCTATTCTATCATTCTATATATTCATTTATTCATTATATTTATTCATTCATTCCACAGGCTTATCTGAATGTTTTTGATTTTTCAGAGAGAACCCCATGGACCACAGTTGAATACTATCCTTGGGAGATTAGTGATCTTAAAGAGTTGTATTAGGGTAGTGTGTGTGTGTGTGTGTGTGTGTGAGTGTGTGTGTGTGTGTGTAGGGCATCATGTGTTCATACTAAAAATAGTTGTATAAAATTTCTACAATTAAGTTGTCATCTTTCACCGTCCCCCATTCCCATAATCATCTTTATTCCCTTTACCCCTGAACCAAAAACAACTTAGTTACTTCAACATGTAAGCATCTTACAGATTTAGTTACTACTTGTAATGCAGCTCATGACACAAAATACACTCTCTGACCCAAACTCAACTTTTTTTCCTCTTTAGACAAACTATACAACATTGAGCCCTCACCACCAGGCATGAAAAGTGTATAAACCCCCTGATTTATTTATTATAAACCCCATTATTTATCTTTCTGCCCACTTTGGTTTTGTTAGAGCTGGAAAACTCTCTTCATTACTAGTTTTGTAAGACAAATTTATTTGCAGATATGCTGCCTCCTATTCAAAGATGGAGTATTCCTTATCTATTATCTAGTTTATCCTCTCATATAAAAATCTCTAAATGGAGAAGACTAGAGTTAGTTTGTTTATATAAAATGTAAGATATAGAAAAGTGTAGTGTATAAACATGCACATATATATGGATATATATATATATCCATATAAATATGCACATATATATGGATATATATATATATACTTGTTTATCTATATACATATGTATTTGTGTCTGTATATATATGTATATATATACACATATAATATATATGGATATATATACATATACAAATATGAGGCTACATTATGTTTGTGAAACATGGATGCAATCAATGACTGTTGATTGACTGAAAATATGTAAACCTTAACAGCTGTTAGTACACTAAATTCCAGACCTTCTAATAATTAATAAGTTCACCCCTGGAGAAATCAAACCACTATAAATAAAACCAAAAGGCATAAATAGTTTGTAGTTAAATAGATGGTCAACTGAGAGTTCCATAATAAAGGGGTTAGTGGAGGGAAGTATTTTCCTAATTTACCTGAAGGCAGCAAGAAATATCATTAAATGATATATTTGATTGCCTTGATTCATGCTGAACTTCAGCAAAATAACAATCCTGAAAATTGGAGCTTTTCTTTTCTTTTTTTAAAGTAGATGTGTGATTTCATTATTATAGCTACCTCCCATTGAGGAACTTTGCACTTTCTCTTTAGCTTATAGTTTTGGAGGGCCACATAGAAAAGTTAGATGTCTTGCCCAGGGTGCCACAGCTATTTTGTGCCAGAGGGAGGACCTGAACTACATATCAGTGTGATTGCTCCAGAGGTTTAAAAATCAATAATTCAAACAATATACATGAAGGTGCCAAATGGGTTAGCTAAAGCAATATGCATCTGTTCCCTTTATAACTTTAAGTCAAAAGGAGACACAGGTTGGAATGGTAGGAAATTGTGTTGGAAACTATGATCAAGAATGGAGAACTAAAAGCAGGACAAAAATTTGTAAGCTAGTCAGAAGCCTCATACTTGTTAGATTTTTTTTCAGGTAAAAAAAGACCTCATACTCCATACCTACCTGTAGTTTAAGTACTTGATCTAATGTGAATATAAGCCTAGTATATATAGAATAATAGATGTTTGATATACTTGCAAAGTTCTGCTCCTATCACCCTCAATATCAACTTGTTCAATTGAATTACTACAAATGTGATGTCCCTGAGCTACAAATGTTTATCTGAAGGAGTGCAAAAGGAACAAAGACTTTTATTATAGTGGCAGTAATATAGGGCAAGGGTCTACATATTTGCCTCTCAAATGAAGCAACAGAAACCACCTCAATCCTCTACTGTAGTAGAAAATCCTCTGACTGTAGTAGAAAAACAGGAAATATGGAAAGTGATGCTCTCAAATGAAGCAACAGAAACCACCTCAATCCTCTACTGTAGTAGAAAATCCTCTGACTGTAGTAGAAAAACAGGAAATATGGAAAGTGATGCTAATGGAAAATGGTCATCTCTTAGGAAATTTCCCATGGAGTTGTTTTGTTGGTTTTGTGTGTGTGTATAAATATGTTAATTTTTTGTATATTTGAAAAATGTTCTCAAATCCTTAAATTTAAATAGAGAGATATTTACTCATCACTTATCTTCTGCAAGGCATTTCACTTCACTAAACTGTTGAGAATTCAAACATAGTATTTTTTAAAATGGTCCACATCCTTGGAAGCTCATGTTCTTCTGGGCAACATCCCATGGGAAGGTGGTTTAACCCTGGCACCACATTTGCAAACAACCACCTAAGTATCTATGAATACTTGTTTTGTTTTGGTCTAGGGGTATTTCCATTTCCCTCACATGCCATAAAATGGTTTGTGGTGTCCTCACCTGTGTCCTTCCAAACTCCCCCCTCCCAAGTCATTAGAAAGTCATAGTGATAATTACAATGAATTAGGGAATGAAGCCAATGTTCTTGTATCCCCTTGTCTCACTTCTCACTCCACTCTGAGAATGTTACTTGCTTTCTTATTGCATTTGTAATATTGCTCTGTGATGTCACAATTGGCCAATAGCTAATCCTTTCACTTTTTTTCTCTAATAATACTCTTGTGCACTGACATCTTCATTTCAAAAGTTACATGTACCCTGGAGGTATCTCTGCTTCACTTTATTCAGGTTGTAAGAACTCTTTGAAGTACAGAGATTGTGGTGAGGGGGGAATGTAAAACCTAAATTGCTTTGCAGCCCACCCCCTCTGCTCTCTACACACCTGGATTTTTTTTTCTTCTATTCTTGTTGCAAAGTCTTCAATATTAAAGTGCCTGGGGAAATTGCTCAGAGAACTGAACAAATGATCACATAGGGTAGAATATCAAATCTACAAAATGTCTGTCAATCTAAGGTCAACCTGAGTGTGAAAATGTTACTGCTAGAAAAATAGTCTGTGAAAGATAAGCACTGCAGAGAACCTAGACACAAAGTAAGTACAAAATATTGGATTTATAGGAAGAGTCCCATTCCTGTTGGGAAGAACCTCCAAGTCCTACATTTCTCTTTCTTTTATGAGAATTAACATAGTTTCTTGAAAAGTAGATTAAAACCATTACTTCCTCTTTCAGCTATCAGACTAAACACTGTGAAAATTCAGAAGCCATGCTCGTTAATTGAAGGTATTCATTTGGTAAAGACGTTAAAGGGACTAAAACTGAAGTGAATACATTTCACAAAAATTTAAGTAGAACATAAACTCCTTGAGAGACAATTTTCTTTTGCCACTTTATCCCAGATGCCTAGCTCAGTGATAGGCTAATAAGAACCAGTTGATTTTAATTGAATTGAAATATGTTAATGAATTCTATTATTGGACATTTAAAGTGACATAGGTAGGCATTTGAGAAGTAAAAGATATTATCCCTCTCCCAGAGAGCTATATTGGATGAAGATGTTTTAATTGCCATTTTCATTAATGAGCACAGAAACGAGCTGGCATATTGTGAAGATGATTTTTTGACAGCTGGAATTTGTAATTTATCTTAAGCTCCAGGAAGATAGTATAATATAAAATTTTGCTAACATAAAATTCCAAGTTTTAAATTCTTCTCTATTTGGTATCTCAAAGCCAGAAAGAAAAAATTAATTTCAAGTTTAATAATTTTGAGCAAACAAATTTTTGGGTTTAGAACGGATATCCTATACCAATTCTTCAAATGAAATTGTGGAGCATAATAGATTTTTATACTCAAGTTGCTTAGGGCAGGATGATACCTCTATCTGAATGTCATTAAGAGTTTTCTTCTAATTACAACATCATGGCATGGAAGATTAGGAGGATGAGCAGACTGAAAAGAATGAGGAAGAGAAGGAGGTAGAAAAACAAGAGAAGATGAAAGAGAAGGAAAAAAGGAAGAGGAGGAGGAAGAGAGGCAGCAGCAGAAGAAAAAGAGGTAGAATAAGAGGAAGGAGGAGGAGGAGGCGAGGAGGAGGGGAAAGAGGAGGAAGAGAAATGTAAACAAAAGTAAAAAAGAGAAGAAAGGGAGGAAAGAGAGGAAGAAAGGGAAGGAGAGACAAGGGGGAGGGAGAGATGGAGGGAGAGAAAAAAGGAAGAAAAAAGGAAGGAAAGAAGAAAGGAAGGAAATATAGATGTATTAAATATTTTCTGTGTCCCAGACCTTGTGCTTAGCACTTTGCCATGTTATCTTAATTCTAGGAGCTATTATGTTATTGACACTTTACAGTTGAAGAAACTAAATGATTTGACCATGGTCACAGAGCTAATAAGCATTTTAGTGGATCAGCTCACTACCTCTATTTAGCAGGATTCAAAGGAAGAAAAAAAGCAAAGAGAAGGTAAAAGAGAGGAGGAGGACAGAAAAGAATGTGAAGTCTTCAATATTGCAAATGATAATCTTCATAATATTATTGCTAATATTAGATATGGAATGACAGAACTCTATTACAAATAGCTGTCCCCCTAATTCTTTTGTCAAATTAATTTTGCATTAGTTATAATTAAAGAGCAAGTTCTGCAGAGATTCTTATTCATGGCCATGATCTGCACCATTGTTATTAGCTTGGATGGGAATACTGGTCAAAGATGGTGGGACTCTAACTCACAAGATCACATATTTACATCTGTCATGTAATTATCTACTAGAGGATATGCTCCACTAAATATAAAATACATAATTTGACACAACCAAATACATATAGATGAGAAATGGATTGTGAATCTAATTGGCATTTTAAAATGTGAATTTATTAAAAGAAAGTCACTTTCTAAGCAACCTTCCGTGTCTTTTTAAATATTGTACACTTACATTGATTTCCTTCAATCTAAACAACTCCAGAGTTCTACTTTCATATAGCAACTGATCAAAGCAATGTCTATACTTGCCAAGTAAATCATTTTATTTCTAAAAATTATTACACAGATGGTATTTAATGAAAAGGCACAAGATATTGCTTAAAAATATCCTGAGAAATATCCTAGTGCTTCTGGAGATACTATACTATATGTAGCCATTCATATATATACATATACATATATATGTATATATACACACACACATATATATACATATATACACATGTACATGTGTACATGTGTATATACTTATTTCTGTGTGTGTATACATATATCCACAAGCATATAGAAAATGTGGCATTTGAAGACTACTGTTTATAATTATACATATTCATACACATATGTATGTGTATATTCATGGCTAGGTGTATAGTCAGATATTCCAGATTTCAGAAATGAGATTAAATATGCTAGCTTATAGACCATATGTCATGACTATGGACCAAACAAATAACATAAACTTAACTACTTCATCTCCAAAGATTAAATTTTACTCAATTTAAATCATGTTTATCTTTCATTAGAGGCATTACTAAGCTGACTGATCTTGTCGTCCTTGTATGGAACTGACAAATGATGAAATGGCTATAGAAATTCCAATACATTATAGCTTTTCAATAGTATTTGAAAACCTATAATCAAGGTCAAAGTAGTTAGCGCAGAGCCTGGTATCTAGTCTGCCCTTAATAAATGTTTAGTGATCGATGGATTAGGTAAAGAAAAACCATGCCAACTATTACAAAATGGTCTGCTCTTTTAAAATGCAGATATTGACTAGCTCATGAATTAGTTTCCAATTCTTCTCTCTCATGTTCATTTATACCCAAATCTGACTACATAGAAAAAACTTCTGTCAGATTCTGAGAGCAAGACGATTTCATTTGCACACTCCTAGCAGATTGGCTAAAGCAAGTTCCGTATAATGAGTGATAAGACAGAGCATAAAGTTAGAGGAAATATGCCTTCTTCCCAAACTCTTAACTGGAACATTGTTGTATTGGCTCCCCCGTGCTTTCCCTCACAGTAGAACAATTTCCTTTCTTTTTAAATGTCTTTTTTTGTGGCAGAGAATTAGGTTTCAATTTACTGTTGTGAATAATTCCCAGATTAATACTTCATCCGTAGGTAACTGTGTCTTACCAGCATTCATTAATGCCTATTTAAAGACAATGAGTGCTCAGTTGAGTCAATGAATACTTGTGAGTTCTATTGAAAATCACTTCAGCTAAACTTGAAAATGGAGTGGGTGTGCTGCACTTTAAGCACGTCACTGGAATCCTCTGCATGATTAATTTCCTTTGTGCTTTATATATATTTAGTATATCAACACACTTATTCATTTAGAGATTATTTCTACCACAGGCTCCCATTTCCCTTGCCAAGAGTTTATGCAAGTCAACCACCAAATCAAGTTATTTAGAGGACAAGAATATATACTTACAAAACAGGACATTAACATCCAAAAGGCCTTGAAAACTCTCTTATTCCTCTTAATTAAAATAAAGTTATGTGATCAATATTATTAAATGGGTTGTTTGACATAGAAAGAATTTATAAACAATAAAATGGATCACACAAAGTATAGCCTAAGAGGTGGGGGCGGGGACCAACCTTGAAATTAATAGATGTACTGAGGTAACATATAGTCTGTTGCACAATTGTGGCAAAATTTGCTCTTAGTTGATGCAAGTTTGTCACTTACAATCAAGAACATGTGGAACCCAAGCTATTGTATGACAGGTTTCTGAAGTAAGGGGACAAAAGCATATAATTGTCAAAGTCTTTCTCCAGTGCAGTGGCTAGCAAGAACCCTGAAAATTCTTGCAATATCAGTAAAAAAAAAAAAGCAGGGGAGAACACAGGTTGGGGTATGGATAATCACTGTTGCAAATGTAAGTTATATCCAAGTATTAGTGTTTGAAGAAAAGACAAATACACAGAATTCAGGAAGTATAGAAAGATATATAAAGTGAAAGCGGGTTAAGCAGATAGCCAGAAAATCTGTTTATGATGATTATAATAATTCAAACAAATCATAAGAAAGAAAAATTCAATGCTGGATAATTATAATGTCCCAACAACCCATAGAAGGGTTATGAAGAAAACACGTCCTTCCCTTCATTAAAGAAATGGGTAAACTTTGACTGTAGAACATTTTATTATGCAAACATTTATCAGTCAGATGAAATAGTAGTCAATTTTGCTGATCCACCCTACCCCCATGTGGATGTGGGTGTGGGTGTTGTACTTGTTTCTTCTTAATCTTTGTTACACAGGATAGCTTGCTCCCCAATGGGTGTGAGGAAATATTCAGAAAATCATTTACATTTTTGAAAAGCTATCAATAAAAATAAGTTTTTTAAAAGAAAGAAATGTTGTCCAACTAAGAGAAATAAAAGGCCCAATTAAAATTTGCAATTCAGATGAGTCCTAGGGTTATATTTCTATCCCTTAGGTCTTTCTTGTTCTCTAGTCCTGCATTATCAACTGCTTGATAGCATCTCATTTAAATGTCCAGTCTGCATCCTAAGCCCAACATGTCTGAAATGGAATGCATAATCTTAACCCTTAAACCTGTCCTTCCTGCTTTCTGTAGAAGACATGATCACACTCCCAAGTCCCTCAGGCTCCCAACGTTGGAATAATGCTCCTCTCATCCCTCTCCTTTAGTCATTAAATATAATCAGTTGACAAGTTTTCCAGAATCTAACGCCACAGAATTATTCATATGTGCTCTTTTATCTCATAGTTTTCATCTCTTTTCAGACCTTCATGTCTTGCTTGGTCTTTGTACTAATTTCCTAATTGTTCTCCTTGCTTCTAGTCTCTACCTTCTCCCATCTGATCTCCTCATTTTCCTTTAAATAAAATGCCTAAAGCACTTATCTGGTAATGTCATTTGCATGATTACAAAATTTAAGTAACCATTTACTCACTATGGCTTCTAAGAGAATATGACAACTCCATTGTTGATCATTTAGATCTCTTCACAGTCTACCTCCAGTTATCTTTCCTGATTGTGGTCATCTAAGCTCTACTCTATGTTTCCTAGACTCAGCATTTTACCCATCTCTTCTGTGCCTTTACATTAGTATGAGGCATATTTAAAATTCACTCCCTTTGCCCATCTTACTTCCTTCTGGCCTTAGCTTAAAGGGAAGTATTTGCTTCCTTCTGGGCTTAGTTTAGATGGAACTGACAGGGCACAAGCCCAAGCCAAGGCCTTTGTCTCTTAGCCCAAAAGAGTTTTGATCCCATTTGTCTAAAGGGCCCTGGAAAACTACACCTTGAAAGTTCCTTGGATTCCCCATATTTGATCTAGCTTTCTCTTGATTCTCTTGAGGTCTGTAAGTTTTGGGTTATTACCATGCCCAGATTTTTGTTATACTTCCAACCCATGATGTTATCAAAATCATGTTTTCCAAGCTACTGGCTGCTCCCATCAAGATACTCCCTAGATTTGATCTTTAGTCACCCCAGCATACTGGTCACTCTCATCAAGATTCCCCCTAGATTTGATTTTATATTGGTCGTTCTGATCATGCCTCTGATATTCCAGGCTGACCACCCATATAATACAATGACTGGAACCCCCAGACTATTTTATGATACCTGGATGCAGAAGACTTGACTTTTGTGTCTTCCTCTGATGGTATGCATTGCTCTTCATCATCTGAAAAGATGAAAGAAAATACCTGTTAACCAAGAAAGTAACTTTCTATAGTTTTACTTATTTTTTCCTTTTTGAGGCATTTTCCCAGCCAATTATTTGATTTTTGAGTCTTTTGTCAAGTGGAGAGTATCCCCTAGGGACCTGTAAGTTATTACATCCTCCAAGGTGCCACAATCAAGGCAGGGGAGTTTACTCCTCTCCTGGCCTCCATTCTGGGCTGTGAACAACCACAAGGTTTTCTGCCCAGGATCTGTGAGTAGAATTCCCTCTCCATGAATTCTACTAGCTCTACCATGCCTTCACTCCTCCTCATCCTAGGGCCACCATTCAAGACTGAGACCCAGATCAGCTCTTCAGTTCTCCCACGATTTTTGGTCCTAGGGCTTCAAAAATAGATGCTGTGCTGCAGTGACTTCCACTGCCCTGGGGCAAGGCTAGGGCTGTATCCTGCTCCCTTCTCACCCAAGTGAAAGTATTTTCTCACTGACCTTTGAAACTGTCTTTGGAGATTGTTGGCTGAGGAATCTGGGGAACTGTAGCTGCTAATCATTATTCTGTGCCCTGCAGCCTTCTCCAGTCCTGTCCAGGCTGCACTGTACAGCCAAGGCTGGGCTATGCTCTGCTCTGAGCCCAGTGTGACAAACCCTTCTTGTCAGCCTTCCAGGATGCCTTTGGCTGGAAATCTCTTTAACTCTGTGTTTTGTGGCTTCTGCTGCTGGAGAATATGTTTGGAGTTGTTTTTAACAGGTATTTTATGGGCTATAGGGGGAGAGCTTCTACAGGTTCATCCTTCTACTCTGCCATCTTGACTCTCACCCCCTTCCCTCAGTTTTTCTGTATATAAGATCCTTCTTGTCTCCATGAAAGCATGAAGATTCAATCTAACTCAGATTTGATCTAGTTCAGACTCAATTTAGGTCAGATTGTATGTTGTCTGCCTATTAATCCAAGCATTACAAATACTTCAGCTCCTTAAGAGTCAACCCAGTATGGCGAATCTTAAAAAAAACCAAAAAGAAAAAAACCAACTTTCTTTCACTGTGATTGAAAGAAAGTTTGAGTTGAATTCATTTCAGCAGAACCCAGTATCTTGGTATTTTTGGGTCCCTAGCACCCAGAACCTCAACATAACCTCTGAGAGGAAGCCTCTACATGTTTCTATTGTTTTCAGTCTTAAATTTCCCCTGAAGTCATCTCTGATTTATCTTTTTTTTTCCATACTAGAACATCTTGGGGGCAGGAGCTATTTTATTTTTTTTCTCTGTATTTACAGTGTTTAGCACAGAGTTTGGCACTCAGGAGACCCAATAAATTTTGATTGTCTTGTTGAAAGACAAGCATCAAAATGTCCTCATTCTCATACTTTCTCTGAAGATGGAATTGGCAAAATTATCCAGAAAGCAAACATTTGCAAATTAGTCATTCTATACTATATGTAAAGCAATGATAATAAAAATTTTACTTATATTCATTAAGGACTAAAACATATGATTAATATCAATCATTTGTCCACCCCTTGAAAGGAGTTGGCTGGCTATAAAAGCCCTGGAATTTGTCAGCATAAAAGGAAAGACAAGTTCTGGTTACTATCAAAAGAGAGAGGGATATTCTCTGGTCAATGGTTGGGAGTTCAAACCCTAGCCCATTGCTGTAGAGTTGTGCTCCTAACTGGGAGCATAAGTATAAGTGATTGTATAACATACTTCTGAATGTAAAATTATGAATTTGGGTAATAGTTCATAAACCATCCCCATAGACATCAGTCTTACACTAAGGGTATTTTTTGTTACTCATTTTATATATTGCCTCTAGTTTTTCTAACCATGGTGCATATTCTTAACATCTAGCTCTTCTCTTTTAATGAGAAATAAATTGAATTTTAAAAATCTATACATTTGAAATAGATGTTCAAATAAAATTCAATATTAATGATAACATTAATTTATAGATTAATCCTGTTCCATCATTCATTGATTGTTTAATTTATAAACCATTGTTTAGATATGAAATCACAAATATTATCTAAAAGTTATAGATCTAAAATATATATTTCCTCATAACTTGAAAAAGAAAGCAGAAAGGGGAACAGTGTGTGTGTGTGTGCGAGAGAGAGAGAGAGACAGAGAAAGAGAGAGAGAGAGACAGTGATAGAGAGACAGAGAGATAGACAGAAAGAAGAAGAGGAAGAAGAAGAAGAAGAGGAAGATGAAGTGAAATTTGTAAAGACAGATGTTGATTGCTTTCAAAAATCCAAAAACTAAGAAAGAATTGAGAAATGAAAAGAATTAAAATTAGAAGTTTTTCTGACTTCATATAGCTTTCACAAATCTACAAGTCTTAGAGATTCTATTCCTTCTATCCTGTCCTGGCTCTATCTAGAAATATTTTACATTCTCTGTCCTTATTATTATTAGCTTCTTCAGTTTTTTTTTCAGTACATAACAAGTTAGGAGATCAAAAACCTAAGCCTTAAATAAATACTGAACAAATCAGCTACCACTGATGGAGTGACTTGAAATCAAAAAGGTTTTAAAGAAAAAACAATTATGAAACAATGTGTTGAGATGGGGGACTGAATCTGAAACATTATTTTATTTCCAGTAAAACAATGTCAAAAATACAAAGGTCATATTTGATTACTTGCCTTCACTAGTACATTACACAGTGTCTCCTTTATGTTCCTCATGAGCTCAGAATGTAAGAATTTAGGGCAAGAGTTGTACATAATTGTACATTCAGTGCCTGGTACCTTATAGCTCTCCAATATGAATAATGGAAAGAGCAAGATGATGTTAAGGTCATTACTTTCTTTAAAAAAAAAAACACATTTAACAAAGCTTTGCAGGAAGTTAAAAATCTATCTTGTTCACTAAGACCTCCAGGGAAAATGAATGGATCCTGCCCCTCTCCTCCCAGCAACACCTCTAATCTGATTCATTAAACATGTATTATCTACCTACTGTGTTCTTATTACTATGTCAGGTGCTGTGGGATATGTCCTTGTGTGTGTGTGTATGTGTGACCATAAAGTTAACACAAATCCCCTGATTTCATTGGAATAAATTATTTTATTTCATCTTATCTTTGGTCTGTACCTGTAATTTCATTAGGGTAGCAAAGTTCCTGGTTTGGATGATTTGACTATAACCACCTAGCTAGTATATGTCAGAGGTACATCCAATATATTTTCTTTTTTTTTTTTTTGACACCAGGGCTTTCTTGACTTCTATCTTGACTGATATTTTTAGTGTTTTCCATTTGTGGACAAATCATGGGTGTGAGATTAAGGAATATAGGGGTAGTATTGTCAGAATAAAATAACTGAAGCTTACTTTGGGAATTGATAATGGAAATCACATGCCATGACAATGAAGTGGTTATAAAGTATAAAAAGCAGAAATAATGATAATTTCAATAGATTAGAAAGCTGAGACTAAGAGGAAAAGAGAGATGCATTTGTTGTTTAAGGCTACAAAAGCATTCCTTTCTTCTATCTTGCTTCTGGAAGGATGGTTTAAAAAAGAGGGTTAATGATTTCATTATCATGATGGCTCGGGGTGTTAGTGTGGGAGTTCAAAGAATTGGGCTATAAATTTTGATATAATATCAAATTCCATCATATAATATTTCAAAACAGGACTGGAGAAATAAGTTTTTCCAAGAGCTTGACTCATCCCAAATAATTTCAACCTTGCAGTACTTAATGTAATGTAATGTAACACTCCTGTCAGATTGTCTTCTGTGATACATTGATCCCAGTTATCACTTTGCATGCAATTCTTCATAATTCTAAGCAAAGTGACATTGAATCCAGGGAAAAACCCATTCAATTATTTTGGCCCTATCTCTGGAATATAAAGGGGGATACTTCAGAATTTCCCTGATATGGCAGTAGGTGGAAGTCATTCATTCATAAAGTTTTAAGAGTAGTTCTAGTTTATGGCATGACCACTCTGAAATATGATGCTTGAGCTCTGGTTCTGTTCTGCTGCTACCATCATTAGACTTTTTCCAAGAAGCAGCACTACCAATTTTCCCCTCTAATCCCCCAAGAAGACCCAGTAAGATCTAGGTTGGAACTTGTTGCACTTATTATCTAATATCTCTTTTCCCCTCAACTTTGAGCAGTCTGCTTCCCACCATTAGCAATTGTCACAGGTCTAGAAATCTGAAAAATGCCCTATCGCCATTCATTCAATTGCCTCTGTAGTCCAGCTTTTCTGGACAATTGCAGGGTGGAGGTGGGTGAGATTATTTAAATTACCCAGAGATGTTTCCAACAAAATACCAAATAAAAGAAGTCAAGCATTGTTAGGCTTTACTGTCTGCTAAATGAATGGACAGCTGGAAGGGAAAGATCAATACTTCCTGCAGTAAGTATTCTATTTCATTGTACATCCCAAGCATGTGCATTCAGAGCCTGCAATACAGAATACTTTATCCCCTGTTAACTCTTATAGCTGTTCTTAGTATCCTAGAGTCATGTGAGAGGACTGTGGAGGAGCCAAGGGCATATGTTTCTTCCAGCTGCACTGCTAAATGCTAACTAAGTATTGTAATATCATGAACAGGAACACAGCCCTATTTAAAGTTGGCAGCCCAAATTTAAGAACATATACAAGAAAAGTCAATATATAAATAACCTTTTTTACTTACCATCTTCCCTTGTTTTGCACTGTTAAAGAACTGGTAATGTTACTAACGAAAACAATGCTTTTTTAGGAATTTGATAACGGAACCAGCTTCAATGTCTTTCATCCATGTGACACTATTTACAAAGAAGGAAATGGGAAGCAGAAAAGTACAAGAAACTTTTTAAAATTTTAATATTATATATTAATAAATAACATTAGAATTCTGTGACCAGGAAGTAGTGGATTGGTCACTTCCTGGAAACTTCTTGAAACTTCTGCTCTCCCCCCAATAAAAAATGAATTATGTGCCACATGCGTAGCAATTAAAGTTACTTTAATGACTACCTGAATAACCCCAAAATTAATCTTTCCTAAGACCCTTTAAAATTTAATTTCTCATCTACAATCAAGAATAATGTATCATATGGATAAACAGATGGTGATTTTGGAAAATAGACACCAAAACTTGAAAAAAAAATTAAAAGAAATTTATTTGGTGATTTGGCAAAGGAGAAGACAGCAAGCCAGAAAGAAGAGTAGTGTTCTCTCCCTCTCCCTCTCCCTCTCCCTCTCCCTCTCCCTCTCCCTCTCCCTCTCCCTCTCTCCCTCCCTCCCTCCCTCCCTCCCTCCCTCCCTCTCTCTCTCTCTCTCTCTCTCTCTCTCTCTCTCTCTCTCTCTCTCTCTCTCTCATTTCTGAAAAATGTACATTATATAGGATTTTGAAAAAAATTTTCTGTACACAAGTTACAAATGAAACAGATGAAGCAAACCCAAAACATAAGCTTGGCTGTACCTTAAATGAGTCCTTAGTGTGGTAACCCAAAGTAAGAATGCTTTGTTCACACCGAGGACTTGAAGGAACCCAAAATGCTTTGTAACCATCTATTGCATTCCTAAGGAGTTAACTGGGTAAGAAAATATTCTGGGTGCAGACAACTTTTAATCACATAAAGTTAAATTTAAATAGTATAATATTTTCCCCAAACAATATAATGACTTTAACATATGTATATGTGTGTATGTGTGTGTATACATACCCATTTATGGTATATATAGACACACTTGTGTATATATTTATGCTATATATGTATATTCATGTACATGTGCACACATGTATATGTTATATGTGTGTACATATATTTCTGTATAATGTTTACATAATTCGTATGGTATTTTTCCCCAAACCCCCAAGAGTATAACCTCTATGCCAGCAGGGACCATCTTTTACTTATCTTCGCATCTTTAACACTTATCAAAATGTTAGGTAAATATTAAGTGCTTAATAAGTTCTAGGTGATTGACTGATTACTTTCAGCTTGCTAGACCACACAGCCTAAATAATTTACTTTGAATAAGTTGTCAATCCAAAAAAAGTATGTCTTTTAACAGTAGCAATAAGAACAACAACAAAAATCTTATCCTTAATAGTCAGGAAAGCTAACAAAAATGAGCCAATATAATATTGGAAGTTATGAAATGAAATCATTAAAAAAAATATTCCCTTCATTTTAAAAGTGTCATTTACATACTTTTTTTTAAAAGAAGAAAATTATGTTTCCACTGTCTCCTGTCTTTCATTCAGTTTAGGATAATTTTACTCATAGAGATTGCCCATACAATGGTTTCAAAGATTTTAAATAGAATGTTTAAGAAATAGGATAACCTATGTAAGTATTTGAAACTTTAAACTTATATTATAGGAGCATATCAAAATACTTGATTCAGAAAAAAATCAGCAGAACCACAATTTTATGATGCGATCATAGTTACATATGCATACATATATGTATTGTGTAAAGGAGACAGGGCCAAGTGTACAGAACTGAAAGGGAATTTTTAAAAAAATATTTTCCCCATTTATTTTTGATTATAATAATATTGACTATATAATCTTTCAAAGTTTTCAGTGTGCTTTTAATATATTATCCCACTTGTTCTTCATAACAACTCTAATCATTAGTCTTAGCTTTATCACATTAGAGTAACATGGAATATTCTTTTATGGGTATGCCATCAAGCCCTTTCCATTTTAGGTAGGGTAAAGACTCAGATCAAGAGTGTCCTAGTTATATCTGGAAAGCCTTATCATCGAAAACTTTAGCTCAGACAGAAGATTCATTTAAGTTAACACTACTAAATATAGTCGCAAACCTCATGATATCCCAAGGAGATGATAGCATATATGGGGTAGACACTGTTACTTTAAAATTTTCCTGGATGTTTTCGGAGAGTTTAGAATGACAGGAAGACACAGAATAGAGTACGTAGTAAGGAAGCTCCCATGAATGTACAGTGATTCTTGAGAGTCTGAATCATATTCTCAAATAAGATGACTAAATCAAAGCTAGCAAATTGAAGACATTCTGCAAGCACACACACGCGCGCACACACACACACACACTCCAACAACAATAGCAACCTATGGAAACATCTTTTTCTCTTCCCCAAGTTATCTCTCATATATTGTTCACACACATCCATAATGGGAGTGCATGCAACCTCTGGAAGCAATTCCTCATTAGTCTGTATGAAGGTTGAAAGACTTATGGAGCCCTGGCTGTCTCTATGCTCAAATCTTTGAATTTTGAGGACAGTTTTCATGCCCACTACCTTCTAGTCTTCTATTCTATACACCAAATATTTCCATTTCCTACAATCTTTCCTCATGTGACTTGAAATCCCAACTCACATTGGCTTACCTCCTCAGGAACAAGACCTTATTCTGGAATTGTGTACTAATGAGATCCCAGAAAATTATGGTGAAGCACATGGAAATAGTAATAACCTACATTTCTATAGCACTTTATGAATTTGAGAGATATGCAACACATATTGTATTGTCCTCATCTTACAAATTACAAAATTTTAAATTCAGAGAAGTTGTGACTTGCTTATAATCACAGAATTAGTTCTTACTGTAACTGGGATTTTATATCACACTCAAGGTCTAGTGATTTTTTTTGGTACTACTAGGTGTCCTTTGCTCAGTCTAGAAATGTAGGAGTGACTCCTGAGTATAAACCCACCTTACTCAGAAGATTTTAATTACTTCACTTGTCCCCTAAACTGATTTGCCTCTCCTTGAGCAATCTGGTAACACTCCTCCCCCTCACAAACACACCCTAAAAAAACTTATAATATTAAAGCTGACTTTACTGCAGACACCTGACTGGCTCTAGTCCATTGCAGCTCATAACTATCTACCTGAAAAGGTCCACCAGCCTCATCCTCCAGGCAGAAGGGATTATACGTTTGCATCACCAGATATGACTACAATTTTTCTCACTGAAACATAATACCTCAAAATACTGGAAGAGGCAAGAGGAAATTCTAGCTACTATACCCAGATGTTCAGAAATTGAGCAATTTCTCCAATTCCCCCCAAAATTGATATAATCTTGTCTGGACAAGATCTTGTGAACAAGTGTCAATCAATCCCAAGTTGACCAAAATTGGATAAAGTTTTTTTGGGAAATATTTGATAATTGAAATAAAAATACAATAAAACTTAGATAATTATTAATGCCTGGATCTCTAAGTCAATATATGGTCCTTGTAGATCCTTATGTGTATTTTGGTCCCTTTCACTTCAATTTAAGCTTGACACCACTAGTCTAATGACAGGGTTGGGAAATCTGTGACTTCAGGGCTGCAGTTTCCCCACTACTGCATCTGGTATATCTAATATTTGTCTTAATGTGAAACTTGCAAGGGAGTGAACACTTTAGATGTGACTTCAGTACCACAGAGTACAGTGGGACTATTATCCTTCTTCATGTGAACACTGCAGGCAGTTTTAATTCTCAGAAGCCTTCGGGATGAGCTATTATGGATAAGTTGAGTTCTTCAGGAAGCTGAGACTGAACCTTTTATGTAACTCTTAATTTGAAGATCTGTGATTTCATTCATGTAGATAATTTCTCCACCAAAAACAGAAAACAACACATCCATGATATAAAAAGATCTGTTCCTTTCCTCCCTCCCAAACAATTTTGTATTTAATTCCATTACTCTATACTCTTAAAATATTTATTCTCTTTATATTCATTTTATGTATACTGGTTGTCTCCTCATTAGAATACAAGTTCCTGAGTCAAATTTATAAAAAATCCAAGGCATGTACTAGAGACATCTCTTTGGGTAAATCTGTTAAACAACTCTGTAGAAAATTGATATTTCTATATTTAGCCCACATTTTTTTTCTGTTGACCAGAAGTTATCATGTTTTCATTTTTCAGATCTCTTGCTGAAATAGAGATTTACTATAGCTACAGCATATCTTTCAGTAGCATAAGTTTTTGTTTGTTTGTTTGTAAGTTTTTAAGGAAATAAGGCTATTTTGAAATAATCTCATTTTCTTGAAATCATGGTGGCTATTAGTGATGATCTCTTCTGTAAGAGTTCATAAATCATGCATTTTAATAACTCATTATAAAATTTTGACATGTGATTACCAGTCTAGAATTCCTAGAACCTTTTTTTCTCATATGACGATACTTTCTTCCTTCACATCTTCCAGAACCTCTATTTTTTCTATGGTTTCTCAAACTGTATTCATAGGTCATAGAGTATATTCAGTTCTTCTAGACCTTAAGTTATTTGATATTTTTGTAATTGTTTTTATTTTTCTTAACAATATTTGTTTTTTCCATAACAACTTGAAGATCATTATCCTTAATAGAAAAAAATGAAGGAAAATGTAACTTAAGTACTATCAATTTCTCTTTGTCAACTGGTAGCACTATGTAATCACTGTCAAGAGGTGGTCAAGGAGAATTTCTCTTCCTCATTGATTTTGCTTTGAAGTTAGCTTGTTACAAAAAGCAAAATGAAACAAAACAAAACACCCTGGAATTTATGATTTCTGTGCCAACATCAACAATTTTGAAAGGCCATAAATTTTTGTCCATAACATTTTTTCCAAGTTTCCTTTATAGTCTTTGATATATACCTAGGTTCCACTTAGTGAAAATAATGAATCCCCTGAAGTAGTCATATTATTTGATGTCACACTGTATATTTTCATTGGGCAACAATCACCTAATATATTTTACAAAATCATAATTTCTAATTGTGTGAATTTGAATACCTGTATGTCAAAAGATTCATTATGACCAATGATTAAGACATAATTGCAGATAGTCACCACAATATGCCACTTTTATTCATCCTTGGTTTTGTACCCATTTTTTTCAAATTTTGTGGCTTTTTAACATCTGTGCTGATCAGCAATCTCTTGTTCAACCACTGTTTTTTGTTTGTTTGTTTGTTTTTAACTTTGTCCTGGCAGTCTTCTTCATTGGTATCATTTGGACAATATGACATAAAAGTGTTTACCATTTTTTTCTATTTGGTTGAGAAATTGGTAGTATCTTTTCCTAAGGGCATCATTTCTGATGCTTTCACTGAATGCTCTTCATTATATTTCAGGACTCAAGTTGGTGAATTTTCTCCTTCCTGATATATATATTCTTGACTTAGGGTGTAACGCTAACTAAATTTCAGATCTTTAATTAAAATTTTATCCTTCTATTGCTCTCTTCTACTCACCATTCCCATCCTGCCTAGTTTCATATCTTTGAGATTCTTGAGTTATCATACAGTTCTTAAAGTCCATAAATATTGTTCTTCATACTCTTTTCTCTAATTATCTTTTTGAGTATTACTAGGTATTTCTGATAATAATATCCTTCTTTTATTGTCACACTCACTCATACTAATCTTGACATTTCCTTCCATACTCTTTACATTAGGAATTAAATTCTTCTGGAGACACTCAAATCTCCTGGGAAGTTAGGCTTTTTTCCCTTTGTAGACTGCACAGTCCTTACCAAAAATCAATCACTCTAGTATCATAAACTATTATATAAGGAAATCTATAGCAACCAATCTTTCATTAAAAGCTATCTACAGAGGGAGGAGCCAAGATGGTGGAGTAGAAAGAGTCACATATGCTAGCTCCGAACCCACAGCCCATAAGTTACCTATAAAAAGAACTCCCAACAGGTTTTGGAGCAGTGGAAGCCACGCAACAATGGAGTGGAGGAGATTTTTGTTCCAGAGAGACTTGAAAAATCAACCCCAAAGGTCCATTGTGCACCAGACACAGAGCAGAACCCAACCCTACCTTGGCCTCATGGCCTGAGAGGAGAAGATGCGAGCAGGCTTCAGGGACAGAATCTCCAGAAGATGCGAAGGTCCCTCCACCTACAGGCACACAGGTCAATGAGAGAGCCTTCTGGACTGGCCGAGTGGGGAGCAGGGTGTCTCCATGGCTTGGGCCCCCTCAGGAGGAAGCCGGGGCAGGGGGGTCAGGCGGCAGACAGGGGCTCCCAGAGCAGATGGCAAATCAGGTCCATTAGTGAAGGTCTCTGCATAAAACCCCTGAGGGAACTGAACCTGGCAGGCAACCCTGCCCCCACCTGAGCAGCAGTACTTACTGAATACCAGCCCCGCTGAAAGCCCTGAGTCTGGGAAGCAGCATTTGAATCTCAGATCCCAAGCACTGGTGAGGCAGGGGTGGACAGGAATCTCAGAAGTCAAGTAACTGGCTGGGAAAATGCCCAGAAAAGGAGGAAAAAAAATAAGACCATAGAAGGTTACTTTCTTGGTTAACAGATGTTTCCTCCTTTTCTTTCTGATGAGGAAGAACAATGCTTACCATCAGGGAAAGACATAGAAGTCAAGGCCTCTGTATCCCAAACATCTGAAATAGATATCCAATGGGATCAGGCCATGGAAGAGCTCAAAAAGGATTGTGAAAAGCAAGTTAGACAGGTGGAGGAAAAACTGGGAAGAGAAATGAGAGAGATGCAAGAAAAGCATGAAAAATGGGTCAATACCTTGCAAAAGGAGACCCAAAAAATGCTGAAGAAAATAACACCTTGAAAAATAGGCTCACTCAATTGGCAAAAGAGGTTCAAAAAGCCAGTGAGGAGAAGAATGCTTTCAAAAGCAGAATTAGTCAAATGGAAAAAGAGCTTCAAAATCTCATTGAAGAAAATAGTTCTCTCAAACTTAGAATGGAACAGATGGAGGCTAATGACTTTATGAGAAACAAAGAAATCACAAAACAAAACCAAAAGAATGAAAAAATGGAAGAGAATGTGAAACATCTCATTGGAAAAACAACTGACCTGGACAATAGATCCAGGAGAGACAATTTAAAAATTATGGGACTACCTGAAAGCCATGATCAAAAAATGAGCCTAGACATCATCTTCCATGAAATTATCAAGGAAAACTGCCCTGAGATTCTAGAAGCAGAGGGCAAAATTCAAGGAATTTTTATTCAAGGAATGCACCGATCACCACCTGAAAGAGATCCAAAAAGAGAAACTCCTAGGAACATTGTGGCCAAATTCCAGAATTCCGAAGCCAAGGAGAAAATATTGCAAACAGCTGGAAAGAGACATTTCCAGTATTGTGGAAATAAAATCAGGATAGCACAAGATCTGGCAGCTTCTACATTAAGGGATCGAAGGGCGTGGAATAAGATATTCCAGAAATCAAAGGAACTAGGACTCAAACCAAGAATCACCTACCCAGCAAAACTGAGTATAATACTTCAGGGGAAAATATGGTCTTTCAATGAAACAGAGGACTTTCAAGCATTCTTGATGAAAAGACCAGAGCTGAAAAGAAAATTTGACTTTCACACACAAGAATGAGAAGAAGCATGAAAAAGTAAACAACAAAGAGAAGTCATAAGAGACTTAGCAAAGGTGAACTGTTTACATTCCTACATGGAAAGACAATATTTGTAAGTCTTAAAACTTTTCAGTATCTGGGTACTTGGTGGGATTACACACACACACACACATACACACGTGCACACACACACACAGAGACAGAGAGCACAGAGTGAATTGAAGAGGATGGGATCATATCTTAAAAGAAATTAAGATAAACAGTGAGAGAGAAATGTATTAGGAGGAGAGAGGGTGAAATGGAATGGGGTAAATTATATCTCATTCAAGAGGCAAGCAGGAGACTTTTTAGTGAAGGGAAAAAGAGGAGAGCTGAGGAAAAAATGTGAAATTTACTCTCATCACATTTGACTAAAGGAAGGAATAAAATGCACACTCATTTTGGTGTGAAAACCTATCTCACAATACAGGAAAGTGGGGGAGAAGGGTATAAGAAGGGTGGGAAGGGAGGGCAATGGGAGGAGGGAGCAATTTGAAGTCAACACTCGGGGAGGGACAGGATCAAAAGACAGAATAGAAACAATGGGGGGCAGGATAGGATGGAGGGAAATAACAGTTAGTCTTACACAACATGACTGTTATCGAAGTCATTTGCAAAACTACACAGATAGGGCCTATATTGAATTGCCTGCCTTCCCAAAGGGAATGGGTGGGGAGGGAGGGATGGGGAGAATTTGGAACTCAAAGTTTTAGGAACAACTGTTCAGTATTGTTCTTGCTACTAGGAAATAAGAAATACAGGTAATGGGGAATAGAAAGTTATCTGGCCCTACAGGACAAAAGAGAAGATGGGGACATGGGAATGGAGGGATGATAGAAGAGAGGGCAGATTGGTGATAGGGGCAATTAGAATGCTCAGTGTATTGGGGTGGGGGTGGGGACAAATGGGGAGAAAATTTGGAACCCAAAATTTTGTGAAAATGTATGTAAAAAGTTAAATAAATAAATTTATATTATAAAAAAGCTATCTACATAATCAGATGTATTTTCATAGATTGTTAAAGATGGAAAGGATCTTGGCAATTGTCTATTCCTAACTTCACTCCCAGTTTTTACAATATATCAACATACAAGCTCCACTTCAACATTTATAATAATAGGAAAATCTCTATCCTCCTCATGTTCTCCTTCATCTTCAAAATGAACAGACTCAAAAGGGGAAAAGTTACAAAAACACCATAATTTATCCATGACCTTAAATTTCCTACCTGTGATGTCAATGTCTCTAAAAATAATGCTTGAGTTTCTTGACTATATTATTCATTTTCACATGAATTTACTGAAAGTTCTTTTTTGTATTCATATTACGTTTCACTAAATGAAAACTCCAGCTATCTGAGTTAATGAGCTCCCTAAAGAAAGAAACCCACTCACAGGGAGTGACTTAGACACTAGGGAGATGAAGTCCATTATCTCTCAGCTATCTGCCAATTACATTTTTATGCATTGAGAGTGGAAGAGATAGGTATCTGCAGTTAAATTTTTATGCATCACTACTTATCAAAGTGAAATAAATATCAATCAATAGCATTATACTTACAAGAGTATTCATCTAGAGTCACAGGAATGAAATGTGTGTCTATGATTCAATATGTATTTATCAATTCATCAGTCAGTGAAATAAATATTCTTTAGGGTGTCTGTTGACATGTTTTGTGTCAGGAAAAGGAATACCTGAGGGTTAGACTTGTGTGCTGCTAATTTAAGGAGGGAAATAAATATCTATCAATGACATGCCTAGTAATTGGAACAGCTTTGGAGAGTTTTCACAGAGATAGTATTCACGTAAATAGGCTTCTCAGAACTTTTCATCAGAAAATCTACCCTGAATGATTTAATATATCAAGTTTGGTAGTGAGAATAGCCATAGTTATGGGTCAGTGGTCTTCTCAGCTATCTATGTGACAGTTAACTGACACCATATCTAATACAGACCACACAATAAATTGTTATTTGTAAGTAATTTCACTGAAAATTCTACAGTCAGCAATATTAAGGACTCTGGATTGGAAATATCTTATTAAATCGATTAGAAAATACATTATGGTTCAACAGGGTCATCTTATTTCTCATATATCCTATGACTGAGTAATATTTCATGCAACTAACTGCTCTCAAAGTTACCAAATTGTGTGTATGAATGAATACTTTAGAAATGTAAAAATTAAATACTTTTAAGCTCTGGGAGCATGCTTTATTGAAATACTATTAGAAAGCGAAAAGAACCAAATTTAAAGTTTGTTATTCTTTACAGAGTGACCCATGGAAACCTATATAATATTAAATGGGACTATGTAAAACATTTCACAAATTTTGCCTATCTGGCCTATTTTGAATATTATTCATGAAAATATTACATATATAATAAATATAAATATATTTTATTCATATAAATATAAAATATTTATACATAAATTTATATAAAATATAAATTCATGATAGAAAATTTAATATAAATACTATTGCTGAGTATAGCTTTGTTAAAATGTGGAATGTTGAAATGTTATAGTACACTATGAGATTATGGCTTATGAATGGTAAGGAAAAAGAATCACCATAGTCATACTTCAAGAAGGACCTGTGGGATTCTTCTCTCATTATCCTATGTGGTACGTCCATAAATGTCAAATTAGATTCTGAGGACACCATTGGGGCCTTGGACAACTCATCTAATTTGCAATAGCCCTTTCTGCAGTAATGGATCACACTTTTGGAACTCTTTGTCATTTGTTAGGAAGAGATTTCATTGCCAGGCACTTTGATTTGGATAATTTCCCCTGCAGATTGATACAACCAGATTCAGTCTGTTTAGGCTGGATCTTGTCTTTTAGAAATGAGAGTAGTGTGTGTGTGTGTGTGTGTGTGTGTGTGTGTGTGTGTGTGTGCAGATAGAGAAAGGAAAAATCACTAATGAATATCCTTGAGTACAGCCTCATGGTTATGCGGAACACTTGCATATATAGGATTATCCAACTTATTCTAGACTGGTACACTTATAAAAAACTAGCCTCAACTATCTCACTATAAAACTAGAGTTCCTAAAGCCATAAGTCATTCATAGTTAGGATTTATTTACGTAGACTTGATTTACTGAGAGTGATTAGTTTTGTAGCTTCATTTCCCATAAGGAGGCCAAGACCAGAGGGACAGGGAGGGAAAATTCACATCTTTGCTTTGTTTTGTTTTTATGAATGAGCATTTCAATAATTTTTGGTGTTCTATCAATAAATATTGTAGTTTGATTATCTTGCTTTGAAGCTCTGTTCCTTGAAATCCAAGATCTGACTAATAGCTTAAAACTGGACCCATTATCCCATTCCCCTGATAATCCAATCCCTTGGAGTTGAAGTATAACTGACAAATTATAAAAGAGTGATCCTTGACAACAATATTCTGCAGTCATAGCTTACTTAAAAGGACTTTTCATTTGCTCTCTCCAGTCCTAACTTATCTCTTAACTTGCCACCCTAGCTTTGGCACTACCAATACTGACCTCCTCTACGTCTTACCTTCGAGACTAATCTTGACCTATGCTAGCATGGCATTTTCTGTATTCAGGTCTGAGCCCAACTTGCTCTACCTATTTTTCATCTCTCTAAGCCAGAGATGGGGAAACTGTGGCCTTTAGGCCATATGTGTCCTTGGTCCTTGGGTGTGGCTTTTTAACCAAGTCCAACTTTTATGAAACAAATCTTTTTATTAAGAGTATTTGTTCTGTGAAGTTTTTATCAGCCAAAGTGCCACACTTCAGGACCTAGTAGGGAGGACCTAGACGGCCCAGAGGACCACATGTGGCCTCAAGGCTGCAGGTTCCTCACCCCTGAGTTAGGCTTTATGTCCTGCATAGGAAAGGATAATCATAAGAGACAGAAAGGGCTGGAGTAATCACATGGGCTATAGCAGTCTGGGCATAGAAACTTAGCTAAATATTCATGATTGCTCCTATATTGTGTTGTTAATTTATCATTGAAGTCTCTATATGCTACTCTTTGCGTCAATTATTTAGTATTACTTTTAGTATATTTCTCTTTAGAAAAGCCAGTGTTAGTAGCCTGCTTTCCTCAGGTAGATGTGCTAGTTTCTACCTTCCCTAACTGAATGGTCACTGCCTTCTGAATTGCTGCACAGGCACTGGGCCTTGGCTTGCCTCTGTCAGTTCAGCAAATTGCTAATAAGACTTACTACTTATATCTGGAAACATAGCCTGAACGGGAACCACTCTAATGGGTCCCCAGTCTTATAGATCCAGTCCTATCTCTTTTGGGAAGAAAACCATATTTTTTCCCAATCTGTGGTTTAGACATTTCAAACTATGTATAAATTACAATATTCTACAAGATCTCCAATAAGCAATTTTTTTTTGTTTTCACTGATCAATAAAAAGGCAAAGTAAAGGGAAAAGATAAATTCATTTAGATGACCCTACTCAAGTTTGGTTTTTGAGCATGAAGAGATATTTCAATGCATAAAGCAACATCTACAATTACACAGAAAATCAATTATATTCATATTGCTTTCTAACTCTTTTTAAAAGTTCATAGTTAAGAAGTCCTAATTTTGAGAGAAGTAAATTCATCAACAATTTTATCAATATGAACAAGTTTTGACTTTCTCACGTAGTAAGTAAACACATAATTTAATGATCAGTGATCCACATGTGTTAAATAAGTGTTAAGTGCCTATTCTAGGCACTCAGGATACAAAGACAAATTATGAGTATTAGGTCATTGTATATTTACTGTAGTAGGAGTAGGCCTGACACCAATACATGTTAAATTAGGTTTAATGTTGAGACAAAATAAAATCATCACATCATTGAAAAAATGAAGTTTATTTTCCTCTAACACAGCAAATATATGCAAGAAGGATGTGGTTGCAATGAATTTCTATAGATACACTCTTCTGAGTTACCATGTGAAATATATCTAGTTATAATGGCAGGATATTATTATTTATTTAGTCTTCAGAAATCCACTGGAGAGGGAGTAAGCAGGCTGACTTCAAATAGGTGGGAATTTTTATGCCTTTAGGTGACCCAGAAGCTGTGCTGTAGGTGGTAGGAACTAAACAAGTCCCAAGGAAAACTGTAGTGCTCTGGGGAGAAAACTAATGGTGAAGTACAGAAAATCTGGTCCTGTCACATAGCTACTTCTAGACTGACTTTTTTTTCTTGGTTTGCCATTGTGGACATGATCAGATAATAAATTCAGAAGTTTCAATTTCTAAAGTCATATAATATATATTTTTTTAATTTGAAGGGATATATCAGAAGAAAATAAAAGCCTATGATGTCACACCTGGTCTTTAAGAGAAGATTGAATATATAAGGGAAATTTTTGAGAGCAGAAAACATTATGGAAGAGGAAATTGAGTATGTTCATTGATATATTTCTTTATTCTATGAGAACCTTGGTGATTTTTATTGTAAGGCATTATTCAGAATTGGAATGTTCATATTTATCTGACAAATAAGATTTATAATGTCCAAGATAAAAGACCAGTACAAGTATCCTTCAGTGTCTAAATAATGTCAATCATTTAGCTGTTAACATTCCAAGACCTGCACATCTCCAAATTCTGACTATTCCCAAAACTTTCCAAATATAGAAACAATGGTATTCAGTGGTATAAATTGGAACTCATGCAATCCTACTCATCATGTAAAACTATTCTATGTTCTCATAAAATTTTATCATAAGGGGGTCAAGCAAGAAACATTCAATGAAAATTAAGTTTATTTCAAATCTTGAGTTTCAACAACAATGTTGAGAGATCTTCTATGGTTTATGAAAAATAGCATAATTAGGACTATAAATCATGTATTATGTTACATCATTGCTTAATGTAACCATCCAAGTTGCTGATGGTAAATCTGCCAACAAAAAAAAAGAAAGAAAAAGGAAAGAAAATTCTCACTATGACAAATCAACCCACTGAGACAGAAAATATGAGTGTAAGGTTATTTCACATTGAACCACTAATGGATGATTAATTTATATCAAAACTTTATAATAGCTATGCTAATGTTTGGTTAAGAGCATGAATATAAAGATATATTTTCAATATGAAAACTGACATGAAATTTCTTGGAGACAGAAAAACAGTATATTCTCTTCTTCTATGATAATACATATGTCGTCAAGGATTTCAACAGTACCAAGAATTTCCTGGAAACTGACAGGAGTCAAGTTAGTTAGAAAGCTGTCACGTGCTCAATAGCTGATTATACAGGTGGAATAATATTTCTCATCAGAACACTGCTGTGGTTGACTGGGTATATGCATTAACAACAGCAGCAGACACTTCTACTTACTGTCCAGTTTTGGATTTGGGCATCATATAATGAACTAAGGATTAAAACAAAAATATATAATCCTGAATTGAAGAAGTTCATGAGGCCCCAGATCAAAGAATCACTGAAAATTAGGAGGGATCACACATGTCATCTAATGACTAAGCAGAATTCTTAATTTGAACTCCATTTTTTTCCCCTCATTTAGCCTTTGGTTTCCTTCATAATTCTATATATTTTATTTTTATCAATTTAAAAATACTATTCTTAAAAAGAACCTGTAGGTTTTAATCACAGCTCCAGAGAAAACCGTAACAGAAAAAGAGATTAATCTACCTTGATCTTACCCAGATTATGATTGCTATAGACAATATCTTTTTTTTTTTTACATTCCAGCATTTGAATAAAGAAGGAAGAAGGGATGAAAAGGAAGAAGGAAGGAAGGACAAGAAGGGGGAAAGAAGCATTTATTAACAACCTACCATATTTCAGGCACTGTGTTAAGCACTTTATGAATATTGCTATTAATATCCCCATTTTACCATTGAGGAAAATGAAGCAGATAAAAATTAAGTGACTAGTCTTCGGTCACACAACTTGTATGTCTGTGAGGCTGGATTTGAACTCCTGGATTCTTGACTCCAGACCCAGTGGCCTATGTACTGTGGCACTTAGTTTCCACATAAGAAAGTTTACTATGAGTTAAAGTAAATCATTTTACTTTAAAAATTCTAATTTATGGAAAGGTATTTCTCTCTCTCTCTTTTCTGTCTTTTGATAATGGATACAAGATACACTTCTGTGCTAATGTTATTCATTAACTTTTCTCTCCATCTCTCTCCAGTCATTAAAAATGTCATGTCTCTCTTCTACCAAAGAGAGATATCATTATCATCATGAAAAGTTTTTTTAAGGTCAAGATTAATCTCAGAAAATACATATAAATATTTCAAACATATTATATTCACAAAAATTCAAACATATATATGCAATATTTATGTGTATGCACATATTAAAGTATTATTCACTTCATTAGGCTATATAAAACACTGAAAGTTAAATAGGATATAGATCTGAATTTGTAATTTTTCTGATTTCTTAGTAAAAGCTCATTATAGGAGTCAATTTGCTAAGGAAATGGAAAGGTATAGAAGATAGATTTTGTTCAGAGGGAGAAAAAATAGAAATATACAAAGAATATAAAATTTGTTATTCTTTGTTTGTTGCTAACAATCAGCAGAGTATGGTAAAAAGGAATCCTGAATTTGGAGTCAAAAACTCCTGTGTTCATACGCTACATTTTAGCTCAGGTACTAATTAGTCACATATATATTTCATTCATTCTTTCTGATGTCTTTATTTCGATCTCATAGTGATGCTAGGTACTCTATGCACAGAGAAAGATACTTTCCTCTCTTGAAACACAAGTTAGGGTTGCAGATTGGTATATACAGTAGCCTCTCAAATTGTATGTGTTTAAAGAACTCAGTAGCATGATGTATACTTAGGGTCTATGTAACAAAAGTCTTCCTGCAGTTTTAAATTACTAAAATTCAAAAGTACAGGAAGACTTTTGGGGATAGACAGTGAGATAGGTAGATATGATTCCTTTCATAAACAATAAAAGTTCACAACTCTGTAGCATGTTAAAGTTTATGAATGTTTTCTAAGAATTATTTCATTTGCTCTTTGGGACATATTGACTATTTTCATCTCTATTTTTAGAGATGAGAAAACTTTCTGGGGTCACAGAGCTACTTAACAAATAAGGCACAATTGAACTTAGGTCTTCCTAGTTTCAAGTCAACTATGCAATCCATTAGTTGACTCAACATTTACAAAGTATGATAGATGATAGATGATTGATGATAAATAGATATATAGACAGAGAGATATCACATATACACATATATAACACATATATTCAAACAATAAATATTTATTAGATACTTACTATGTGCCAGCCATTGGGCTAAGCACTACTATGAACCTCTGCCAAATTGTATAGTTATCTACTCTCTACTTGAAGGGGAATTTGCTTTCTCCAAGGCATTTGGGAATAGTTTTAAACTCTAAAGAAAAGCAATGTTGTATAGTAGAAAGAAATATGGCCTATGACACAAGAAGACCTGGATTAAAATCCAGGCTCCAACTTGAACTGACTTTATGACCCTAGTCCAAGTCACTTAACCTTTCATTGCCTGAGGAAACTCAATAAGATTAACTTACAGAGTGGTAAAGGAAGTTCTTCAATAGGCTTTCCTTATACCAATGAAATGACATCTAACCCCTACATTTTAAATATTATCAAATTCTTCCTTGGGTTAAATTGAATCTCCTTGCAAGGCTATTGATTGGTCTTACTTCTTTGCAGAGTAGCCAAAAAGAAAAAGCCATTTTCCCCCAAAACTCAACCCTTCAAATATTTAAATATGGCTATGTCCTTAACCTCAGAAAATACATATAAACATTCAAAAGATTATATGCATAAAAATTCAAACATGCATATGTTTCTTTTAAATAAGCTAAACAAACTGAATTACTTCAACTCTGGTAGTGAGAATAAGAGAGCATGCAGAATTTTCTTATTTTATCCTTTATCTTTTAAAGAATAATTTTGGGAAAGAGATAGAGTGACAGACACAAACACAGAGACAAACAGATACAGAGAGATAGAAACAGAGAGAGAGAAACAGAAAGACAGAGAGAGAGACAGAGAGAGACAAAGCAAAGACATAAAGACAGAATATCCATAAAGAAACAGAAATAGATTCAGAGAAAGATAGGCAAGCAGGCAGACAAGAAAAAGACAGTGAGACAAAGATGAGAGAGAGAGAGAGAGAGAGAGAGAGAGAGAGAGAGAGAGAGAGAGAGAGAGAGAGAGAGAGAGAGAGAAGGATTAAAACTACCTCTCAATACCTGAAGTCTTTCATTTCTATAGTATCTCTCCTCTCTGCCACTCTGGTGGTCTAATTTCTGACTGTGTCATTTGATTCATTTTTCAATCCATTTGTTCTGATGAAAAACACAATTACATAACGTCTTGTGTTTTAATATCTATTAATTTCATTCAAAAGTCCTCCACATGGTCAAAAATCAAAATTCTGTTGTGGAGCGGAAGGGAGAAGGTAGAACTAAAAGCACAAATGGTGGGAAAGAGGATGGAGGGAAAGACACAGATAGTAATCATAACTGTGAATGTGAATGGGATGAACTCTCCCATTAAATGGAGATGGAGAGCAGAATGGACTAAAAATAATAATCCAACAGTATGTTGTTTATAAGAAACACATTTGAAATGTGGGGGGGTACACACATGGTAAAGGTAAAAGGTTGAAGCAGATTATTGTGTGTGATTCATCTGATGTAAAAAAGCAGGGGTAATAATTCTAATCTCAGACAAAGAAAAACCACAAATAAATCTAATGAAAAGATATATGGAAGGAAACTATATCTTGCTAAAAGACACCACAGACAATGAAGAAATATCATTACTCAACTGCTCCAAGTGGTAGAGCATCCAAATTTTTAAAGGAGAATTTAAGGAAGTTACAGGAAAAAACAGAGAGCAAAACTATACTACTTGGGGAACTCAGCCTCCCCCTCTCTGAACTTGATAAATCTAATCTCAAAATAAACAAGAAAGAAGCTGAACAGGTGAATAAAACTCGGGATAAAGTAGATATGATAGATCTCTGAAGAAAATTGAATGGGTATAGAAACGAGCATATCTTTTTCTCAGCAGTACTAGGCACATATACATAAATTTGCCATTTACTGGGGCCTAAGAACTTCGCAATTCAGTGCAGAATGGCAGAAATTGTGAAAGCATCTTTCTCATATCACAATGCAATAAAAATTACAGTAATAAAAGGCCATGGAAAGATAGACCAAAAATTAATTGGAAACTAAATAACCTAAACCTAAAGACTGAGGGAGTTAAAGAATAAATTATAGAAGCAAACAGCAACTTCATTCAGGAGAATGACAAAAATGACGCAACCTACCAAATCGTAAGTGGTACTGCAAAAGCAGTTTTTAAGGAAAGTTTTATATCTTTGAGTGCCAACATGAATAAAATAGAGAAAGAAGAGATTCATGAATTTGACATGCAGCTGAAAAAGCTAGAAAAGGAACAAATTGAAAATCCTCAGGTAAATACCAAATTAGAAATGCAGAAAAGCAAAGAGATTAATAAAATTGAAAGTAAGAAATTCATTGAATTAATAAATCAAACTAAGAGTTGGTTTTATGAAAAAAAAATAAAGTGGATAAACATTTGATTAATTTGATTAAAGAAAAGAAAGAAGGAAACCAAATTACCAATATCAGAAATGAGAAGGGTGAACTCACCTTCAATGAGGAGGAAATAAATTAAAACAATAATTAGAAATTACTTTGCCCAATTGTATGCCCATAAATTCTACAATCTAAATGAGATGCACTATTGTTTTAAAAAAATAAATTGTACAGATTAACAGAAGAGAAATACTTAACTCCATCTCAGAAAAAGAAATTGAACAAGTCACCAAAGAACTCCCTAAGAAAAAATCTCCAGGGCCAGATGGATTTACAAGGAATTCTATCAAACATTTAAAGAACAGTTAATTCCAATACTATATAGACTATTTTTGAAAATTGGGGAAAAAGGAGTCCTCCTAAATTCTTTTTATGATACAAGCATGGTTTTGATATCTAAACCAGGAAGATCCAAAATAGAGAAAGACAGCTATAGACCTATTTCAATAATGAATATGGTGAAAAAATTTTAAATAAAATTTTAGCAAAAAGAATAAAGCAACTTATCACAAGAATAATACATTATAATCAGGTAGGATTTATATCAGGAATGCAGGGCTGGTTAGATATTAGGAAAACTATTGTCAGATACATAACAACATATCAACAACAAAAATGTCAGAAACCACATGTTATCTCAATAGATGCAGAAAAAAGCTTTTGACAAAGAGCAACATCCATTCCTATTGAAAACATTGGAGAGCATGGGAATAAATGGAACTTTCCATAAAAAGTAAGCTATATCTACCTAAAACCTTCAGCAAGCATTATATGAAATGGTAATAAAATAGATGCATTTTCAATAAGATCAGGGGTGAAAGAAGGATGCCCATTATCACTACTGTTATTCAATATGGTACTAGAAATGTTAGTTGTTGCAATAAGAGAAGAAAAATAAATTGAAGGAATTAGAATAGGCAAAGAAAAACTAAGTTATTATTCTTTGAAGATATGATGATATAATTAGAGAATCCCAGAGAATCAAGTGAAAGCTACTTGAAGTAAACAACTTCAGCAAAGTTGCAGTTATCAAAATAAACCCACACAAATCTTCTGCATTTCTATATATTGCTAAAAATTCCCAACAGCAAGAGTTAGAAAGAAAACTCTCACTTAAAGCTATGGTAGATACTATAAAATATTTGGGAGTCTACTGGCCAAAAAACAAAACCCTAGGGAGTATATGAACATAATTACAAAACACTTTTCACACAAATGGAGTCACATCTAAGTAAGTGGAAAAACATCAGTTGCTCATGGGTTGGCCAAGTCAGTATAATAAAAATGAAATTTCTACCTAAATTAATTTACTTATTCAGTGCCATACCAATCAAAGTACCAGATAATTATTTTCTAGAGCTGGAAAAAATAATACCAACATTCCTTTGGAAGAACAAAAGTTCCAGAATATCAAGGGAACTAATGACAAGAAATGATAGGGAAGGTGGCCTAGTTCTACCAGATCTCAAAATGTATTATTAAACAGAAATTATCAAAACCACTTTGTACTGGCTAAGAAACATAAGGGTAGACCAATGGAATATGTTAGGTACTCAAGACTCAGCAGTCGAATATAGCAATCTACTGTTCGATAAACCCAAGGACTCCAGCTTCTGGGATAAGAACTCACTGTTAGACAAAAATTTCTGGGAAAACTGCATAACAGTGTGACAGGAACTAGGCATAGACCAATGTCTGACACTGTACACACAAATAAAGTCCAAAAAAGTACATATAAAGACTGATACTATGAACAAATTAGTAGAGCAAGGAATAGTGTACTTATCAGATTTATGGAGAAAGGAAGAAATTTTGACTAAACAAGAGATAGGAAGCATTATGAAGTGCAAAATGAATAATTTTGATTACATTAAGTAGAAAAGTTTTTGCACAAACAAACCCAATGGAAGCAAATAAGGAGGGAAGCAGAAAACAAGAAAAGAATTTTTCCAATTAGCGTCTGTGATAATCGCCTCATTTCTAAAATATATAGAGAACTGAGTCAAATGCACAAGCACACGAGTCATTCCCCAATTGATAAATGGTCAAAGGATATGAACAGGCAGTTTTCAGAGGAAGAAATTAAACTATCTATAGTCATATGAACATATACTCTAAATCACTATTGATTAGAGATATCCAAATCAAAACAACACTGAGATACCAAATCATACCTATCAGACTGGCAAACATGACAACACCGAAAGATGAGAAATGTTGAAGATGTGGGAGAGCTGGAACACTAATTCATTATTGGTGGAGCTGTGAGGTGATCCAATCATTCTTAAGACCAATTTGGAACTAAGACCAAAGGCCTATAAAAGTGTGCATACTCACTGACCCAGCAATACCACTTCTAGGACTGCATCCTCAAGAGATCAAATAATGGGAAAGTATCCCACATGTACAAAAATAGTTATACCAGCTCTCTTTTTGGTGGCCAAAAACTTTAAATCAAGAGAATGCCCATCAGTTGGGGAATGACTGAATAAATTGTGGTATATGAATTGAATGGAATACTATTGTGCTATAAGAAATGATGAACAGGAAGACTTCAGAGAGGTCTGGAAAGATATATGAATTGATGCTAAGTGAAAGGACCAGAACCAGGAGAACTTTGTACACAGCAGCCACAACAGTGTGTGCAGAATTTTTCTGGTAGATTCAGTACTTCATTGCAATGCAGTCACCTAAAGGATTCCCAATGGTCTCTTAAGGCAAAATACCTTCCACATCCAAAGAAACAAGTATGGAATTCGATTGCAGAATAAAGCAGGTTATTTTCTTTTGATTATGTTTCATTTTGTTTTATGATTTCTCCCATTCCTTTTGAATCTTCTATTCAACATGACTAAGGTGAAAATGTATTTAATAGGAATGTATGTGTAGAACCTATATAAAATTTTATGATGTCTTGGGGAGGGAGTAGGGAGTTAGGGGGGAAATAGGGGAGGGATGGAACAAAATCTAAGATATATGGAAGTGATTTTAGAACACTGAAAAGAAATAAATTTAAAAAACTGAAAAAAAAATCCTCCACTATTATTCCCCAGTCTGGCTCCTGGGTTTCCTCACAGTGATATAATATTTTGAAAAGTCAACATTGTCTCATTCTCTAATTTTGTCCATTCTCTTTTTTTTTGAATATTTTTTTTATCCAGAATGACATTCTTGGGATTTTTTTTTAATACTAGAAAACATTCAAGAGTTTTATTCCACAGAGTTTCAGGAATAACTATGAGTTCAAATATGCTTCCAGGAATTAGAACCTCTAACCTCTCATTCATTGTCTGAATTTGTATATCTGTATATAGATAATTGAGGTTTTTGGATTTATGGTTATCTCCTTTCTTATATTTTTTTCCAAATATGAATTTCTAAACCTATCAACTCTTATTTTTTCTTGCTTTATTGTAACTGCTTCCTATAGTGTCTAGTTTGGTAGATAAACATAGTCAAGCTACTATATCCCTCATTAAAAAAATTAGTAAAATCTTTTTGATTAGAACTTCAAGGTCCTTTAACATGCATGCTACATTAAACATACTCTCTCAGTGGCCTAGAATCCTTCATCGTTATATTTTAATTTGTTGAGCAGCCAGGTGGTGGAGTAGATAGGGTGCCAGACTGGGAGTCAGGAAGCCAGATCTGGAGTTGAGAAACTCCATGTTCAAATCAGGGCTCAGACACTTCCTAGCTGGTCAAATCACTCAATCCTCTTACCTCTGTTTCCTCATCTGTAAAATGGGGATAATAATAGCATCTATCTCCTAGTGTTCTTGTGAGGATTAAATGAATCAGTAATTGAGAACACATCACAGTGGCATATATGGCACTATATAATTTAATTATTATGATTAATATTATTGGTATTGTCTTGAAGTATAAAATGTCTTTTTAGATACCAGCTTCATAGCAAACTATGCACTTCCCAAAACAATGTTCTTTTCTACAACTCTTGACTTTAATTGTAAATGCAAGGGAAACCAACATGTGCCCCTGTAGTCTTCAGCTTTTATAATCCTCCTTACTGTCAGATGCAGGGGATAGAGTGAATGGAGTTTTAACAACTGAAACATAAGAATCTTGATTCAAGTCCTGCCTGTAACCCTATGCCTCATACTGTGTGACCCTGGACAAGTCACAGGGACTCTCAGAAGACTCTCAATACTTTAGGTAATCTCAAAGATAGTAAGTTGCCAAGTTCTAATGGAGAGGAGCCTTCCGCCTTCAATTCTTGCTCTTTTTAGTTCCCTATACCAAGACAATCACAGGTCCAATTCCTATCCCTTCTGTTAATGTCATTTGAGCACTGTGAATCATGAGAAATAGGTGTAAATAACTTCTAAGTAAATTTACCAGTGTGTTACTTAAGAATTAACAAATTAGAAATTCCTTGTGAAGTTTTGTTATTTTATATACCACTTATTTTCAGAAGATTTTGTAATGTAATACTTCAATACTGTAAGGATCTACACTTTTGTTTTCTGCCAAGGGTGTTCTTGTCCCATCACTGGCACATGGTGTCACAAATCCCTCTACAACCTGGTAGAATATCTGTAAGCTTTGCTATGGCTAAAAAAAAATTGTGAAGTATATGGCCTACTTGTTGAAGATCCTCTCTTGGATTAGCTGATTGTATATTTAGGTGACAAATTCAAGGGCTATTGGTGGGACTGCATTTAAACTTTTGTTTACTTATGTTTTATTTTATGAAACATTTCAGGGCCATCAAGAAGTAGAATATCATTAGCATAGCCTTCAAGAAGCCAGGATCAAATCTAGCCCATGATAAAGCCTTGCATCAGGAATTAAATGAAGGTGAGAATTTATATGACTTTAAAATAATGTGCAAAGAACTGATTTCACAAGCCAATGGACATCTGTGTAACAAAGTACTCCATCTTCTGACTCCTGCCATTTTCACTTGCTGATCTCATTTCTAAAATACTCTACCCCTGCACTGTTTCCTGACTTTTCTGACTTCCTTTAGACATCAGTTAACATCCCCACATCTAGAGGAAAACATTCTAAATCTCATTTAATTCTAGCTCCTTTGTTGTAATTTCTATGGCATACATAGTTTGCTTGCACATAATCTTTTGCTTGATGACTCCATCACCAAATGTACTCCTTGAGAGTATATGGTGATTTTGTCTTTATATAAAAAGTATTTTAACATAGTAACTGGAACATATAATAAGTCCTCAAAAAATGTTTATTGAATGGGGGAACTAAGATGGCAGAGTAGAATCAGGGACTTGTCTGAACTGTCCTCAAAAACCCCTCAAAAAACCTGTAAAGATGAGTATAAACAAGTTCTAGAGCAGTAGAAGTCACAAAATGACAGAGTGAAACAAATTTCTAGGTCAAGACAATCTGGAAGGCTGATATGAAGGGTCTATCATACCAGGATCAGAATATAATGGTCCAGTGTAAGCCATACCAACACGGAACTGGAACAGACCTCAGGGCACTGAATCACTGGGAGCTCTAGTGGTTGCCAGACTTCTCTAACCATAAATGCCAAAAATAGCTTCAAAGGACAATGGGAACTCTCTCTCACTTAGGTCAGAAAGTAATATGATCTAGCCCCAGCTGTGGCCCCAGGGTGGCAGCAGATCCTGGTGCAGCTGCTTCTGGAGCTCTGGGCCTACAATCACTGGGGGAATCTAGTGACTGATCTTGGTCGCAGTACTGGGCAGCAGTCCTGGGGGAAGAAGACTGCTGGGAGGCAGAAGTGGTGGCAGCTGTGAAGAGAGAATCTTACTTGAAGTTCTGGGACAGAAAAGAATGCTTGTGCTTGCTCACAGGCTAAAGTATAAGCCAGAAGAGGACTAAACACCTATTCTTTTATCATACCACTTTGGAGTAACTGAAAATTTACAAATCCCTAGAGATAGCTGCACAAAACCCCCGAAACTTGGGGCAGTACACCTCCACTTAACAAAGAGCTCAAAGTCAAGTAAATGTCAGGGGAAACGGCCAAGAAGGGGGTGGATAAGACTACAGAATGTTACTTTCTTGATGAAAAGGCATTTTCCTATGACAAGGAAGATCAAAGCAAGCAAACAGAGGGAGATCAAAGAATGCAACAAGAGGAAGACAAGCTCAAGGCTTCTATATCCAAAGCCTTCAAGAAAAACATGAAATTGTCTCAGGCTATGGAAGAGCGCAAATATGATTTGGAAATCAAATAAGAGAAGTAGAGGAAAAATCAGGAAGAGAAATGAGAGTGATAAAAGAAAATCATGAAAAATGAGTTAATAGCTTGTTAAAAAAGAACCAAAAAGTGCTGAAGTAAATAGACTAACCCAAATAACAAAAGTGGCCCAAAAGCTCAATGCAGAGAAGAATTCCATAAAAAGTGGAATGAGTCAAAAGGGAAATGAGTTCCAAAATCTCACTGAAGAAAATAATTATTTAAAAATTTCAAAGGAACAAATAGAAACTAATGACTTTATGAGGAATCAAGAAATTATAAAACAAAATCAAAGGAATGAGAAAATAGCAATGTGAAATACTTCATTGGAAAAAGAATTGACCAGGAAAATGAATCCAGGAGAGATAATTTTTTACAGTGCTTTTCCCAGCACACCAGCCTTGTTATTAAGGCTTTTAAAATTTATTTTAAGTTTTCAACATTCATTTCCAAAAAAATTTGAGTTGCAAACTTTCTTCGCATCTCTCCTTTGCCCCTCAAAACACTGTGCATGCTGATTGCCTCTTCCACTAATGTTCCTTCCCTTCTAACACACCCTCCCTTCCCTTATTCCCATCTTCTCTCTTGTCCTGTAGGGCAAGATAAATTTCTATACCCCATTACCTGTATTTCTTATTTCCAAGTTGTGCTCAAAACACTTCTCACTATTTGTTCCTAAAACTTTGAGTTCCAACTTCTCTCCCTCCCTCCTCCCTCATCCCCACTGAGAAGGCCAGCAATTCAATATAGGCTATATATGTGCAGTTTTTCAAATGACTTCCATAATAGTCATGTTGTGTAAGAGTAACTATGGTTGACTCCATCCTATCCTGCCCCCAGTTTCTTCTATTCTCTTTTGATGCTGTCCCTTCCCAAGAGTGTTTGCTTCTAATTGCTTGCTCCTCCATTTGCCTTCCTTTCCATCATCCCCCCAAACTAATTATCCCCTTCTCCCCTATTTTCCAGTAGGATAAGATAGATTTTCATACCAAATTGAGTATGCATGTTATTCCTTCCTTGAGCCAAATGTGATGAGAGTAAGCTTAACTTTTTGCCTCTCAACTGCCCCATTTTCCCCTCCATTGGGAAAGCTTTTTCTTGTTTCCTCTGTGAGAGATAATTTGCCCCATTCCATTTCTACATTTCACCTCCCACTACATTACTCACTTATGTCTTAATTTTATTTTTTAGATATGATGCCTTCTTATTCAACTCACCTTGTTCTCTCTGTCTCTCTCTCTCTCTCTCTCTCTCTCTCTCTCTCTCTCTCTCTATATATATATATATATATATATATATATATATATATATATATGTGTGTGTGTGTGTGTGTGTGTGTGTGTGCATGTGTGTATGTTTGTGTGTATGTGTGTATGTATGTGTGTGTGTGTGTGTGTGTATAACCCCTCCAACTACCTAGATATTGAGAAAAGTTTCAAGAGTTACAAATATTATCTTTCCATGTAGGTATGCAAAAAGTTCAACTTTGGTAAGTCCCTTGTGATTTTTTTTTCCTGTTTACCTTTTCATCCTTCTCTTCATTCTTATGTTTGCAAGTCAAATTTTCTTTTCAGCTCTGGTCTTTTCATCAAGAATGCTGGAAAGTTCTCTATTTCATTGAATGAGCATTTTTCCCCTGAAATATTATACTCAGTTTGCTGAGTATGTGATTCTTGGTTTTAATCCCAGTTCCTTTGACTTCTGGAATATCCTTTTCCACTCCCTTGGATCCCTTAATGCAGAAGCTGCTAGATCTTGTGTTATCCTGATTGTATTTCCACAATACTGGAATTGTTTCTTTCTAGCTGCCTGCAATACTTTCTCCTTGACCTGGGAATTCTGGAATTTGGCCACAATGTTCCTAGGAGTTTCTCTTTTTGGATCTCTTTCAGGCGGTGATCGGTGGATTCTTTCAATACTCATCCTGCCCTCGGTTCTAGAATATCATTATTTCATGAAAGATGATGTCTAGACTCTTTTTTTGAGTATGGCTTTCAGGTAGTCCCACAATTTTTAAATTGTCTCTCCTGGATCTATTTTCCAGGTCAGTTGTTTATCCAATGAGATATTTCACATTGTCTTCCATTTTCAATTCTTTTGATATTGTTTGTAATTTCCTAGTTTCTAAAGTTATTAACTTCCATCTCTTCCATTCAAATTTTTAAAGAACTATTTTCTTCAGTGAGCTTTTGAACCTCCTTTTCCATTTGGTTAATTCTGCTTTTTAAAGCATTCTTCTCCCCATTGGCTTTTTGTGCTTCTTTTGCTAAGTCAGCTAGCCTATTTTTAAAGTATTATTTTCTTCAGCATTTTGGAGGTCTCCCTTATCAAGCTGTAGACTCACTTTTCATGATTTTCTACAATCACTCTCATTTTCTTCTTCCTCTTTTACTCAATTTTCAAAGTCCTTTTTGAGCTTTTCCATGGCCTAAGACAATTACACATTTAATTGGTAGGTTGGGATGCAGAAGCCCTGATGTTTGTGTCTTTTCCTGATGGTAAACATTATTCTTCCTTATCTAAAAGGATGGGAGAGAATACCTGTTCACCAAGAAAGTAATCTTCTATAGTCTTATTTTTTCCCCCTTTTTTGGTCATCTTCTCAACCAGTTACTTGACTTTTGAGTCCTTAGTCAAGAGTAGGGTATGCTCTGGGAACCTGTAAGATCTCAATTTATGCACTGTGGCACAATCAAGCTAAAGGAGTTTACTTCCTGGCCAGGTTCGTGGCTGAGATTCAGATCAACTGTTCAATTCCCTCAGGGGATTTAAGTTTAGACTTCAACAATAGAAGCAGGCTACTGCCTTCCCCAAGCCACTGTGGCCTATGCCTGCTACTGCTGTTGATGCTGTCTCTGCCTGGGGCTGGGGCTAGGTGAGGACACTGCTCCCTTATTAGGGAGGTGAAAAAGCCTTCTCATTGAGCTTTGAAGTGTCTTTGTCACCTGTGGGTTGAAGGATCTGTGAACCTCTTATGCTGCTGCGGATTCTGCCCCTGAGACCTGCTCCAGGCCCTGCTCCTCCCAGTGCCATGTGGTCAAGGCTGAGCTGTGCTCTGTTCGACGTCAAGTGTGACAGACCTTTCCCATCAGCCTTTCATGTCACTGTGGGATGGAAATCTCCACTCTGTGATTCTGTGGTTTCTGCTCTTCTAGAATTTGTTGAGAGTCTTTCTTTACAGATATTTTATAGGCTGTGGGGGAAGAGCTGGAGTATGTGCATCTTTCTACTATGCCACCTTGGCTATGTCCGTCAGGAGAGATAATTTTAAAATTATTGATCTACCTGAAAACTATGATCAACACAAGAGCCTAGACATCATCTTTCAAGAAATTATCAAGGAAAACTGCCCTGATGTTCTAGAACTAGAGGGCAAAATAGAAATGGAAAGAATCCAACAATCACCTCCTGAAAGAGATCCCAAAAGAAAAGTTCTAGGAATATTGTAGCCAAATTTCTGAGTCCCCATGTCAAGGAGAAAAATATTACAAGCAGCCAGAAAGAAATAATTCAAGTATTGTGGAAACACAATTAGGATAACACATTATTTAGTAGCTTCTACACTAAGGGATCTAAGGGCTTGGAAGATGATATTCCAGAGGTGAAAGGAATTAGGATTTTAAAATCAAGAATTACCTATGCAATAAAACTAAGTATAATCCTTCAGGGAAAAAAATGGAATTTCAATGGAGGACTTCCCAGCATTCTTGTTGAAAAGACAAGAGCTGAATAGAAAATTTGATTTTCAAATACAAGAATTAAGAGAAACATGAAAAAGTAAACAGGAAAGAAAAGTCATAAGGGATTCATTAAAGTTGAACTGTTTGCATTCCTACAAGGAAAAACGATATTTGAGAGGGAATAAATGAGTCTTACTCTCATCAGGTTTGGCTTAAGGAGCGAATAATGCACATTCAGTTGGATAAAGAAATCTCTCTTACCCTGCCAGAAGGGGGTTAGGAAGGGGATAGGAAAGGGAGGATAATAGAAGTGATGGCAGATTGGGGAAAAGGGTAATCAGAAGCAAAAACCATTGTGGAAGGGGGCCATGTCAAGGGATAAAATGGAATAAATGGAGGGCAGGACAGGATAGAGGAAATGTGAATAGTCTTTTACAATATGACTACAACAGAAGGATTTTGAATAGCTGTATATGTAGGACCTATATTTAATTTCTTGCTTTCTCAATGAGGGTAGGTGGGGAGGGATGACAGAAAAGAATGTGGAGCTCAAAACTTTAAAAATGAATGCTAAAAATTATATTTTGCATGCACCTGGGAAATAAGTTGTATAGGCAATGAGGTAGAGAAATCTATCTTACCCTATAGGAAAAAAAGGGGAAGGGGATGGGAGAAGGGAGTGTAATAGGAGGGAAGATTGGGGAAAGGGGTGGTTGGGATGCATGTTGTCCTGCAGAGGGGAGAGATGGGGAGAAGATTTGGAATTTAAAATCTTGTGGAAGTCAATGTTGAAAACCAAAATTAACTAAATTATATTTTAAAAGTAAATGTTTATTGATTGGGAGATTGAGTATCCTTATGCAAATCACTCATTCTCTTTGAGTTTCATCTTTTTCAGCTATAAAACATTTTAGCATCTGATCACTTACTTGACAGGAACAACGTGAAGAAAATATTCTAGAAGACGTAAAACATTTGATAAATGTAAACTCTTTTTATCTGAATAATTTGGCTCTATGATCCAATATCTATTGCCAAAATGAGTCCACTGGAATGGCTGGTGAGGGAAACAGTTAAGAGACTGAAAGATAGACTGATGCCTACCATCAAAAAGGAACGAACACAGTAAGTTGATGAACAAAAATATATCTTAAAATAATTTCCTATTATGCTGATTGATGAGTCTCCCAGCTTAAAGTAGTGTCTTATAGAGATTCATTAATTGACTGTGGAATTGAGTTCCTTAAAGGAAAATATCACATTATTTTCTCATTAGTATTTATCAATATTTTAATGAGGTAAATAGTATTAGATTCCCCATGTAAAAATAGAGGCATAAACAGGTAGTATAATTAATTTATTTTAATTTATTTAGCAATTCATTAAGTAAGCTAATAGGAGGCTCCTAGTGATACCTACACAGTTGAGAGCTATTTTATATATAAATGGAGGAATGTTTATAAATGTATACTTAATGACTATATTTTCTTCAGGAAGACAGGAAAAATTCAAAAAAGCAATTGTCAAATGGCTATTATTTCAAAGGTCAAATGAAAATGATCTGCAGGTATAACAGAAAGCATGATTATAACGAGATCACAATGGACAAGTTTGAAGAGAGCGCTCATTGAAGCCCTATGCATCAGCAACAATAATGGGAGATTGCTGCTAAGCCCAAATACCTATGCTAGTTGAACCAATGAACACTTATTCTAGCCCCTGTGCAACCTCTATGTACAATGGTGAGTGGAAGCCTCATTAATTTTAGAGACAGAGCTTTTAAAAGAAAGAAACAGAGTGTAGATGCAATCATTGCTAAATTACTCCTAAAGAAAAGAACAGCTGCCGTTAAGTGGTCAGTTAGCTTTTATTTATATGCTTATAGAGTGAAGTCATGAAATAGCACCCACTACTTTTTTTTTCCCTTTCTGCTTTGGGGTTGTTATTCTTATAAAACAAATGACTAATTTCCCTAGATTTCCTTGTGTAACTGAGACTAACGGTCATTAACTCCCTAACAATAGAAAAAATATCCTTTAATTTTAGATTTTTAGATTGCAGGGTACTCCTATCATAAGTCAGGTATTTAACATACATTGATGTCATGTAAAAGTATTTATTTTCAAGGCATTTTTAGATTCCCACTATTTGCTTCAATATATTATGTTTATATACTAGGACAAGAGGTTTTACCTTTTTAGAGCAAGCTTGGCTACATCTCTTTCTCAGTGTACTACAAAATCCAAAGAGATTGGTTGCATCTCTTTTTTAAAGTTTTAGGTATATGCCACCATTCTCATGCATATGTCCTACTGATATATGTCAGTAATTAGTGCTCCATTTTAACTTAACAATTTATCGTTGATTAGTTTTTGCAAATGGATATTTACTAGGAAAGACAGAACAGTTTTCCCTCCCTCAACACCTGGGGAAAACATTCTTCCATTATATTGATGGAATTTAGGCTCTCAGTCCCTGGGGAGATTGAGAGGTCAAGCATAATTTAAGTATCTACATAGAATTCATCCCACCAGGTGCACTTTCAAAATATGTCATAATTCTTGGATGAGAATTTACATCAGTTACTGGTGAGCTTGTTCCCTCAAATTGTTCTGCAATGCCTCCTTGCTAGTCTAGATGGCCAAGAAAGCTAGCCAGAAGTCTACTCTCTTGTCTACTGGCTGCTCACTCTCCTGACCTTACACAACTCACAAAAACATAAGCTTTCTACAATCTCATTCACTAAAAAGAAAGAAACAAAGATAAGACAGAAGAAATAGCAGAACCAGGCAATTCCCATTTCTGTGCAGTTGCATATAAGAGATGCTCTTGAGTTCCCTTCCCCTACTTGGAGGCCCACAGTGGTTTATCATCCTTCAGCCAGTCTAGAAAGAATCAGAACCACGAATAACACTGTGTTGAACAGGTAGCTTTTGAATTTTTGAGAGTTCCAGAAAAGTGATCAATCTACAATCTATCTCCTCTTCAAATGGTCAACAGACCAGAAGTAACCAAAGAACGCATCCCAAAATGAGAATATGGTTACTTTCATTGAATATTATCATGACATTCTGGAAACATAGCTTTTTCACATGGATGATTCAACTAGATTTATTGCTATTTTTCAGTCATGTATGATCCCGTGATGCCTTTTTGGGAGGGGTTTTTGTTTGGTTGTTTTTTGATGTGTTTTTTGGGGGGAGTGAGGGCAAGGGCAAAGACACTCCAGTGATTTGCTTCTTCAGCTCATTTTAAAAATGAAGAACTGAGGGAAGCAGGATTAAGTGACTTGTCCAGGTTCACACAGATAGTAAGTGTCTAAAACCAGATCTGACCTAAGGAAGATGAGTCTTCCTGACTTCAGGCACATTATCTATTGCACTGTTTAGCTGTCCTCCCTGTTACACTAACTAGGAACAAATGGCAAGGCTAAGTATAGGGGACATAAATAGTTTTTGGAAAAAACTCCATTCTTTAAATATATAGAAGGACAGAGTTTTCATGAGATAAGTAGCTAAATTCTTGAAACTAAAATCCCTCATTGTGTATACAATTAGAAAGTATGTGTCTTCCAATGTCTTCATTTTACAGATGAGAAAATTGAGGATGAGAAAGGTTAAGTGATTTTCCCAGAGTAACAGAGAAACTGCATATATGAAGCAGGGTTTGAACTAAGGTATTCTTTCAAAATTCTTTTAAATATATTTTTGCAAAATATACCCAATCACATGTTTTAAAACTTTTAAACAATCATTTTGATATTTTGATTTTCAGATTCTCTCCCTTCCTCCTTTTATGCTCCTTGAGAAAGTAATTTGATATTAATTATACATATGAAGTCATGCAAGATATATTTTCATATTGACTGTTGAAGAAGAAAATATATAACAGTAAAAATGAAGTAGAAATAAATATGCTTCTAGCTTCATCCAGAGATCATCAGTTCTCTCTTTTGGGGTGGATTGCATTTCTCATCATGGATCTTTTAGAATTATCTTGGAGCATAGTCTTGATCAGAATAGTTAAGTCTTTCACATCTTATCATCCTTAAAATTTTGTTGTTACTGTTTGCAATATTCTCTTGTTTCTGCTCATTTCACTTTGCAGGATGAACTCAGATCTTCTTGACTCAAGGTCCAACACTGTCTACTTTTCCACCTAATGACCTTATTCTGAGTGTGTTGGAAAGGAGTGGGTGGTTCACATTTATAGCTAGATTCTCCCAAAACAGTCAAAAGTTAAACCTTATCATGGAACTATATTTTTAAGAATATAAAGAGTGAAATGAGCTTTCTAGAGAATCATGAGCTAAAACAATACCTTGTCTTTAAAAGCAAAAACCAAGCCCCCAAATATTCATGGATTGTGAGACCATCTGGGTAAAGATAAAAAGGAAACATGCATGGCTATTTGAAGCTGCTTAAACACTGAGCATGGACTCAGAAGCTGCCAAAATGGCTTTATGTGACTATAGTAATTGAAAAACAAAAAAGGAATGCCAAAAGTAATATGAGTGATTATGTAAGTAAAAGTTATCTGGGATAGTATAAAAACGTTGGATGCTCTTCTGTTCCCAGTCCATTTAAATTATGTCATTAATTTTCAGTTAAATTATATTTAAAGCTAATCTAAAAGTTTCCCCAGGGCTCTATCTTGATTTGCTCCCCCATATTCAGCCTCCTTTTCTGTCTGGTGAACTAGGAGTCTGGAATTAACAGTCTGTTTTTGCAAAGTAGAAACACTATTCCTCTCTTTATGGCCAACTCCTTATGCCTTTAATATTTCTTACAATACTCTTCCTCCTTCTCAACTTTACCTGTAACCCAGAATTCCCCTGATGGCAGTAGTCCCTTCACATCTTCATCAGTGGATGCTCTTCTTCTTGCATTCTAATTAATTTTATAGGCTCAAAATAATTTTCAAATATACTTTGAAAACAACCCGCTAATGTCTGACCTCCTAACTCTGCTGTAGTAAGCTACCAGCAAAACACAATCTGTTTTTGCTCCTAGTCTATTTGAGGGGAAAAAAAAGTCACATGGGGGGCAGTATTCATGAGTGAAGGAGAATTCAGTTTTTTCATTCATTAGTTCATTCACCTCTTTTATTACTATGAACTTGAGAAATTTCATAAAACATGAACATTTCCCTCTACAAAGAACCAAAAAAAAAAAAAAGAAAGCTTAAAGAATGTGAATCTTCAAATACACCTTATTTTTCAAGGGATGGGGGGAAATACATCAAATTTAACAAGGCATTATCTGTTTTCTCTATTTTGGTATAATTCATTCTGAACCATTTGAGTTTCATTTTTCTAAATTTTTTTGAACCAAGCAAATAAAATTGACTTTTCTGTATAAGTAGTAGAATAGAAATGGAAGGTTGCATATGAATCTACAGATTTTTCTTTTTTTAAGTGTATTTTTCTTTTTTAAAGTGTATTTTTTTAACATATATATTCAACACGTAACTTTTCCAGTTGTCTTGATTGTCATTTTTATCCTGAGTGTAATACACACACACACACACACACACACACACGCATATATATGTGTGTGTGTGATATATATGTATATAGGTATATGCATATGTATGTATATATGTATGTACATATATACTTACATATATGCAAACACACACATATTCTTTAATGAACTGCTTTTCTTTCCTCTTTTCCCCATTTTCTTTTGAAAGAGATCTTTCTCACTGCAAACCTGGACCTCACTATGCCACCTTCATGACAACTGTCATAACACACCAGTTTCTGCCTACTTTTCACAAGCATAGAGTAGTAAAGACACACAAAAAAATCCATATAGAGAGGAGGGAAGCAATTCCAGTTCTCTACTATGGAACTGCTCCACACTTCACAGATTCTCCTGTTCTCTACACTCCCATATGCAGCATTGTGGGTCATACAAAGGATGAACTAACACTAAAAGGAAGTTTTGAAACTGACTTAAATACCTGCACCTTTCCTAAATGAGACATTGCGGAATCTCACTGATTTTCTTTTTTATGGTGGTATTATCCTAATATTTTGTTTTGTTTTTCTTATGTTTTATTCCTAATTATATATAAAAACCATTTTAAATATTTCAATTATTTTGAGTTTCAAATTCTCTCCCTCTTTCCCCAGACCTTGAGATAATAAACAATTTGATATAGATTAAACGAGTGTAGTTGTATGAAATATATTTCTTTATTAGTAAGGTTATGAAAGAAAACACAGGCCAAGAAAAAAAAACACAAATAAAGTCAAAAAATAGTATATTTTGACCTGAATTCGGATGCCAACAGCTCTTTCTCTGGAGGTGGATAGCATTTTCCATCATAAATCCTTCAGAATGGTTTTATATCATTAAATTAATGAAAACAGTTAAATCATTCACACTTGATCACATATAGTATTGCTCTTTCCATGTCCAATATTCTCTTGGGAATGCTCACTTCATTTGGCATCAGTTAACATAAGTCTTCCCAGGGTTTTTGAAATGATACAGCCTGTCATTTCTTACAGCATGATAGTATTTCATTATGATCATTTGCCACAACTTGTTAACCCATTCCTCAACTCAATGTAAATCCCATCAATTTTCAAGTCTTTGGGACGCCATAAAAGAGTTGCTATAAAAGTTTTTGTAGAAATCATTTTGTACATCTCTCTCTCTCTCTCTCTCTCTCTCTCTCTCTCTCTCTCTCTCTCTCTCTCTCTCTCTCTCTCTCTCTCTCTCTCTCTCTCTCCAGTTTATTAGTATCCCAATTTCCCCAAGTCCATGCCAACATTTACAATTTTCCTTTTCTCTTATATAAGCTAATCTGACAGGTGTGAGGTGGTACCTCAGAGTTGTTCTAATTTGCGTTTATCTAATTGATAAAGATTTAGAGTATTTTTATGACTAGAGTTAGCTTTGTTTCCTTCATCTGAAAATTGCCTGTTCATAGCCTTTGACCATTTTTCAACTGGGGAACGACTAATATTTAATAAATTCGAGTCAGTTCTCTGTATTTTCAAGGAATGAGGACTTTATCAGAGATACTGCGAAAAAAAAAATCCCTAGCTTTCTGCTTTTCTTCTAATCTTTCTTTCACTAGTTTTCTTTCTTCAAAAACTGCTGAATATCATCAAAATGATACATTTCACATCTCTAAATTGTCTGTCTCTCTTGTTTGGTCTTAAATTCTTCCCTTACCCATAGACCTGCCAAGTAAATTGTCCATGCTCTCCTAATTGGGTTATGATAATGTTTTTATGTCTAGATCATGTAGTGATTTTGACTTTATCTTGGTATATTGTGTGAGATGTTGATCTATATCTAGTTTCTGATACATTGTTTTCCAGTTTCCCAGCAGTTTTTGTCAAATACTGAGTTCTTGTTCCAAAAACTTGGGTCGGTGCATTTTTCAAATGCTAGGTTATTAGTATTTAATACTATGTCTTATGTACCTAGTATATTTCACTGATCTACCACATTATTTCTTAGCCAGCACTAAACAGTTTAGATCATAGCTGTTTTGTAATGTAATTTCAGATTTCATAATGCCAGATTGTTTTTTTCTTTATTAATTCCTTGGATATTCTTGGCCTTCTTTTCTTTTTTTTTTTCAAAAATAAATTTATTTATTTAACTTTTTACATTCATTTCACAAAATTTTTGGGTTCCAACCTTTCTCCCCATTTATCCCCTCCCCCCCACCCCAATACCCCAAGCATTCTAATTTCCCCTATCACCAATCTGCCCTCTCTTCTATCATCCCTCCCTTCTCTTGTCCCCATCTTCTCTTTTGTCCTGTAGGGCCAGACGACTTTCTATTCCCCATTAACTGTATTTCTTATTTCCTAGTAGCAACAACAATACTCAACAGTTGTTCCTAAAACTTTGAGTTCCAAATTCTCCTCATCCCTCCCTCCCCAACCGTTCCCTTTGGGAAGTCAGGCAATTCAATGTAGGCCATATCTGTGTAGTTTTGCAAATGACTTCGATAACAGTTGTGTTGTGTAAAACTAACTGTATTTCCCTCACTCCTATTCTGCCCCCATTGTTTCTATTCTGTCTTTTGATCCTGTCCCTCCCCGAGTGTTGACTTCAAATTGCTCCCTTCTCCCATTGCCTTCCCTCCCTCCCTGCTTATCTCCTTCTCCCCCACTTTCCTGTACTGTAAGATAGGTTTTCATACCAAAATGAGTGTGCATTTTACTCCTTCCTTTAGTCGAATGTGATGAGGGTAAACTTCATGTTTATTTCTCAGCTCTCCTCTTTTTCCCTTCACTAAAAAGTCTCCTGCTTGCCTCTTGAATGAAATATAATTTACCCCATTCCATTTCACCCTCTCTCCTACCAGTACATTTCTCTCTCACCATTCACCTTAATTTCTTTTAAGATATGGTCCCATCCTATTCAATTCACTCTGTGCTCTCTGTCTCTGTGTGTGTGCATGTGTGTGTACATCTGGGTGTGGTCTCAACAACTACCCAGATATTGAAACGTTTTAAGAGTTACAAATATTATCTTTCCATGTAGGAATGTAAACAGTTCACCTTTGGTAAGTCCCTTATATGACTTCTCTTTGCTGTTTACTTTTTCATGCTTCTTCTCATTCTTGTGTTTGAAAGTCAAATTTTCTTTTCAGCTCTGGTCTTTTCATCAAGAATGTTTGAAAGTCCTCTGTTTTATTGAAAGATCATATTTTCCCCTGAAGTATTATACTCACTTTTGCTGGGTAGGTGATTCTTGGTTTAAGTCCTAGTTCCTTTACTTCTAGAATATTCTATTCCATGCCCTCCATCCCTTAATGTAGAAACTGCTAAATCTTGTGTTATCCTGATTGTATTTCCACAATACTGGAATGGTTTCTTTCTACCTGCTTGCAATATTTTCTCCTTGACCTGGGAACTCTGGAATTTTGCCACAATGTTCCTAGGGGTTTCTCTTTTTGGATCTCTTTCAGGCAGTGATCGATGGATTTCTTCGATACTAATTTTGCCCTCTGGTTCTAGAATCTCAGGGCAGTTTTCCTTGACAATTTCATGAAAGATGATGTCTAGGCTCCTTTTTTGTTCATGGCTTTCAGGTAGTCCCATAATTTTTAAATTGTCTCTCCTGGGTCTATTTTCCAGGTCAGTTGTTATTCCAATGAGATATTTCACATTCTCTTCCATTTTTTCATTCTTTTGGTTTTGTTTGGTGATTTCTTGGTTTCTCAGGAAGTCATTAGACTCCATCTGTTCCATTCTAATCTTGAGAGAACTCTTTTCTTCAGTGAGCTTTTGAACCTCTTTTTCCATTTGGCTAATTTTGCTTTTGAAAGCATTCTTCTCCTCATTGGCTTTTTGAACCTCTTTTGCCAATTGAGTGAGCCTATTTTTCAAGGTGTTATTTCCTTCAGCATTTTTTTGGATCTCCTTTAGCAGGGTATTGACCCATTTTTCATGCTTTTCTTGCATCTCTCTCATTTCTCTTCCCAGTTTTTCCTCCACCTGTCTAACTTGATTTTTAAAATCCTTTTTGAGCTCTTCCATGGCCTGAGCCCACTAGACATCCACCTGGGATGTCTGGGATAGAGAGGCCCTGACCTCCACGTCTTTCCCTGATGGCAAGCATTGTACTTCCTTATCAGAAATGATGGGAGGAAGGAAAATCTCTTCCCCAAGAAAGTAGCTCTCTATGGTCTCACTTTGCTTCCTTTTTCTCAGCATTTTCCCAGCCAGTTGCTTGACTTCTGAGATTCCTCTCCACCCCTGCCTAGATTTGCCCAGCCAGTGCTTGTGGTCTGAGATTCCAATGCTGCTTCCCAGCCTCAGGGCTTTCCGTGGTGGGAGCAGCTGCTATTCAAAGTGAGTTTAAGTTCTGTTGCTTGGGTGGGGGCAGGGATGCCTCCCAGGCTCAGTTCCCTCAGGGAGTTTATGCAGAGACCTTCAGTAATGGAGCAGGTGGGGGCAGGGCCGCTTCCCAGGCTCAGCTCCCTCAGGGGCTTATGCAAAGACATTCAGTAATGGAGCTCCTGTCTGCGCAGGGAGTGCTGGGCTGCCGTTGCCTCCTCCCCTGCCTCTGCTGCTGTCTCCCGAAGGGCCCGAATCACGGAGACACCCTGCTCCCCTCTCAGCCAGCCCAGAAGTCTCTCTCACTGACCTATAGCATCTGTGGGTGGAGGGACCTTCGTGGCCCCTGGAGATTCCGCCCCTGCTTGGATCTGCTCCTCTGGGGCCATGGCCAGGGCAGCACAAGGTTCGACTCCACTGTCCTGAGCACGACGGAACCCTGGGGACAGCTTTCCAGGGCTCTCTGGCACAGAAATCTCTTCCACTGCATTGCTGCGTGCTTTCTCTGTTCCAGAATTTGTGGGGAGTTCTCTTTACAGGAAATTTATGGGCTATGGATTCGGAGCTGGTATACTTGAGTCTTTCTACTCTGCCATCTTGGCTCCTCCCCTTTTTTCTTTAAAATAAATTTTATAATTTTTTTTTCTGGTTCTATAAAAGTTTTGGTGATTTGATTCATATGGTACTCAATAAGTGAATCAATCTAGTTAAATTATCATTTTATTATGCTGGCCCCACCTACATTTAGTAATTTATATTTTTATATTTTTAGATCTGATTTTCTTTGTGTGAGAAACATTTTGAAATTGTGTTCACATAGATTCTGGCTTTGTCTTGGCTGGTGGACTCCAAAAGATCTTACATGATCTGCAGAAATTTTAAATGGTGTTTTTTTCTATATCTTTCTGTTGAACTTTGTTGGTAATATATAGAAATGTCTGTAATTTATGTGGATTTATTTTACATCCTGTAACTTTGTTAAAGTTGTTAATTATTTCAATTAATTTTTCAGCTGACTCTCTAAATATGCCTATCATATGCAATAAGCAATAGTTTTATTTCTCCCCATTGCCTATTTAAATTCTTTCAATTTCTATTTCTTCTCATGGTTATAGCCAACATTTCTAATGTACAATATTATTAATAGTGGTGATAAGGGGCATCCTTACTTCAACCTTAATCTTCTTGGAAAGGCTTCTAGCTTATCCTCCTTACAGATAATGTTGATGGTTTTAGGTAGCTACTACTTATCACAATAAGGAAAGCTCCATTTATTTCTTTATTCTCCAGTATTTACAATTGGAATTTGTACTATATTTTATTTAAAAAGGTTTTTCTGCATCTATTGAGATAACAATTTGATTTCTGTTGGTTTTATTATTGATAAGGTCAGTCATAGTGGTAGTTTTGCTAATACTGAACCAGTCTTGCATTCCTGGTATAATTCCAAACTGGTTATAATGTATGATCCTTGTAATATTAGGCTGTGATTTCCTTACTAGTATTATATTTAAAATTTTGTATCAACATGAATTAGAGAAATTGGTCTCTAGTTTGACTTCTTTCTCCCTCTCTGCTTTTGCTTTTCCTTTTTTTAGGCATCAACACCATATTTGTCATATAAAAGAAATTTGGTAGGACTTCTCATTTACTTAGTTTTCTGGGAAAAAAAAAAGCATATATTGTGGAATTTATTGTTCTTTAAATGTTTTCCAGAATTCACTTGTGAATCAATCTAGCCCTATTTAGTCTTAGGCAGTTCATTGATGGCTTCTTCAATTCCTTTATTTAAGATGGAGCTATTTATTCAAGGATATACATATATTTCCATTTTGCTTAAATAATTGAATTTGTTGGCACATAATTGGACAAATAGCTCCTAAAATTTGCATTAATTTCCTCTTCGTTGGTAGTGTAACTTCTTCATTTTTGATACTGGTAATTTGGTTTTCTTTTTTCTTTTGTTTAACCCAATCAACTAATGGTTTATCTCCTTTTATTTTAAAGATAGGGGGCAGAGCCAAGACAGAGGAGTAGAAGGATGGACCTCCTCTCATTCTCCCACCATAGATCATAACATATCAGTAAAAAATGACTCAACAAATTCTAGAGCAAAAGAAAAATGACAGATTTCTAGCCCAAGACAGTCTGGAAGGCATACAAAAAAGGTCTATGACACCATACTCAGAGTGAAGAACAGCCCAGCTTGGGCTGCACAGCACAGAGAGGACTGGAGCAGACACAAGAGCATGGAATTATGGGTAACACCTGCTGCTCCCAGATTTCTCAACCCTGAAATGCCAAAGACAACTTCAAAGGTCAGTAAGAAAGTTCATTCACTTGAGTGAATAGGAAGCAAGGTCAGGCCCCAGCTACATCCCCAGGGCAACAGCAGCCACTACAGCAGCAGTTTTCAACTTTGGAGCCCTCTGTCTAAAGACCCTGGGGCAATCGAGCTGCTGATCTCTGTCTTAGTCCTAAATGGTGGTTCTGGGGGTGAGGAGGAGTGCTGGCATGGCAGAGCTGGTGGCTATTCTGGAGAGGGAATCCTACTCAGAGTTCCAGGAAAGTAAAGAATGCTTTTGTTGCTCACAGACAAGAGGGCAGACCAGGAGAGGAGTAAACTCCTCCCCCTTGATTGTGTCACTTTGGAGGAATTGAGAAAGTACAGGCCCCTAGAGATATCTCAGAAAACAGATGAACAAAACCACTGTAGCCTAGTTTAATATACCATCCCCTTGACAAATGATTCAAAAGTCAAGTAATTGACTAGGGAAATGCCCCAAAAGGGGAAAAATAAGACCACAGAAGGTTACTTTCTCGGTTGAAAACATATTTTCTCCTATCTTTTTGGATGAGGAAAAGCAAAGCACTTATCAGAGGAAGATAGTAAGGTAAAGGCTTCTCCATCTAAATCCTTCAAAAAAAATGCAATGGTCACAGGCCATGGAAGAGCTCAAAAAGGATTTTGAAAATCAATTAAGAGAGGTGGAGAAAATTTGAGAAAAGAAATGAGAACAATGCAAAAAAATCATGAAAAGTGAATCAACAACTTGCTAAAGTAGACCCAAAAAATGCTGAAGAAAATAACACCTTTTGAAATAGACTAATCCAAATAGCAAAAGATATCCAAAAGCCAATGAGAAGAAGAATGCTTTAAAAAGCAGAATGTGTCAAATGGAAAAGGAGGTTCAAAAGTTCACTGAAGAAAACAGTTCTTTAAAAATTAGAATGGAGTAGTGGGAAGCTAATGACTTTATGGGAAACCAAGAAATTACAAAACAGAACCAAAAGAATGGAAAAAATAGGGGACAATGTGAAATATCTTTTGGAAATACAACTGATCTAGAAAATAGATCCAGGAGAGATAATTTTAAAATTATTGGTCTTCCTGAAAAACTATGATCAACAGAAGAGCCTAGATATCATCTTCCAAGAAATTATCCAGGAAAACTTCCCTGATATTCTAGAACCAGAGGGTAAAATAGAAATGGAAAGAAGTCACCTATCACTTCCTGAAATAGATCCCAAAAGAAAAGCTCCTAGGAATATTGTTGCCAAATTCCAGAGTTCCCAAGTCAAGAAGAAAATATTACAAACAGCCAGAAGGAAACAATTCAAGTATTATGGAAATACAAACAGTATAACACAGGATTTAGGAGCTTCAACACTAAGGGCTTGAAGGGCTTGGAATATGATATTGCAGAGGTCAAAGAACATAGGATTAAAACTAAGAATTACCTACTCAACATAACTGAGTATAATGCTTCAGGGGAAAAATTGAATTTCAATGAAATAGAAGACTTGCAAGAATTCTTGTTGAAAAGACCAGAGTTGAATAGACAATTTGACTTTCAAATAGAAGAATCAAGAGAAACATGTAAGGAAAAACAGGAAAAAGAAGCCATAAGGAACTCATTAAATTTGAACTATTTACATTCCTACATGGAAAGATGTTATTTGTAAGTCTTGAGAGCTTTTTCAGTATTAGGGTAGTTATAGGGAATATTTATATATATATATATATATATATATATATATATATATATATATATATATATATATATATATATGTGTGTGTGTGTGTGTGTGTGTGTGTGTGTATACACATATGTAGTTATGTATGCATGTGTATATTGTGTGTGTATATATATACACATATGTATATATCTAAGTTTGTATGTGTCCATGGCCATGTGTGTATATGTATTTAACATATGCAGACAGAGGGTGCAGGGTGAGCTAAATATGAAAGGTGAATACCTAAAAAATAAAATTTACTATTGAATGGAATGTACTAGGAGTAACTGAAAGGGAGAGGTAGAAAGTCGCAAATCATTTCACTTAAAAGAGGCAGGAAAGAACTTTTACAATGGATGGGAAGAGGAAGGAGATGAAAGAAAATAAATGAATCTTAGTCTCATGAGATTTGGCTTAAGGAGGGAATAACACACAATAAATTGCATATGTATATCTATTTTATTCTGCAGGAAGGGAAGGAGGAAGGGGATAGGAGAAGGAAGATTCCAGATGGGGCAGCAAATTGAGGAAAGGGATAATCAGAAGCAAACATTATTGTGGGAGGCAGGTCAAGGGAGAGAATGGAATAAATGGAGGGCAAGATAGGACAGAGGGAAATGTGTCTAGTCCTTCGCAACATAACAATTATGAAAGTGTTTTGCATCATCACACATGTATGACCTATATTGAATAACTTGTTTTCTCAAAGACAGTGGGGGAGAAGGGAGAAAAAGAGAGAACATGGTACTCAAAATTTTAAGAATGGGTGTTAAATATTGTTTTAGCAGGCAACTAGAAAATAAGACATACAAGCAATGAAGTATAGAAATCTATTTTGCACGACAGGAAAAGAGAGGGCAAGATGTTGGAAGAAAGGGAGGTAATAAAAAGAGAACAGACTGGAGAAAGGGGGGATGGGGAACATAGTATGTTGGGATGGGGGTGGCAAGATATGGTGAGAAAATTTTGAATTGAAATCCTTGTGGAAGTGAATGTTGAGAACTGAAAAATAAATAAATTATACATTAAAAAAATAAAACCACCTCATAGTTTTATGTATTATTTCAATAATTTTCTTACTTCAATTTTCTAATCTCCCCTTTGATTTTCAAGATTTCCAATTTGCTGTTTAGTTGAGGATTTTTACTTTATTCTTTTTCTAGGATTTTTGACATTTTTGCATGCCCCATTCATTGATTTGATCTTTCTGCATTATATTGATGTAAATATTTAGAGATATGTTTTCCCCTAAGTACTGCTTTGGTTGCATTCCATAAATTTAGTATGTTAGCTTATTGTCAGTCCCTTTGGTAAAAATATTGATTGTTTCTATTATATTTTTGACACAGTCATATTTTAGAATTACATTATTTGGTTTCAAATTAATTTTAATCTCTTTTCTTGCCCTTTAATTGAGTGCAATTTTATTTTATTGTGATCAGAAAAAAGACGCGTTTAGTATTTCTGCTTTTCTGCATTAGATTGTGAGGTTGCATGCCCTAATATGTGATCTAATTTTATGAAGGTGCCATTTAATCTTGAGAAAAACATTTAGTCTGGGATTTTTGTTTGTTTTGTTTTTGGAGTTCAGTTTCCAAGGCTCAGGTTAAATTGTGAGTATCTCTGAAGGCTCAATCTCCTTTGAAACCTGATAGTTCACAGCTATGCTGAGTCATGGAGGTTTTGTGCCAGTCAATCAGGAGACAAGTCTTTGTTTTATATGTAGTAGGAGGTTGGTATTTTAATTAGGGTCTGTTTGTGAGAAGGATCTTGTGATTCTCTAGATGAGACTATGAATGGCATTATGTTCAATACCTACAACATTATGTTCAAACCTACAATACCTACAATTTATTACCCTACAACTGCTCAGATGTAAAGGCTCTCTCAATCCAGGGGTGTATGTAAATTATATAGCAATATCATTTTGATGCAGGCAGTAGAATCCTGTCCATTGGTCTCTTTTTCTCTGCTTACATATTCTCTGTTTATATTTTCTGAATGTAATTAAAAAGGGTTGTTGACCCCTTAAACAGCTATCATTCCTAGTAAAGCCAATCTAAGAGCCTGTTCTAGAAGTCATTCTAGGTATTCTAGTGTAGTTTCTGTTACATCACCCTATCCCTCTTTTTCTTTTTATCATGATATTCAGGTAGTCCAATAATTCTTAAATTATCTTTCCTGGATTCCTTTTCTAGGTCAATAGTTATTCCCAATGAAATATTTCATATTTTTATCTATTTTTCATGATTTTTAATTTGTTTCATTGCTTCTTGATGTCTCATATAGTTATCTTCTATTTCCCCAATTCTAGTTTTTCATGAATTATTTTCTTCAGTGAACTTCTGTCTCTTTTTCCATTTTGTTTGTTTCAATAAATTTTTGTATATCTTTCTCCCCTTTTGATTTTTTTCATAGAATTTATATATATATATATATATATATATATATATATCTTCAGTCTTTGGTACATAGAAGGTATTTCTATGGGTAAATAATAAATATTTAGCCTATTGTATTATATCATACCATATTACATGCCTAGCAGTGGGATGAGGACCCAAAAAAAAATAAAAGCCACACTGTGTCCTCTGTCTCCCATTTGGCTATTGTTAAAAGAAATATGTACAAAAGCATGCAAAGACAAAATAAACTTTAGCTATAGACCCTTTAAGGGGAATTATATATAGCTTTTGTTTTCAGGATTACATAGGACAGAGTTGTAAAACATATTGACAAAGAAGAACAATGAAAAGATTGGAAATTAAAAGTCTTTGCCCTAATAGTCTTTTCATTACTATTAATTCTTTGTTTCTTGACCAGTTTTCAAACCTGGATATTATAAAATGCTTGGTCCATTCCTCATTCTGAGCTAATAGAGCATGTTAGGAAATTGTGCTTATTGGGCTTGCTAAAATAGCATGCCATTTAACCTCATCTGGGCTCTCCCTTTACACTTGTCATCATACTTAATTTTGTTCTATATTTGTTTATATGTCTTACCCCATCTACAATGAGAGGTAATGTAGTGAATAAAAAGTTGGTCTCTACATTGAGAAGTCTTGAGTTCCAGTCCTGTTTTTTAATCACTTCATTTGTCTCACTCTTCATGACCTCACTTGAGGTTTTCTTAGTTTGCCATTTCCTTCTTCAATTCATTTTACAGATGAGGAGACAGAGGCAAACAGAGTTAAGTGACTTATTCTGAGTCACATAACTAGTAAATGTCAGAGGCTATATTTGAACTCAGCTCTTCCTGACTCCAGGACCACCACTCTAGACATTGTGCCACCTAGGTATCCTGACTCAGATTTACTAACAATGCAGTCCTGGACAAGTCACTTTTAGAACCCAGAATACTAACTCTCTGAGATTGTGACTATAGTCTCTAAGACTCAGTTTCAGAGGTGTTGCCAATATGTCTTGGTTGAAAGTTTCTTCATAGGAAATCTCCCCCACCTCAATTAATAACTCTAGAAACAAATTTGTGTGTGTGTGTATCTATGAGTGTACATGTACTATAATTCTTGCCCTCCAAGATTTTTATGTCTCTCTATGTAATTATTTTTGTTGAGTGATTTTTTAGTCATGTCTGTCTCTTAATGGCCACATTTAAAGTTTTCTTGGCAATGTTGCTGGAGTGCTTTGATATTTTTTCTTCTCAGAATCATATTACAGATGAGGAAACTGAGGCAAATGGCTAAAGATCACTCAGTTGGTGTCAGAGGGTGGATTTGAACTCAGGTCTTCCTGATCTCAGGACCAGTGCTCTATCCACTGTATCACCTAGTTGCCCATATGCATAAATTAATTATATATACATGTATATGTGTGTGTATTAACATGTACATGTGTTTTATATGCATAATTGGAGAAAAAAAGACAGAGAAAGAGAAAGGGGGGGAAATTATCTATATAATAACCTTAAGGGAAAAGATTATATTTGATTCATGCTCATCGATACTTAAGTACCCAGTATAATTTTTGCAGTCTTTGATCTGTCTCTTTGACATTGCCCAGTCAAAGAATATGTAGAAATGAATGATTTGGGGAGGGGGGGTAACAAAGAAGTACCTGAATTAATTAATCGCTCCACCAATAGTACACTACCATGCATGTATTCCTTCAGCCTCACTGGTGATTGTTACTTTGGGATTTTGTATCTTTGTCATTCATACAGACAAGTGCTAGAGCCTTAGATATATTTTCATTTTTGTTTATTTAATAGTTACTAATCTGGATCATTTTTGTGTGACTATTTATAGCTGGAATTTCTTCCTTCGAAAACTGCCTATTCACATTGCTTTTCTAGTTCAATGAATGAATGATGTAAGTTTCTTATCTCTACAATGACCACTAAAGTTGACATACATAAACCTCTGTGGCAAACATCATAATATACAGGGTTTCAAAATGAAATTGGATTGTTTTCTATCAGCTGGATCCTCTCCCAATAAACTCTTAATGATAAAATTGGACAAATTATCTTACCACCTACATATTTTCTATTATTAACATGTGACTAATAAAAGATTAATTATTTGCAGTTTTAGTAACTATGGACAGCAGCAGGTAACAGATGTTATGTTGCCTACATTTCTCTAATTTTGTGTATACTCATTGGAATTTTTTTTAAAGCTCACATTTAGGTTTATCTCCCACACAGGTTATATTCCAGCTCAGTAGTGACACATCTTTTTGCTCAGGTAATATTAACATTGTTCTATTTAAGTGACTTGTCTGACTGCTATTTTTCTTTTGAGTAGGACTCATTTTCTAACACTAATAATCAGCATTTTTACAATTCTATTTTCTCTATATAAAGTCTTCATTGCTTCTTCAAATCTTTGTGTACCTCTAATTTTATTGCATCATCAAAAAAAAATAATTATACTGTAACAAAATTATACTGCAACACTCATGATATATTTAAGAGAAGAGGGGCATACATTTAATCATGATTGTACTGGTAGTTTGGAAAATGAAATGAATTCTACTTGAAAAACAATATGAATTACACCTGGCTATTCACCTTCATTTCTTAGTGCAAATATTAGGATTTCCCCCCCAGAAAGTAGGGAACATGTGTGTGTGTGTGTGTGTGTGTGTGTGTTTTCTGATGCAGATAAATAGTTTTCATTGCTGGATTAATCATTTTATTGCCATAAGTTCAATTTAATAACTTTGCAGCTAAGAATTGTAAACTGATTACAGTTCAAAATTAGGAATCCAACCTAAAAGCCAGTAACTTAAACCACATCATGAAAAAGGAACACAAAATAGAGAAATCAGTAGAAATACTTCAAGGGAGCAAACATTTCAGAAATTTCATTTAACAACAATATTCTTTTTTTTTAAATTTTTACAGTAAACTGACAACCTAATTGACCTTCAAGCTAACATTTTATAAAAATATTCTTTCACTAAAATCACACTTTTATTGAACCAATTTATTTTTTAAAAAGTCATATCAAGTGTGGAAATCAAAATGTCATTTTTTTTAACCAGTCTTCAGTAATGGAAATAGGAATTATTATCTAAATAGGAATCTTAGATTTTTTTTTCTATATTTGGGGGAAAGGTTTAAGATCTAGAAAACATTGAAGACATCAGTTTTGGGACAGCTTTTCTTTTTTGCTTTCCACAATAGCTTGTGCTGGCTCATTATCTCCTCTCTCTCTCTCTGTCTTTCTGTCTCTCTCTCTCCACACATATGCATATGCACACACATGCATATACACACATATATGCATATATCTACACTGTATATATTTATATATGTGTGCATACACATGAATATATACCTATTTGCATATACATGTGTACATGTATATACATATATACATATACGTATATGCACACAATCAACTCCCAGTGTTGTTTGGAGAATAAAATGAAGTATTATTTATAAAGTGCTTAGGGTAGTGCCTGGCATATACTTGTATTTAATACATGCTTGTTTCCATCCTTTCCCCTTCCTATAACACCAGAATTCCTTTCTCTGATAACAACAATCTCATGTTAGACTTCAATCTAAATCTCCACTGATACTTACTTGTTCCTCACAGAAGAGAGAAGAAAAATTAACCTGGCTTTTATCTTTCCTAAGTGGAAGACAATGGATTTAGAATATAATTGCAAATCATAACTAATTGATATATTAGCTTACTTTTTCTGAATTTTTTTCTCTCTTCTTATAATTTTTGTTCCTCATAAAAAGAGATTGCTCTTTGGTGCAAGGAAGGGATAAGTCTATTTGGAAATGAATCTTATGGAAAAGCAAAGATATCAAGAATGCTTAAAACTTCAATAACAACAACAAAGCAATTTGCTTGGTGCTACATTCCTTTGGGGCATTGATTTCCATGCCAATCGATGTTCCTTACATATGAAGGGAATAGTAAATGGTTGCTTAATAGAATCAAATAGGAATTAATATGATGTGGTATTGTAGAAAGAAAACTGATGGAGGAGTAATAGAATAACTCTATATAAGAGAAGGAAAACCCTTTCATGGTCATCTAGGCAAATATAGTCTCAAGGAATAATCTCTGTTGCTTGAAAATCTCCACTGTGAAGTAATCACTAGCTCTTGAGGCAGACTCTTCCACTCATGGTTAACTCTAATAATAATTACTGTTATTTTTCCTTTCCTCTGAACATCAAGGCCAAATTTGTCTCTCTACTGTTACCTCCCATTTCATTTAGCACCAGAAGAGCACAGATGATTATGTCTTAGTTTTTTTTTTTCTGATACTATACTGCTTTGTAACTTCCATGACATAATGCAAAACCATTTAATTTCTTTGGATGTCATCTTCAAAATAAAAGAACCATAGTATTTTATTTATAGCTCATCAAATTAACCCCACTCATTTTATAGAGCAAGAAATTGAGGTCCACTGCAGTTAAGTGAATTGTGCCTGGTCAAAAAGATGGCAAGGTCCTTTCCATTTTAAAAAAAATTATAGGGGCGAAGCCAAGATGGTGGACTAGAAAGACACACTTAAGCAGCGTACTCCCCACAGTCCATAAAATACCTGTAGAGAGGGACTCTCAACAAATTTTGGAGAAGTAGAGAACAACAGAGTGGAGGAGATTTCCAGCCCATGGTGACCTGAAAGTACCATGGAAACTTCAGCTGCACCAGATGCAGAGCAGAGCCCAGCCCAGCCTTCGCTGAATAGCACAGCATGACAGACTCTGGGAGGAGGACACCTCTGGGGCAGAATCTCCAGTCGCAGTAGCAGATCCCTTGGCCCACAGGCACCAAAGGTCAATGATGGGGTTTTATCAGCTGACCAGGAAGGGAGAAGGGCCTTCCCATAGCTCCAGCAGCAGGCAGCAGCCACAGAGGCAGCACAGTAGCCCATATGAAAGTTCCATTGTTGGAGCATAAAAATCCCTGGGGGCATTGAAGAGCTGAGTCTTACCTCAGTCCTGGGGGGAGGCTGAGTTGGTCTTTGTGTCACACTGAATGGTGGTGATACCCATCCAACTTATCTGAAAATGAGCCCCCAGTGCTGACTTGGGAACTGTAGGACAAGTGGTTATGGAGGGGTATCTGCTAAGATTCTGGGCACAGAAGTCCCCTTCTGTGTCCAGACCAGTATACGCTTGATTGTGCCACCTTGGAAGAACTGAGATCTCACAGATTCCCAGAATATACCCTACTCTTGACAAAGGACCCAAAAGTCAAGTAACTGGGTAGGAAAATGCCCAAAAAAGGAAGAACAATAAGACCATAGAAGTTTACTTTCCTGGTGAACAGATATCTCCTCCCATCCTTTTGGATGAGGAAGAACAATGCTTACCATCTGAGAAAGACATAGAAGTCAAGGCCTCTGTATCCAAAACATCCAAAACAAATATTCAATGGGTTCAGGCTATGGAAGAGCTCAAAAAGGATTTTGAAAATCAAGTTAGACAGGTGGAGGAAAAACTGGGAAGAGAAATGAGAGAGATGCAAGAAAAGCATGAAAAGCAGGTCAATACCTTGGTAAAGGAGACCCCAAAAAATGCTGAAGAAAATAACACCTTGAAAAATAGGCTAACTCAACTGGCAAAAGAGGTTCAACAAGCCAATGAGGAGAAGAATGCTTTCAAAAGCAGAATTAAACAAATGGAAAAAGAGGTTCAAAAGCTCACTGAAGATAATAGTTCTCTCAAAATTAGAATGGAACAGATGGAGTATAATGACTTTATGAGAAACCAAGAAATCACAAAACAAAACCAAAAGAATGAAAAAATGGAAGAGAATGTGAAATATCTCATTGGAAAAACAACTGACCTGGAAAATAGATCCAGGAGAGACAATTTAAAAATTATGGGGTACCTTAAACCCATGATCAAAAAAAGAGCCTAGACATCATCTTTCATGAAATTATGAGGGAAAACTTCCCTGATATTCTAGGACCAAGAGCAGGATGAGTATTGAAAGAATCCATCAATCACAGCCTGAAAGAGATCCAAAAAGAGAAACTCCTAGGAACATTGTGGCCAAATTCCAGAGTTCCCTGGTCAAGGAGAAAATATTGCAAGCAACTAGAAAGAAACAATTCATATATTAAAGCCAAGATGCAGAAAACTCCGATAGAGTATTTAATAGAACCAAAAACAATGTCAGTACTCAGAGAGATACATTCATTAATATATGATACAATATGTAGATGGAGAGAGACATTGTTTGATCCATCTATAGACATGTGTATACACATGCTGACATCAATATGTACATAGAGCTATGCATAGAGATATGGATAAGTTGATAGACTGAGGTGATAGACACAAAGTACAGGAAATGATAGTTGGAAACATATTTAAAGAGAGGTAGACATTGATACAGATGTTGATACATAGATAGATAGATATAGATAGCTAGATACAGCCTGCTCCTTGTATCCACAACCTTTCTTTTAGGAAGTGGGTGACAATTTTCCTCCAGATCCTTTGAAGTCATGGTTGGTAATTGAAATGATGCATATTTTCATTTTTAAAATATTTTTACAATGATTCTGTAATTTTATAAATTATTATCCTACTTCTCACTTTGCTGTTCATACTACATAGAATCCTCTGAAATCATTTTTCATGGGTCAGTAATTTTTCTTGTCATTCATATTCCTCAACCTTTTCAGTCATTTCCTGATGCTTTAACAGGAAATTAAAGTAGGTGTTAGATTCTAGACCTTCCTTTTCCTTGCTTTGTTTTCCCTTCTCTTCCCTTTGTATTTTCCATTCTTTACTTTGTCTTCCCTTCTTCCTTCTTTAAGACCCAGAATTTCTCACAACTCTCTTTGCAGTATTATCCTTCCTTAATTACTTTTTTTCTGTCTCTACTTCGATGTATCTCTGCACAAAACACTTCGAGTAAGTTATGTACGTTTGTGTGTATTTTTGTATGTGTCCAATCCTCCTTTATCCACTTCAGTGAGTGAAGTTGTTCTACTGCTTACATATTCACTTCTTCTAACTTAGTATATTGTCTCACACCTTCCCAATTGTGAGAGCATTTTATAGAGTATGACTTTTGCTCTCCTATCTTTTTTCTCTTTTTTAAACCCTCAAATAATAATCAACCTACCCAGAAGAACTTATTTATTCTTATTAATTTCATCAAAAATGCGTGGTCTGATTTCTTTTTTTAAGTAAAGAGGGTGGATTCTCTATTGACCAGTGAACTTGAACTTGATTTCTGGTAAAATTTCAAATTTCATTGTTAGAAATATGGTTTGCAAAGAAAGAAACCTGGAAAGAGCAGCATTAATAACCATGAATCAGTATTGGCATACTAACCCTATCTCCTTTTGAGGTGTATGTAAAATGTTAAAATATGTGTAAATATATTTACAATTCTGAAAGTTTGCTAAATATACTTTCTATTATTGTTATTATAAAATCGATAGATGAGAAAAATTCCATAGGTGGAAACTGTCCACAATTTAATAATACACTTAACAAAGCCTCTCATAAGTATATCTTTGTGGACAAGAGAGTTGAACTGAATACTTGTAAAAGCAAGCACCCTGACACAGATAAGTGGATACAGAGATGTTTGAACAATGTGACCAAAAGATTGATGGATGGATGTCAACTCGAGGGGAGCTTTCGATTGCACAGCCATAATCTGTCCTTGGCTTTGTTCCTTTCAACATTTTTTATTAATGATTTAAATAAAAGGATAGATGATATGCCCATCAGATTTTCTGATGAGAAGAACCTTGCTTATTGCATCAGCTAATACACTGGAGGACAGAATCAGGATATAAAAAAAATTTTGAAAGGGATTAAAAATCAAATCCACAAAAATGAAATTTAATAGCAATATATGTGAAGTCCTATAGTCAGGTTAATAATATGAGTTGAAATGAGTAGAAAGGGACAGTCAACAACTGTTGGGCAAACAAACCTATTTTTTTTATATCTCCAGTGAAATTTAATGACCTCAAATTAATATATATCCAGCGCTTCATTAAAAGAGGCATAATTTTGAGGGGGAAAAAAAGAGCCTAATGCCCACTGTAGCACTGACCAAATTATTTCTACAGCATTTTGTTCTTTTTTTGTTGATATATTTCCAACTAGACATTGATAAATAGCCTTGATGAGGTAAAACAGGATGTTAAGAAGTTTAGACACAATGCCACACAAGAATAAGGGGATGCTCCTTTCAGTTACAGATTTAATACTGCAAATGGCCAGAAACAGAAGACACCATGATGAAAGGAATTTAGTTTTAAAGGGAGAAAAAGATCAAATCACCATTCTATACCATAAAAGTGAATATACTAAAAGAATAGAAGAGTAAAAGGTGGTAATGATTGATACATACACCAACTTAGTTCTTGTTATAAATTATTTATTATGAGAATCTGAAAATTTTGCTTATCAGTAGCAGGGAAAGAGTGGTCCCTGTTAAGAAATTTTTAGAAGATACAATTCTTTGTTATTTTGACAAATCTTGAAGGACTATTTTTGAATGTAAATAATTTTAGTTTAGGAATTTTATTATTTGTCTGCTTAGCTGGCCAAGAAGACAAAGCCTTATTCAATCCATCATCCAGGCTCTATGAGAAGAGAACTTATTTCAATTAGACTGAAGTGAAAGTCCTAAATCCTGCTCATTATTTGTAACACTACACAAGTCTCTTAAATTCCCTGGTCCTCAATTTCCTCATCTGTGAAAGGACAAACTGGGGATACACATGCTCAGAGATCCTTTATAATACACAATTGATGATACTATGGTTTAGTTACATTATTTTGAATGAGTTCTACATTTTTTTCTTTGCTACACTGAATGGACCTCATTTTAAAAATAATTAAGAAATAATTCTGGGTGGTGGTATTTCTCCTTTTCATACCCAACTTTGATGTCCTCTTAAATAGCCAAGTAAGAAATGGGATTCAATTATCATACTGAGGGCTTTAGAATAAGAATCTGAATATTTCTCTGGAATATCCACAGACCTACAGCATATTTTTTTTTCTTTCATGAGTCAGCCAAATCTATTTGGCTGCCACTTTCCTTTCAAACTGACAAGTTTATTTCCTTTCAGTGATAAATGTCAATATATAATTAGCACAAAGCACGCCAAGCAATAAAAATTACGATTTTGTGAGCAGTTTCAAGTTATTCAGATCACTTAATTTCAACAAGCAACAAAAGCCTACTATGTGAGGAAACCAGAGACAAAAGGAAATGATAAAATCTTTAATTTTAAATAACTTACATTTTGTTGGAGCTTAAATATAAAAGCCCTCTTTCAATTTCACTAAAAATAATGTATTTCAAACTTAGGACATTCCATCTGATTAGGAAAATTTCCTCCTTCAGAATAGTCAATTTCCCATCAAAGAATGTGATTTTCCTCACTCTGAAGGCGATTTTTGTCACTCTCACACTTTCCTCACTGCTTCTTCTACATGTCTTACAAAGCTGAAATTATTTAATTAAATTTGCATGGCACAGCCAATGAACTACACTTGTGATTAAAATTTGGAGTGGTGAAGTTAAGTTTCTTCCCACTGACAGTATTTTTTAACCTGAGGGACCAATCTTCATCTATGATATGACATCAAAAGATTATGATCTATCAATTATGAGGTATGAATATGGATTATATCCAAAGTATCTTTATAGATATTCCTAAAGATTATCTTTAAAACAACCACACTTACCTTTATTCCCCAAACTTCTCTCTCTACTTCCCTCTTCTATGTAAGAACTAAACTTCCTACCTTCTAAAGAAGGTTTCACCTCTGAGCAATTCCTTACTGAATACCTAGAACAGTACCTATGTTGGCGTCATTGTGAATAATGGTCTATTTTTTTCCTCCCCAGAATACTTAATCTTTGTCCCCCAGATTACTCTTCATAGGAATATAAGGAGCAGCGGTTAGTGTATAAGAACCCTGGAACCCCTACCTCTTTTCATTTAGCGTGGGCCACCATAAGTAAAATAAGATGATAGGCACATATTTATTGTGATCTGCAAAACAGACCTCTTCATGTTATCATTTGCTCCAACTCATTCCAGCTCCAACCTTTGTTATTACTGTTGAGGGAACTATAATCTTCCCAGTTCACCAAGATTTATAACTTCACTGCCATCTTCAATTCTTCACTCCCTACAGACCCAACATTTGCCAAATATTTTCATTTATTGCCCCTCAGCATCTCATGTATTGGTGGCTTTCTCTATGTGCACAAAACTACCACCCTGTACTAGAATTTTACTATCTCTCTTACATATGAAAATAGCTTTCTTGCTTCAAGTTTCTCTTATGTTCATTCGGTCCTCTACAGAGTTTCCAAAATGATATCCATAAAGGTCAAATCTGACTATCACTTCCCTACTCGATAAATGCCAGCAATTCCTAATGATTTCAGGAACAAATACTTGGTTTTGTTGTTGTTTTGTTTATGGATCAATTCTCTGCTGTTTCTGCTAATTTGAGCCTAACAATTAACGTTAAGAAAACACAAGTGCCACATCAGCCAGCACAACAAAAACCATACGGGAAACCATTGCTTTACAGCAATTGGAGAAGTTTTGAATGCTGTGGATAGGCCCACTTACCTTGGTAGTGTACTTTCCCGTATGTACACATTGATGAAGAGGCTGACATTGCTAGAGCCAGATCAGTGTTTGGGATACTCTGAAGGAAAGAGGGGCAGAGAAGAGGTATTAGATAGACTACCAAACTGAAGGTCTTGTGCTGAGCCCATTGCTGTTTGTTTTTGAAACCCGGACAGTATACCATGTCAGGAAACTTGAATCAATTACATTTGAATTGTTTTAGGAATATTCTCAAGATTGCCTGGCAGGGTAACATACCAGACACTAAGGTTCTTCCTTGAACTAAATTGCCAAACATTCAAACTCTACTTCAAAAAGCACAACTCTGATGGCATATTGTTCAAATGAAAAATGTACATTTGCCAAAAAGACTATATTATGGAGAACTGAGGGCAAATGTTTATGTGGTGGTCAGGAGAATTGATACAAGGATGCCATCAGAGAAGGACTTGCACTTTATATGTGATACAGAATTGAAGTAGTTCAAAAGAAATGCAAAATGCACAAATTCGGAGAATCCCCAAATGTTCCCATGGGCTGTTTGTGCCTGACCTGTGCTACAATATACCAATATACCTTATACTGGTCTGATCCAGCACAATCAGGACACACTAGAATCCACTTCTAGCACAATGATGTCATTTTGATCCTCTTTGAGAATGAAGGCCAACAACCAACAAATCAATCAACCAATAGGATCAAATATCGTTGGTTTCTATGTTCCATTCTTCAGCATTTGGGACACCATTGGAGGCTTTCATGGCAAAAACTCTGAAATGGTTTGCCATGTCCTTCTCCATCTAATTTACAGATGGGTGAAACTGAGACAAACAAGGTTAAATTACTTGCCCAAGGTCACAGAGTTAGTAAGTATCTGCTTTTGTATTTGAACTTAGGTCTTCCTAACACTAGGCTTGATAGTTTCTCCACTGGGATACCTAGCTGTCCCCAATGAGCTTTATATAATATATATATATATATATATATATATATATATATACACATATATATGTATATATATATTGCACATGAATATAATAAAATGTTTATGATGATTAGTATGATGTATATTGTGTTTAGTATATTGTATATGATTATTAATATGCATATGTATCTAAGTAAATATGTACATGGGGATCAATTATTTTTATCAGTAGTTATGAACAATAAAAAACAGTTTGAATAATGTTGTAGCCATTTTCTTTTCTTTTGTCTGAACTCTGAAGTAGACCATGTCCATTTGTTTTATTTTATTTTATTACTATCTTTTGTTGACTTATCAGCATTCCCTCCCTATCACAACTATTATCTAGAATCTTTCTTAGTAACAAAGGAAATAAATATACAAGAGAAACCTGCCTGGCAGTGTATTCAACATTCCACATCTGTTGTCCAATACCTCTCTACTTCTAAGAAGGAAATGTTTTTCACCATCTGTTTTCTAGAACCAAGATTGCTCATTGCATTTAGAACCCAAATTCAGATGTCTTCTAATAAGTAAACCCTCATTTTACACAATGGAATATTCTTTTTTGTTGTCTTTTTTTGTTGTTGTCAAAGTGAGTAAATCCAATGCATCTTTCCATCTCTTATCTGGATCCTCAAAAATGAGTGTATTATTCTTCCCTTTCTGAAATTAACCCTTCCCAAATTCTACCCTTTCTTTAACATACTTTTCCTCACATCTGCATATGACCATTCAACTGACAATTCTAGCTGAAAGAAAACTATCTTGAACTTTTTGATACTACAATGGCTGGCATTTTATTTTTCTGATTAATGTCTTCTAAAGAGCATGGAAATTTGTTCTATGTTTGACATAGACTATCTATGGTTCAGCATTGTGAATATTTATGATGCAAAATAACAGTAATAACATCCCTAAGATATCACCATATACATTATTAAATGTGTTAAGCATTGTCTGATTTTTAATTTTTAATTAAAATGAATTTACATCATTATGCATAAGAATATGCATAGTTCTGTAATTTGCACATATAAATAAATAACAAAGAGAAAGTAGATTCCTTTTGCATTCATGATATGGATAAGAGGAAGTAATACAGACTCAGAGACACGTGAATGCTTTGAAATAGGTTGCTCTTTTGAGGCTGACATTTTAATAATACTTCTTTGGAGTTACATTGTCCCCATTTTCAATGCAATTCCCAGAAAGTAGAGATTATTATCCTAATTAGAGCTGTTAGAGCTAAGAATGGGGAAAAAATGTGCGAACAAGCTCTTTCTTTCGCTTCTACTAAAACTGCTCTACAAACTCAGGAAGATAAGTCAACAAAAATGCTCATGCCAAAAGAAAAATTTAGTTCAGTTGTAGATAGTCTGGGTCCCATATTCACCTTGGATAACATCAGTCCATAAAATAACTCCCTTTCAATGCCTGTCCTTTTTCTTTTTCCAGGACATTTTTATCCTCAAATCCAGGTGTTTAAAATTGAGTACCTGGTGTAGGATTTTATCTTATTTTGTAGGATTTTATCTTTGTCAGTAAATATAAATTTATGGTCAGATAGAATAAAGAACAGAGATGATGATGTTGTTGGTGGTGATTTATTTATTTGAACAGACCTATGATTTCATTGGTGTAGGGAACTCCCAGTGAGGACATTATGTCTACTAATGCAGATTTGCAACTCTTGTGAAATCTACTATCTTAGAAAATTCCCTGTGGCATGTAGATGTTATGCTAATGAATATGTGTGCATGTATGTTATACTTAACTCAGGTTACTGTGCCACATTACTTCTATAGTTAATAATAACAATGAAATTTGAGAGGTAGAAATAAGGTACTTATTTTCACATTCAAAATACAAGGTTAATTATACCAAAAATTTATTCTAGAAGGGTATTTTTTCCACTTCAAATATCAATGAGCTGATAGATAAAATATTATTGATGAGCCCCTGTTTACTTCTCAAATCGCTTTTATGTGTTGTATTCTTCCATTAGAATGTAAGCGCCTTGAGAGTATAGACTGTCTTTTCTTCTGCCTGTATTTGAATTTTCAACATAGTGCACAATGCAAGGTAGGAAAGTAGGAGATAGGTAATAAGTGCATGTAGATTTGACTTGATTTGTTCTTATAATGTACGTAGAAAGCCTGAAGCATTACAACCACATCAATTTTTTTGATGTAAGTCAACATTAGCTAAGATGAACTTACTTCTATTTCCTTTCAATTCATTCACTGTATTTCCTTTTTCTGTGACTAGAAGGATTGCCAAAAGAGTAGGATCCAAATCAATTAGCATTCATTGAATGTTTAGCGTGTGTAAGGTATTGAGCTAATTGCTGGGCATTAATAACAATAAGAGCAAAAGCATAATTCTTGAAGTACTTAAAAAAAAACCCACAACACTTAATGGTCTAAGAAAATAGCAGAAGGATCCTATAGAACACAACCTCAGCCCAGATATGCCCTTCAGTTGTGTACAGTACGCAACTCTAATGTAAAATATGAAGTCAGGAAGATGGAGTAAAAAAAGAAAACCAACATTAAAAAGAAACTAATGAAATGGATGCTTAAGACAGAAACCCTGAAAAGAAGAATGCTTCTAAAATATTTACAACAGAACTTAGAAACAAGTACAAATATAATTCTTGGAAGAGATGAAACAAGAGTTATTTTTAAATGTTCAATCTTTTTCAATAAATCAAATGAGTAATAAAAATTTTAAAAAAGATATTAGGGACATGGAAAAAAGAATTGGAAAAATGCTAACAACTTGGCAGAAAAGGTACAAAACCTTATCCAAACAAAAAATTCTGAAAACTAGAAGGGGCTAAGTAGAAGACAATTATCCCATGAGAAAAGAAAAGAAATATAAAAAATATAAATAATAGAAGAACATGTAAGCTCCCTAATTACAGAAATGAACAGTCTGGAAACAGGCTGAAACAATAAAACTGGAAAAAAAAATGGAGCTACCTGAAAGCCATGACAATAACACAAATATTAATAACCTAGTTATCATTTTAAAAATCATAGATTTTTTTTAGAAAATTTTTGGAGACAGAGCCAAGATGCTGGAATAAAGGCAAATACTCATCCAAGCTCTCCCAAAACCTCTCCAAGTACACATAAAATAACTCTAATGTAATTCTAGAGCAACAGAACCCAGAGAATGCCAGAGTGAAACAAATTTCCAACCTAAGACAAGCTGGATGGTGGACAAGAAAAGTCTGTCGCACCAATCTGAGAAAGGACTCTGCAAAATATGTAGCATACACCAGGACCCAATAAACCTCAAGCAAGCCTCAGGGGACTGATCACTGGCAGTTAAAGTAGTTTCCAGACTACTCAACCCATAAACACCAAAAATATCTTAGAAGTTCAACACAAACAGTCTGTCAGACCTGGATGAGAGAGAAGTATTATCCAATTCCAGCCCTGAGGTGGTGGTAGTAGCTGTACCAGAGGCTACTTCCAGAGTACTCAGTTCACAGATGGTGGGGAGATTGACTAGCGCATCAGAGGGAGATTGCAAGAATTTCTTTGCTGGCACTGAGGCAGGATTCCTTGTTTTGCTCATGCTTGGTTAAGGGTTGCAGTCCTGGATAGTCCTAGGACAAGAGGAATGCTGGTGTGGCTGAGATTATGGAAGGGATGGAAAAGGAATCTTTCTCAGAGTTCCAAGGCAGAAAGTAGTGCTTGTGGTCACTAACAGACCAGGAGAGGAGCAAACACCTCTTCTTTCATCATACAACGGTGGAAGAACTGAAAATTCATAGGTTCCTAGGAGAATCTCTGCAAATATCTGTACAAATCCCCTGAATCTTGAGTCAGTACACTCTCCACACTGGAAGCAGAGTCCTACCTTAACAAAGAATTAAAAAGTCAAATAGTCGAGCAGGGAGATAATCAAACAGTGGGGGTGGGGGGAAACTCAGACTATAGAATCTTACTTTGATGACAAATAAGATCTAAACATACAATCAGAATAAGACAACAAAAATCAATACTCCTACATCCAAAGCCTCCAAGAAAAATATGAATTGGTCTCAGTCCATGAAGGAACTCAAAAAGAATTTTGAAAATCAAGTAAGAGACCAAAAAAGTACTGAAGAAAATGACCTTCAAGAATAGGCCAACCCAAATGTCAAAAGAGGTCCAAAATACCAATGAGGAGAAGAAAGTCTTAAAAACCAGAATTGGTGAAATATAAAAAGAAGTCCAAAAGCTCTAGGATTTGCAATTGGAAATACAATCAGAATAGCACAAGATATAGAAAGTACTACATTAAAGGATCAAAGGTCTTGGAATATGAGATTTCAGCAAAGGAGCTGGCATCAAAACCAAGAACCATCTACCCAGAAAAAATTGAGTATAATCCTTTAGGGGAGAGACGGACATTCAATGAAATAGAGGCCTTTCAAGCTTTCTTGATAAAAAGAACAGAGATGAACAGAAAATTTCACTTTTAAACACAAGAATCAAGAGGAGCAAGAAAAGGTAAACAGGAAAGAGCAATCATAAAGTTGAATTGTTCACATTCCTACATGGAAATATAATATTTGAAACTCACGAGATCTTTCCCAGTATTAGGGAAGTTGGACAAAATGAGTGTTAAAAACTAAAAAATAGTTAATTAATTACTGAAAGAAAAAAGGAAAAATCAGGTAAGGGAAACAGAGGAAAATTTGGGAAGAGAAATGAGAATGATGCAAGAAAATGATGAAAACTAGTCAACAACTTACTAAAGGAGACTCAAAAAAATACTGAAGAAAATAACACCTTTAAAAACAGACTAACCAAAATGATGAAAAGGGTCCAAAAAGACAATGAGAATGATTCCTTGAAAATAAGAATGTGCCAAATTCAAAAGGTGGTCGAAGAGCTTACTGACTAAAATAATTACTTAAAAATTAGAATGGAGCAAATGGAAATTAAGAGCTTTATGAAATATCAAGAACCTATAAAAAAAGAAAGAAGTAGAAGACAATGTGAAATATCTTATTAGAAAAAAAAAACTACTGATCTAAAAATACATTCAGGAGAGATAATTTAAAAGTTATTGGACTACCTGAAAGTCAAGATTAAATAAAAGGGCCTGGACATCATCTTTCAAGAAATTATTAAAGGGAGGGAGCAATTAGAAGTAAGCATTTTTGGAGAGGGACAAAGTCAAAAGAGAGAATAGGATAAATGGAGGGCAGGATAGGATGGAGGGAAATATAGTCTTACTATCATGGAAATCATTTGCAAAACTACACATGTATAGCCTATATTGAATTGCTTGCCTTCTCAGTGGGGATGGGTGAGGAAGGAGGGAGGGAGAGAAGTTGGAACTCAAAGTTTTAAGAATGAATGTTGAGAATTATTTTTTTATATAATAGGAAATAAGAAATACAGGTAATAGGGTATAAAAATTTATCTTGTCTTATGAGAGAAAATAAGGATAAGGGAAGGGAATGGTGTGATAGAAGGGAGGGCAGATTGGGAGAAGGGATACTAGAATGCATGGCATGAGATGGGGAGAAAATTCGGATCTCAAAATTTTGTGAAAATGAATGTTGAAAACTAAAATTAAATAAATATACAATAAAAATTGTATTTTAAAAAAAGAAATTATCCAGGAAAATTTCCCTTGTATTCTAGAATCAGAGGGTAAAATGGAAATAAGAAGAACCCACTAACCATATCATGAAAGAGAACCCAAAATGAAAACCCCAGGAATATTCTAGGCAAATTCTAGCATTCCCAGGTCAAGGAGAAAATATTTCAAACAGCCAGAAATAAAAAAATTTAAAAAAAATCAAGTATTGTGGAAACCCAATCAAGATAACAAAAGATTAACAACTGCTACACTATGGAATCAGAGGACTTGTAATATAATATTCCAGAGGTCAGAGGTAGATTGAAAACCAAGAATCACTTACTCAGCAAAACTGAGTGTGATACTTCAGGGGAAAATGAATATATAATGAAATGGACGACTTTCAAGCATTCTTGATGAAGAGATCAGAGCTGAATAGAAAAAAAAACAATTGACTTTCAAATATAAGACTCATGTTAAGTATGAAAAGGTTAACAGGGAAGAGAAGTCATAAGGGACTGATTAAGGGTGAACTGTTTATATTCCTGTGAGGAATGGTATGTGTAAGTTCTGAGACTTTTTCAATATCAGGGTCATTGGAGGGAATACACCCACACATATGTGTGTTCTATATATGTATGTGTATATATGTATATACACACAACATACATACAGACAGACATATAGACAGAGGGCACAAGGTGAGTTGAATATGAAGGGATGATATTTTAAAAAATAAAATTAAGTGTAGAGAGGGATGTACTGGGTAAAGGAGAAAGGGAGAGGTAGAATGTAGTAAATCATCTCACATAAAAGAAGCAAGAAAGACCTTCTACAATAGAGGGAAGAGGGTGGAGTTGAGAGGGAATAAGTTGCACACTCTCCCTTCCTCCCTCCCCACCTATTATCATTGAGAAGGCAGGCAATTTGTTATAGGTTATACATGTATAGTTCTGCAAAACATTTCCAGAATAGTCATGTTGTTAAAGACTATCTTTCCTTCCAACCTGTGCCATGATCTCTCCCCCATTTTCTCTATTCTTTCTTTGGACCCAGTTCCTACTCAAAAGTGTTTGTTTCTGATTACTCCCTCCCCAAGTCTGCCCTCCATTCTGTCACCCACCTTTTCTTATTCCTTCCTTCTTCTTTCCCATAGGGCAAGATAGAGTTCCATGCCCAACTAAGTGTTTGTGTTATTTCCTCCTTAAGCCAAATTTGATGAGAATAAGATTCACTAATTCCCTCTTCCCCTCCACTGAAAAAGCTTTTTCTTGCCTCTTTTATGTGAGATAATTATTGATTCTATGATCTGCTTTCTGAACCACTTCTTTACAATTAGATCCTTTTTTTTTACTTTCCAATTAATTTTTAGTTTATCTTTGCATGCTCCTTTATCACATATAATTTTTATTGCATCATGATCTGAAAAGGATGTTTTAAATATCTCTGCCTTTCTACATCAGATTGTGATAGTTGTGATATTTTTATGCAACAATACATGGTAAATATTTGTGTAGATGCCATATACCACTTAGAAAGATATATATATATATATATATATATATATATATATATATATATATGTGTGTGTGTGTGTGTGTGTGATCTCCATTCAGTTTTCTCTAGAGGTCTATCATATAAATTCTTCTCACCTCCTTAACTTCTTTCTTGTTTATTTTGTGTTTAGTTTTATCTATTTTGAGTGCAACGCATTTAAGGTCCTATTTGAGGTTTTCTTAATACAGACACTGGCATGGTTTCCCATTTCCTTCTTTAGCTCATTTTACAGATGACAAAATTGAGGCAAAGTTAAGTGACTTGTCCAGAGTCACATAGCAGGTAAGTGCCCGAGGCCAGATTTGAATTCTGAAAGATGAAACTTTCTGATTACAGACCTAGCACTCTATCCATTGTACTGCTTAGCTGTTTCAACTTATAGCTATTTAGTTTTCTATGTGTTGTCTCAGCCATTAGACTTGAGGACTTGTTCAGATTTTTCAGTTGTATCTGACTTTTTGTCATGACATTTTGCATTTTCTAGACAAAGATACTGAAGTGAATTGCCATTTCCTCCTCCAGTAGTTCAATTTTTTTCAGGGAATCAAGGTTAATGACTTGTCCAGGGTTATGTAGCTAGAAAATGATGTAATTTGAAGTAGGACTTCTTGAATCCAGACACATTGCTCTATGTCCTGAGCCACCAGCTCCCTCCCTTAAAGGACTGTTTGTTTTTTTATTTTATTTTGTATGGATAGCACTTAACACAATGCCTGATATATAGTAAATTCTTAATAAATGTTACGATTTGATTTCTTAGAATCTTTTAAACCTTCTCTTTCTGGAATTTCCTCCTATCCTTATTTTTGACCAATCTATCCAATATTCTTCTATTGTTCTTTCCCATTTCAAAGCAAAAATGACCTGAAAACCAACTATTAATGAATTAATTACTTATTAAGCAATTATTCCCATGATTATTTTCATTTTAAAAGAAAACACAATAGGAAAAAGAAACTTTTTATAGGAATGTTTAAGGGCTCCAAGCTCATGCCACAAGAGAACTGGTCAAGAGTCATTGTGTCGAGCTGGACAGCTGAAGTCAGAAAAAACTTGATTCAAACCCTGTCTCAGGATGGAGACCTATAACTCTGGATAAATTGCTTACTATCTCTGAGGCTCAGTTTTTTCATGTGAAATAATGATAATTATAGCATCTTCCTCACAGGTTATGAGGAATGTGGAAATCAAATAAGATCATATACTTAAAGAACTTTGCACTTTATGCTTCTGAAGTGCTATAAATATAAGGGTGTTTCCCATTTGACTTCATTTACTGAACGTGAATGATAATTCCCTTTCATATTTAGGTGGATCATTTTGAACTTTATAAAGGATATAAAACTTTAAGTTTACTTTACAAAGGTTGTGAAGCTTTGAGTAGCTCATTTACATATGAAAAGGCCAGGAAAGCAGCCAAACCCAGGTCAAGACAAAGAACATGGAATTTGCTGGAAGGGCTTGAGATTGTTTCTAAGTGTTCTTCCATCCACTTATTTGCATGGAATAGTTGAAAAGACTTAGAAAATTAAAAACCTTAGAAAAGTAAGCCTGGAGTTTTGGGTGATTATTTGGCAGATGGTCATTGCCTCGTTCTAACTTGTCCTGCAGAAATGAGGTTTTAGCAAATGTAATGGCTAGTCCCCAAAACTTGGGTGGAGGGGCTTTCACAGAAGAGGCCCAGCCCAATTTGGGGGAACTGTTGAAAGGCCAAAGCCTAAAGTGAATTCACTTTCTGAGATAACCTCATGGCTGAGAGGTGGTCTCATAGCTGAGAGCCAAAGAAAGCTAAACTCACATGAGGGAGGCTTCTGCCAATCCTAGGGGAAAGGATTCTGCCTTTTTGGAAATCATGGCAACATATCAGGTGAAGAATTGAGCCTACTTCAAATAGAGCCATGAAGGATTCACATTAAAAGAAGAATACAACTTTTCATGAGACACATGGAAAATGCAAGGAGTTGGAAAAGAGAGACCTCAAAAAGCCACATGGAGCTAGGAGGGGGGGAAGCAGGAAAATAAGAAGTTACTATGAAAAGTGAGACCAGGAATTTAGCATTGTTTATTCATTTTGGTCCCATCTGTCTCTTCCTGATTCCAACTGAGGTTTTTGTAGCAGAGATACTGAAATTGTTTGACAGCTCATTTTACAGATGAGGAAACTGAGGCAAACAAGATTAAGTGACTTGCTCAGAGTCCTAAACTAGCAAATATCAGAGGGCAGATCGAAACTCATGAAGATGAATCTTCCTGACTTCAGGTCAGTGCTCTATTCATTGCAACCACCTAGATATCCTAGTTGCCTTATAGCAATAGTCAGATATCACTTATTAAGTGCCTCCCATGTGCCAGATCCTCTGCTAACCTTTGGGAAATAAACACAGAAGGAGAGACAGTCCATGCCCTCAAAGAGTTTACAGACAAATGGGGGAAGAAAAATGCAAAAGGAAAGCAAAATATGTGTGTGTGGGGGGGGGGGGTGTAGAGTGGGAGGTTCCTGATTAGGAGGCATACAAGTCAATCAGACAAGTTCCAAAGTAGTTCAGCTTGGTGAGAAGTAAGGAGACATCTGAGCTGTGGCACTCTACTTAAATGGTAGTTTGCAGATCATAGCACTATCATCCAATGAGAGAGGCAGAGGGTAGCCCTTGATATGCAGTGTTAAAGCTGCTGAGATCTGACAGGATGATGAAGTTATCTTAATAATGAACTGGCATGGATCGGGAAGGAAGTTATGTTGTGGAAATCTGCCCATAGGAAGTACTCCGAGGCACTAATTCCAATTATTCTTGCCCTCTGAGCTAAATAAGGGAAGCCTGAGGTCCTATATCTCTGCTTTGAGAAAGTTGATTTATATTTCTTTGTTTTAAATATTTTTCTTTTTTTTCTTTTTCTCTCTCCTTTTTCTAAATTAATTTATTTGTTTTTTAGTTTCCAACAATCACTTCCATAAATTTTAAATTTTCTCCCCTCCCTTGTTGACAATGCATCTTATATGGGTTCTACACATACATTGTTATTAAACACATTTTCCCATTAGTCATGTCGCATAGAAGAATTAAAATAAATGGGAGAAACTATGAGCAAAACCAAAACAAAACATAAAAATATAAAATAGTATGCTTCATTCTGTGTTCTGAGTCTACAATTCTTTCTCTGGCTGTAGATGACATTTAGTATCAAGAGTCCTTTGGAAATATTTTAGTTCCTGGCATTGCTGTGAAAGGCTAAGTCTGTTAGAAACAGTCCTCATACACTGTGCCTTTAAACGTAAAATAATATTCTGCAGATTCTGCTCCTTTCACTCAGCATCAGTTCATATGTTTTTCCGGGTTTTCCTCAGGTTTGCCTGTTTATCATTTCTTATAGCGCAATAATATTCCATTACATTCATATAACCCAACTTGTTCAGCTATTCCTCAATTGATGGACATCCCCTCAATTGCCAGTTCTTGGCCACCACAAAAAGAGCTTCTGTGAATATTTGTGTACAGGTGGGTCCTTTTCCCATTTTTATGAGCACTTTGGAAAACTGCCCTAGAAGCAGTATTGCTGGTTCAAAGGGTATGCACATTTTTATAGCCCTTTGGGTATAATTCCAAATTGCTCCCCAGAATGGGTGGATCATCTCACAGCTACACCAACAATGAATTAGTGTTCCAACTCTCTCACATCTCCTCCAATATTTATCATCTCCCTGTTTTATCATGTTAGTCAATCTGATAGGTGTGATGTGATACCTCAGAGTTGCTTTGATTTGCATTTCTCTAATCAATAGTGATTTAGAGCAGTTTTCACATGACTACATATTATATATATATATATATGTATATATATATATATACATATATATATATGGAGACAGACAGACAGAGAGACAGAGACAGAGAGAGAGAGATGAAAGAAAATATACGTGACCGAGTAAGCCATAGATATTTATGAGATGCAAACCTAAGTCAGGAAGCAAAAAAGCAAAAAAAATGTGCAACATATAATAAGGTCAAGCAACAAGCTTGGAAACAGTTGAGGCAGGGGAAAGTAAGGATGATTCAAATTCCCCATTCCCTATAAGGCATTTGAATCAGACTGGAATTTCAAACACAAATGAAGCATTGCCATCAATTTCATCCTTATATATGCCTAGTCAATTCCACCCATTGACTAATCTTCTTCTTGACTTGGGACTAGAAGAAGAAATCACATCTAGCCTCTGCTACTCATGGAATATGTTTTTCTGGTTAGTTCTCTGACATATTCATTGTCATTTCTATTCTGCAGAAGAGAAAATTATCCATATTCAGCTTCTACTATGGAATGTGGTAAAAGGGCAATATAGAATAGATCTGACTTGCTTCTTTCTTTCGTTTCTTTTTTCCCCTCCTCCTCCCCTGCCCCTATGGATTCAATCCTAATTACTTGCATAGGAAAATGAGCAAAAACTCAAAATCTCAGAAGTGTAGAAGAATCTAGGCTTGCCTGTCCTTCCAAACTTTCTTCAAGAGAACTGTTACAAAAGTTGCATCCAATTTCCAGTGTAGATAAAGAGTATTTATACTGGGAAGTCCATCTGGGTAAGGAGCCTACGATCAGAGGATGAAGGGGCAAATAAGAATGACAAGAACTACTCAGCACTTCATCCCATTCCTGATACAAGTGAATTTCAGGGGTTATTGTTGGCTAAAGGAACTAGAAAAGGCTGGATGGAAAACAACAGTTGTCTCCAGTCAGGAAAAGTCCATCAAGTAGAAGGACAATAATTCTCCACCTGACCCCAAAGAACAAAGCTAGAATCAAAGGATAGAATCAATCAATGAGTGAATAGAGAACTTATTGGGTACAAACTAATTTCCATTTACCATGCTAGGTGCAGAAAATATAATCAATCCACAAACATATATTAAGCACATACAAGGTACTCTTGTAAGTGCTAAGGATACAAAGAAGCATGAAACAGTATCTATTTTAAAGGAGACCATACTCTAATGGGGAAGATGGCATGGAAACAACCACGTATAAGCAAACTACATGCAACATAAATTGGAAATAATCAACAGAGGGAAGACGCTAGAATTCAAAAGGATTGGTAAAGGTTTCCTCTAAAAGTCAAGATTTTAGCTGAGACTTGAAAGAAGCCAAGAAAATCAGGAAGAACAAAATATACAATTTTACATATGCAAAATTTTATACATACAATCTATACATACAAAATATACTTTGAAATGGCAAAGTCACAGACGAGGAAGCTCACTATCAATAGAGGTCAGCACTTGCTCTGCAAAGTGGAAGGGTATCAGAGAGTTGCCTAGAGTACCAAGAGGCAGTTACTAGCCCAGGTCACATAATTATCATGTCAGTGGCTGGACCTCAACCCACATCTTCCTGGATTGATTGTTCACCATCCTGCATAAGAAGATAAATAGAAGGTGCTACCTAAATATTTGTTGGTTAATCTATTGATTTGTCCATATGAGAGACTTTTGATGTTGAAGAGAGTAGGGCAGATAGAATCTATGAATCTATTTTTTATCCAGCACATTTTTCTTTAGGAGGACCTACAGAAGCAACATCTCTCTACTCCCCCTTATGACTCACAGTGTGAAACAAATTCATCTTTGCAACAATTACTAGCCACCAGATAGTTTTAGGTGTTTACCGGCATTTCACAAGGAAGTCAAACTCATTGAATAGAATTGATGGCAAAAGAGTACCTTCATATACCTAAGGAGAACTAGAAAATGATAGCCACTCTTTCTAGATTTCAAGAAATTTTCTGTAAGGCAGTATCTATTTCAACTGGGTGTCAATTCTGATATATTATCATGCAATGTCAAGGCCAGTCTATTCTTTTTGTAGTATTTTTTTGAAGGAAATAACTCCTACTCCAGGTGTTTAGTCCATAGTCTGGTTTCTTCTGTCAGATACAGTCATAAAAAATTTGTCATTCCCTGTCCCTAGTACCTTAACTCAAGGATTCATTCTAGTTATATATTAACAACTCAAAACTATTTTCTAAGCAATTAGAACAAAGGCAAATTTTATCTATTCCTACTTCCCACTGTCTTTACAGTAGAAAACTATTGCTTCAGTGAAAACATTTGCTTATGACTTTTAGAACAGTCATCTTCCCACTCTACCCTGCATCTTTACCATTTAAGGAAGGAATAGAAGTCATGTACTTCTGAAACATGAGCGAATGGAAAAATTAAAATGATGCACAAATTTACCAGATTAAAAAGTAACTCCATCTCAAAACTTCTATGAATATATGAATCTAAAAGGCATAGGCTTCACTTTTTATCTCTCTCTATAATTTTTCAAACTCAAAGGATAAGTAAGAGTAAAGGATGCATTAAAATATTCCATTAAGTAATATCCATGACCTTTAACACTTTAAATTTCTTTCCAATATCTTTTGTAGTATTAAGAATAAAGAGCAATTAGTGCACTCTTTTTGATATAGTCTAGAAAACTATACTTACTTAGATTGAGATTTTCATTGTAGTCTTTATTCTAATAGGAATTTCATGGAATCACATTAGGAATAACATCTTATTAATTTCATTTGATTATGAATCTCTTCAAGCACTGACAGGAAAGATACAATGGAGGAGGAAGGAAAGAGCACACCCTTTCTGAAGAGTGATTCATCAGATCCTATTTGGTGTCAGATATTATTACCACTCCCTGATAGTTTTAGTTGATGCATTATAAAAGTGATTGTTCATAAATTAAAATTAACAGATTGTTCCTTCCTATTTCAGTAAGGAAAAATCAGTTATATGATTTAGAAATGCCCCCAAAGTTAAATTCCCTCCTCCATCCCAGAAACAAAATTCTATCATGTATTGTCACAAACCCACAAATTCCTACTATCTTAACCTCTATTGAATCCAAAAATATGGAGAAAGACAAAATAAATTCAGAAGAGAATAAAGGACTCTATATGATTATTCTGATAAAGTGAATAGAAAAGTTCACTTCACTGGACACCCTTTTCTCAGAATACACATATTATTTATTGGTTTGTGGGTATCCTAACCATGCTTCTCTTCCAACATTGGAGAAACCTAACATTTTCTCAGTGAATTTTATCTTAAGTGCGGATCATAGATGACTTTCTAATATTTAGTAGCAGCTTTGAGTCTGGTACTGGGGAAATTCTGAAGAGAATCAAGTGCTAGTCTCTGTTTCCAAACTTGACATTTGGAGTAGAAATAGAAATTTCAAGATATCTCCCATCTAATGGACAAATAGTCTTTCAGTAGCTAAGGAAGTCCCAAATGAGTTTCATTTGGGAAAGAAGCTTCATATAAGAAATAAAAAACTGGCTTGTTTTAACCAGACCACACTTTTATCTTTTTTGATTAAAATTGATTATCTCTTTTCTACAGTGGATGAAAGTTGTATTTTGATGCTTTAGTGAAAGTAGTTATTTCTGCTACTTCATTCATGTCTCCTTTATTGATATTGGTCTGTGAGTACATGGGAAAGAAATCAGTCATCTCAAGTTCTTTAGGCAGATATTTATCTCCCAAATTACCCTGGCAAAGGAATCTTTAAATGATTTGTCAATTGTCCTTTATCATATTCAGTCACATTGATTGGCCACAAAACAGTGCTAATTTTCCCTTTCCATACCTTCTTATCAAAATCCATTGACACAATACAGTCTTTGGTTGGTCAAATTAATACACAAGTGACTTTTGTATTGTGAAGAATAGAATTTTCTCTTCTAATTCATCTTTTCCCTGTGTAACAGGCAAATATTAATAGTTACAAATACAGACAGACAGATAGATAAAGGATGGTTGTATATGTATACATACATATAGATTTGCATATAGATAGATTTATGTAAGAACTTCATATTTTCAAATGACTTCCTTGGTGGGGGAAGAAGAACAGATAAGGTGAAATTAATTTGCATGGTAACGTCATATCCAGTTTTGATTCTATGTCCATGGTGGAGACTTGGAAGGTTGTAGGATTTTTTTTTTTAATATAAAGGGCTGCTCTATATTCAAAAATCCCATTGGGAGCTGTATGAGATGATTATCTCAGTTTTATCTGGAAAGAGCCTTTTGGCCACTTTATCTTTGGCATTTTCTCCTAAGTGGAGTAGCTGATAGAGGATGTGACATAACTAACAGATATTTGAAACACTATGGCAAATGAAGTACATCATTCAAAAAAGTTTGCCAAGTATTTAGAAAGAAAACAGTTACAGAAAGAGCATGTATGGCCTCATTAGGAAACTATTATATCAGATTAACCTCATTTTTTAGCAGAATTGCTAAGACAGAATAAAGAGAGTATGCTGTGGTGATAATTTATCTATATTTTTTACCAAAAAAAAACATTTAATAAAAAATGTATCTTATTCAGTTAATGTGACAAAGATTAACTCCAGAACCTATTTTGGGAGATTAAATGAAACTAAAATAAGACAGATTCAGAACAATTTGATGGCTGCACTTAAATAGCAGTTGTTCAATGTTTTTATGTAAGCTGGGATTTGGGGGAGCAAGAGATCAGTTCTAAACTCCCATCTGGTTGAACAATTTTATCAGTAACTTGGATAAAGACATACATGACAAGGTCATCAAAATTACAAATGACACAAAGCTAGGAGGGATAACTAATACAGTACTAGTGACAGTCAGAATCCAAAAAAGATCCTGAAACGTTAGAGCATTAAGTTCAATCTAATAAAATCAAACTCAGTAGGGATAAATGTAAAGTATTACACTTACAAACGCTCAAAATTCATCTTCCCAAATATAAGATCGAGTACAAATGTTTAGAAGATCTGCCAGGGGGGTTAAGTGCATTTCAAGCTTACAATAACTTTAAAAAGGTAATAAAATATTGGGTCTATGAATAGAGGAATAATAATAACAGTGATAATAACACTAACAATACTACTACTAATAATAAATATTTATATAATACTTGTGATGTGACAGGTACTGTTCCATGTACTTTATGAGTATATCTCACTTGTTCCTCACAATAACTCTGGGAGATGGATTCTATTATTATCCTCTTTTATAGGTGTGGAACCTGAGGCAAACAGAGCTTAAGTAACTTGCCCAAGGTCACTCAGATAGTAAATGAGGTTGAATCAGATTTGAATTTGGGTCTTCCTGACAGGAGGTCTGACACTCAATCCACTGTGTTACCTAGCTACCCCACTACCACGAACAGGAAGACAACAGTCACACTCCTCAGCTTACCCATATCCTTCTTAAACAATGGTATCAAGACCTCATTTGAAATATTGTTTTCAATTCTGAGCATCATTATTTAAGGACATCTAAAAGCTGGAGAGTGTCCAGAAAACCATACTCAGGATGCTGATTCGTTGTCATGTGGAAATCAATTAAAGAAATTGAAGACATTTAGCCAAAAGATGATAAAGAATATTCAGGGAAAATGTGATACTTCTCTTCAAGTATTTGAAGGGCTTTCATTTGAAGGAAGGAGAGAAGGATCAGCAACACTGGATAGAAGTTGAATAACAACAATTGAGGCTTAATTTTAAAAAAATCTAATGGTCAGAGTTTAACAAATTGTGGAATTTTCTTGAGAGATTGCATCTCCTTGCAAATTTTCAAGAGAACCTAGAAAATCACTTGTTGGGTATTCTAGAGTAGGTTTGTGTGTGTGTGTGTGTGTGTGTGTGTGTGTGTGTGTGTGTTTATAAAATTAGACAAACTCTGAGTCTTCTTTGAACTCTCAAAGTTCTTTAGTTCCATGAAACATATGATATTTTCCAGTTACATAAGGAAAACTAAAGTATTATATTTTTCTTTTTAAACTTTTACTTCTTTGTATCCCTTAATTTCTTACCCACCATCACCATACCTCTACACAAAATGCTTTCAGGACCAAATGCCTTGATAACTTTTGTACCACTCCTTCCCCTCTATATGGTGGTAGATTTACTTGTAAAATTATCTTTTGGAATGATTGATTATTATACAAATCACAAACAAATACATACATCTCCCCCACACAAGTATATGTGGACACATGCATACACTCATTTATACATATATATATGTAGGTACATATGGATATAAACATGTTTATTCTGAGAAACAAATTACAATCTAGTTTCAACATTGATAAAATTTCCATCTCATTCTTTAGCTTTGTAGAAGAAACTATGGGAATTTCCATTTGGATAATGACAAGGAAAAAAATCTAAAGGAATGAATCAAATAGGAAACAAATATTTGATTTGTAAATGTCTGCTTGGAAATGAAATTTATTGGGGTAAATAAACCAGAATAAGGAATTGTATTATTTGCAGATCTCAAAGGATTTATCTAATTTGGATAAATCTGTCCACAGAGATAGAGTCACTTCACTGGATACTTTAGAAGATTATTGCAGAGGAAACTTTCAGAGATGGATGATGTCCATATACTGGGAGAAAAAGGAGTTTTCAAATACTATGACATCTTAGGGTCCTCTAAAAGTAGAATATTATTGCTCTCTGATCTGAGATATTAGGATAGTTATGTTATCTATCTATATATCTTGACATATATATGTATATGATTGTATTCATATAAATATGAACTCAAAAACACATAGTATAACAATATGTGTATGTGTGTATGCATATATTCTTTTTTCAACAATCAGAAGAAAGGTTTTTCTATTAGAATTATAGTTTTATTAACTCTTATTTTTACATGACAGTCATTTCCAAATATATCTCTTCTCTGTCCTATAGGAAAGAAGTTTTCAAAAGAAGCAGAGGAAAGTGGTTCAGCAGAGTTATATCAAAATATCAAATACGCGCAACACGTTATGCAATATGTCCAAACCACAGTTCCCCACATCTGCAAATATGTCACATGGAAGTGAATTTTCTCAACACTGTTATGGCATTAAGCTCAGTTTTTATAATTACACAGTTTTCTATTTATGCATTTGCTATTTACATTGTTGTAGTATATATGTGTATATATATATGTGTATATATACGTGTGTGTATATATGTGTATGTACATATGTGTATATATGTGTATACATGTGTGTATATGTTCCTCCTAGTTCTGCTTATTTTGTTCTATATCAGTCCTTGAAAGTATGCCTATGGATGTAAGAGTTTGGGAGAGGTAGAGCTATGATGGAAGAGTAGAGATGCACTTAGTCAACTTTTTCCCCAAATTACCCTCGAATCAACTTTAAATTAATTTCTCAGAACAAATTCTAGAATGGTAGAACCAACAAAAGGTCATGTGAAACAATTTTCCAGTCCAGATAACTTAGGATACCAGCTCTGTCTCACTGAGGTGATAAATTGTGGTTTTCTCAGCCCAACAACCATGGGGCAGTTGAACAAATAGTTGGAAGGAAATTGCAAGGGACTCTTTGCTGACCCTGGGTTCAGGACCCTGATGATTTTCCCATATGCAGTTCATGGTCCTAGTCCCAGGGCTGAAAGGAGTTATAGCACTTGCAGATATGGAGGAAAAGGAGTCCAGGTCATAGTTCCAGAGTGGAGAGGAGTCCTGGGTGGTCAACCATTGGGGAGTACAGACTCTAGTTTCAATTCCAAGAAAGAGGGTAGCACTAGCTATTTCAGCTGAAAGATAGTAAGGGATGTGGTCCCAGGCCCAGAAGAAGTTCTAATGTTGGTCACTATAGAACATAGTCGCTTCCTGCATAAAGGCCAGAGCACAGGTCAGGTGAGCAGTGACGACTCCCTTCCTTTAGGTCACACTATCCTTTTTCAGCTATCAGCACCAGATTCCTGCAGGAAGATGTCACAGTAATTTATGATACAAACCTGTTGCTGATACCTGTAGTACCAACACATTTTCATAGTGCCCTCAGCAGTCATATCCCAGTACAACTCTTAATCGGGAAATACAACAGACTCTTCAGAGGAAAGACAGAATCAAAACATTTATTCAGACACCAGAAAGTCAAATCCATCATAGTAACAAAAATCTATACACAAAAACAATGCGGAGATCAACATCATCTCCAAGCCTTCACCCTACTAAGCTTCCCACAAACCAAGTCCCTTAAACAAATCACAAACAGGCTCCCCTTAAATCAAATATCCTTTTCACACTCACAGTCTATAGGATTGCCTATATCCTTCAGTTCTAACAGCTAATTAGAAATTAATTGCCTCTCAGCTCTGCTCTAGTTCTGCCTCTTCCTGTTCCACCCATTCAGCAAACTCCTCCCATCACAGACTCCATGTGACTCAGACTTTTATGTGACCCAGGCAGGTCTCATCAACCTATTAATGAATGGGAAAGATCTCCCCATTTAAATTACCATTACATGCGGCCCCAAAACTTTTCGTATTCCTTACATAGAGTGGTGGGGCAACTGGAATCAACAGAATGTTAACAGGGAAAACAGAAACTAAGCATATAAAACATCTTAGGCAACTGGTGTGAACTTTACAACAATATACCAGGGATCACACAAAATAAGAGCATGAAACAATGTTAAGGTGGGACTTGAGCACAAGCACTTCTCATTTGTCTCTCAGATGAATGGGACCCACAATCTTGGGATAAGGAGAGAAGGTCTCTAAGATTTCCTTTACTACTTCCAGCTGAGATTGGATGTAGAACTGTCCCTGCCCCAAGAGGTCCGATTCAAAGAGTCAGTTCTTAACTGGCATCCAAAGCTTGGTCAAAGTTAGGTCCAGAGGAGACATAGCACAGGTGTGGAGAGGGGGTGACATCTGGCTTAAGCAATCAGGCATCTGCAGGTGGAGGGTATAAAGCCTTAAGAAAACAAATCTGACAAACAAGGTGAACTGACAAAAAGTCAAAAAAGGAACAAGGAGGCAATGACCAGAAGTAGGGTAGATATAGGGTCATCCATACTTCTGGAGTTTATGAACCCACCATCACGGCCTCATTCCCTGTTGTTTACTCTTTTCTAATTTGCAGTTTGGGGGGTCATCATTCTAACTAGAGTTATGCTTTCCTTAATCTTAGCTGGGGTCTGGTCCACCTGCCATTCTCTCTGCAGGTGTAACAAACTTGGATACAAAGTTTCAGGAACATCAGTAGGAGCAGCTCTCATTTCCTCACTAAGTCTAAAATCAAGTTTCTTTCCTCAATGTATTTGATATACAATACATTTCATTAGTTGCAAGGTCATCTATTCTTTCCAAGTCTATCCCTGCTCTCAAGGGAGCACTAAACAATTCTTTTCTTGTTGATCTATTCTGACTTGAATCCACTGGCTATTTACTCTTCTCTCTGGAGGCAATTTATCTTTTTCACTGATTCTCACCATCCAAGATACCAACAATTCTCCCATCCTTTGGGTGAACTGACTGAAAATGTCTATGACTTCCTGCTGTGCAAAATCCTCAATTACCTCCCCAAATATTGTGGGGGACCCCTGATCCTCCTGCTTCCCCCTTAATACCAACCATACGTCAGCCTCCTTATTTGTTTCATTCTCCTCCCACACATTGTCCAGGCCTGTGTCTGAGCCCCAGTCAAGCCCTGTCTGTGCAAGGGTTGCATTAACTTTCCTAATGTTAACTTTTTTGCTTCCTCCTATGAGACAACCAACAACAGCTTTATCTCCAACCATCTGATACTGTTTAACTTGCTCTTCTAAAGGAGAACTTAGCATAGAAAGTTTCTCTTGCAAATAAGCTAATTCATTTTCCATCTGAGCTTCTTCCTTGAGGAGTACACAAGAGCAGCTTTTATATATAACTGGATATCTTGTTAACAATTCCCATCCTATTTCACATTCCCCTGCCATTTCTTTCCCTGGTTCTATTACTATTCCTTACTAACATATTCCTAAGTCTCTGGGTTCTCCCTTCAGCAGCCTTGGTTCCCAGTTTTCCCACAACCTTTTTCTTTTAGTCCATTTTGTTGCTAGGGAAGAATAAGGCAAATCCTCTCACCCTCGGACAACCATTTCTTCTTCTATCTCCTCTGCTTTTTTGTCTCCAAATAGAGGCCTAATATTTTACTATCTCATTGTCATCACCATTTGTAGAACAATGTCCATGGCAGACATGAATATCCCAGTGTGAAATACAACAGACTCTCCACAGGGAAGACAGAACTAAAACATTTATTCAGACTCCAGAAATCCAAATCTATCATGGTAAAAAAAAATCTATACACAATGAACAATGCAGATGGCAACACCATCTCCAAGCCTTCCCCCGGTTGGCTTCCTGAAAACCAAGTTCCTTAAACAAATCACAAACAGGTTTCCCTTAAACCAAATGCCCTTCTCACACTCACAGATAGCTGTGAGGTTGCCTACATCCTTCAGTTCTGATTGCTCTCTCACTAATTTCCTCTCAGTTCTGCTCTAGCCCTACGTCTTCCTGTTCCATCCTTTCAGCAATGTCCTCCTACCACAGACTCCATGTAACTCAGACTTCCATGTGATCCAGACAGGTCACATGAGCCCTTTAATAAATGGGAAAGATCTCCCCATTTAAATTACCCTTAAAATACCTAAACCCGGAAAAGCTAAAACAGAAAAAGAAAATTGTTGATTAATTTCCCTAATGATTATTGATGCAAAACAAAAATTTAAATAAAATGCTGGCAAGGAAATTGCTGCAATATATCACAAAGATCACAGACTACAACCAGATGGGATTTATAGCAAGAATGCTGAGCTGGTCCTATATTAAGAAAACTATCATATCAACTACCCATATCAATAAAACATATCAATAAAAATACCAACAAAATTCACATGATTATCTCAAAAAATGAAAAACAATCTTTTTTGGGGGAAGGGCATTTGGGGTCAAGTGACTTGACCAGTGTGATACACCTACAAAGAAAGCTTTTGATAAAATTCAAACTCACTCCTATTAAAAACACTAGAAAGCACAGGAATAAATGGAGCCCTCCTTAAAATGTAAAAAAAAAAATAGTAAAAACCAAAAGTAACCTTTATCCGCAATGGGGATAAACTTTTCAAGGAGATCAGGAGTTATAACTATTATTATTCAGTATTGTGCTGGAAATGCTAATTATAGCAAAGGGAAGAAAAATAAATTGAAGGAATTAGAATAGGCAATAACGGAATAAAACTCTCATTCTTTGCAGATGATATGATAATATGCTTAGAGAATAAACTAAAATTTAGTTTAAATAATTAACAACTTCATATAATGGTAGAATAGGAAATAAACCCACATAATTCATTAGCATTTCTATATATTACAACAAAGTCCACCAGCAACAGATAGAAAGAGAAATTCTATGTAAAGTTACTGCAGACAATGTAAAACACTTGGGAATCTAACTGACAAAACAAAAGCAGGAATTATGTGAACACAATTACAAAAGATTCCCAAATAAAGTCAGATCTAAAGAGAAATACGCATTGCTCATGGACAGGCTGTATCAATATGATACTAATAATATTTCTACCATGGCACTACATCAGTGCCATGCCATTTAAATTGTCAAGAATATTTTATAGAGCTAGGAAATTGTAATTATCAAATTCATTTAGAAGAACATAATGTGAAGAATCAAGGAAATCAATTTTAAAAAATTGAAGGAAGCTTTAGCAGGATTAGATCTTAAACTGTATTACAAAGCAAGCATCATCAAAACAATGTTACTGGCTAAGAAATAGAGTAGTGGATCAGTGGAATATGTTAGGCACAAGATACACAGAAGCAAATGAACATAGTTATCTCGTTTTTGATAAATGCAAAATGCCCAGTTTTGGGAACAAGATCTCACCATTTGACAAAAATCTTCTGGGAAAACTGGAAAGCAATCTGACAGAAATTAGGTATAGACCAATAACTTACATCACATACTGAGAAAAGGTCAATATGGATACATGTTTTAGACAAAAAGAATGATATCAAAAGCAGATCAGGACAGCACAAATTTTTACCTGTATAATTTATGAAAAGTGGAAGAATTTATGACCAAACAAGAGATAGAGAACATTTAAGAAATTGGATAATTTGGATTATATCAAATAAAAAATGCTTTGCACAAACAAGACCAATGCAGCAAAGACTAAAAGGGAAACAGGAAACTGGGGGAAATTATTTTATAGACATTTCTCTAATAAAGATTCAAATTAAATTTAAAAGAATACAAGTCATTCCCCAATTGATAAATGGTCAAAGGATATGCAAGGAAGGGGAAAAAAAAGGAAGGAAAAAGAAGGAAAAAAATTGAAATTATTTATAGTCATATGAAAAAATATTCCATGAATTAAGAAAATGAAATGAAAAATGATGAGGTATGACCACACATCTATCAGATTGGCTAAAAGAAAAATGATAAATCTGGGGGTCGAGTGGAAAGCTTGGGACAATGATGCATTGTTGGTGGGGTAGTGTACTGGCCCAACCATTCTGAGGCAAGCAATTTGGACCTATGTCTAAAAGACTATAATATAACACTGTCTTTTGACATTTGACCCAACAATACCACTACCAAGTAGGTTCCTCAGAAAGATCAAAGACCAAAGGAAAATTACCCTTATGTACAAAAATATTTCTAGTAACTCTTTTTGCAGATGGGATTAATTAGAAATTGAGAGTTTGTTCATCAATTGAGGAATGGTTGAACAAATAATGGTATATGATTGTGACAGATTTCTATTTTGCTGTAAGAAATGATGAGCAGAATTCTTTCAGAAAACTCTTGGGAGAATTTATATGATGTAATGCAAAGCCAAAGTCAAATGAACAGAAACATGAGAACTTTGTACACAGTAACAGCAATATTGTAAAATGATCAACTATAAATGACTTAACTACTCTCAGAAATACAATAACCCAAACAATCACAAAGGATTCATGGTAAAAAATTCTATTCACCTCCAGTGAAAGAAGTGATGGAGTCTGAATGCAAACTGAAACATGCTTTTTTAACATTCTTTGTTAGTCTTGATTGATGTTGTTGCTATTTTGATGAGGGAAGGAATCTGTGTCTGTTTTTTGTTTTGTTTTGTTTTGTTTTTTGCAATGTGGATAATGCAGAATCTTTTTTGCATGCTTGAATATATCATCTATCTCAAACTGCTTGGCTTCTCACGAAAGGATCTGAATGGCAGGAAGAACAGATTTGGGACTCATTGTTTTTGTTTTTAAATGAGTTTAAATTTTTGGTTTACATTTGATTGATAAAAATAAAATAAAAATTAAATGTTAAGAGTGTTCCCATGCTTCTTTGAATTTTTATTCTAATAAATTCTTAATTGTTTATTCACTAATGATTTCCCTTTTCCTCCATTTTAAGCCCTTATCCTATTTATTGATAGTCTTACTGTATTTTCTAATGCACAGTAATTATCATGTCAGTTACCTTCTCAGGAAAGACCAACAGCCAAAAACAGATAGTAGGTCATAATAAATGCCCAATTGAAATTGTTGAGAGAAGAAAATTTCAATTAAAAAAGACAAATCACGCTTGACTATATCAGTCGTCTTCCATTTACAGAAATAGTCAATATTTTTAAAAGCATGTTTCACCAATGTTGGACATGTTCCAACAATAAGTAAAACATGTCCCCAAAATAAGTAAAATGATGATAATGAAATATGGTATTATATCTTTCAAAAACAAACTTACAGACCTAGTTAATAATACGCTTTATATTTACAGAAAGGGCATATGAGCAAGTTTTCCACAAAGTAGTTACCTAAACATTTGTCAGATTCTCACAATGTAAATAAGATTTGACTTATTTGAAAGGAATTTGTAACCTCATTTTGATACCCATCTCTCATTTTAACCCTCTCTATTTCTGTTCTGCACAGCACCCCTCTGGAGAGCAAAGCTGGAGGAGGGGAAACATGATGCCTTCTAACATTTGCTCTATTTGTTGTGGAGATGGAACATCACCGAGGAGTATTCTGATCTTCCAAGGGCCCCAAATTCATAATTAATATTATCAACATGAATCTTTTAATTGGGCACAAAAGATTGACAATAACTGTGAATCAAATATGAATTGTACAATCAAAATAACTCAGGGGTGGAAGGAATCTATACTGGGTAAAAGGAAATCAAACAACTCCTAAAAAGTTTTCTGGAATCAGTGAACAACTCTAAACATGACCTTCTGTCAAAGGTCAAATATATTAAAACTTTCAATTGCATCAGATCATGTTTTTCTTTTCTTTATTCTAATCATCTCTAGTTTCTTTAATAGAGACTCACTTGGAAAAAAATGTCTCGTTTCATCGCTATCCTAATCACCTCTCACTTAATGCATTCCAGTAGACCATTAACTTTCGTGCAATGTGCAGCCTAGAAATGAACACAATACTCCAGAATTATTTATGGGTCAAGGAAGACTATAATGAAACTAACCATTCCTCATTCTTTTTACTATTTATTAAACCATGATCTGCTAACATTTTTTTTCTGTTTACCAGTTTTACATTGTTAACCTAAGATGATTTTTCATTGTACTGTTCTACACTGATCTTTAAGAAATGATGATACTCTATGTTTCTACATATACTATTTTCTCATTTTTATTTTTTTTTTCAAATAGCTCATGAAGTGGTCATTATAGCGATATATGATTTCTTCTTAGTTTTATCCTTTCTTCTCATTTGGTGTTTACTTTGACCTTTGCTTCAAGCAATAAATGATAACATTATACAAACAACTGATATGGAACCAACTTACGTGCCAATTTCTAATCATTATTTGACCAATTAAACATAATCAATACTATGTTTTTCTATAATGATATTCTGTGTTTTCCATTTAGATTACCATTGTTTTACTCTCTTCAAGAAATTTATTTTTAATTTGAGTATTCTGAGATATTTATGAACTTTTGGTACCTTTCATCCTAATTCTGAGTAGTGTTTTATCAGTATTTCCCCCATGTCTGTCATATTCACTTTCAATTGGAGTTTATAAAGTATTAAAGTTATGCTGAATTAGTTTGGAGGATTTATGTTGTTAACAAAATTTCTCTATCTCTTTATGCTCTGTAATAGATTTTGGGAAATAAGCTGTAACTATCTTTAGGATAGTCCCCTCTCCTTTGCTCAAGACACATACTTGAGCAATTGATCCAGGAAATTGTGTTGCTTATTCCTTTTGGGGACTTATTGAAACCAATGGTGTCATGGCCATGATGAAAGTATTTGAAACCAGAATTGGGCTTTATGCATCATCTAGTTCAGATATATCATATTTTTTTTCAGATGACATAGCAGATGTAGAGAGGTACTGAATTGCCTGATATCATTTAGATGGAAAAAGGAGTGGAGCTAGATATCAAATGTGGGTATTTGGTGACTACAAGATGAATATTCCTTGCATTTCACCCTACAGTCTCTCTTTCTTATATTTCTCTGAGGAAAGTATTTGTTCCATTCCTTTATTTATACTTTATTATTTGTTCCTGATTTTTATCCCTTGTAATTAAATGGTACTGTGTATTAGGCATAAATTTTATGGAAAAAGTTAGCTGAAGAAAACAATTTGATAAAAAATAGAATTTGACAAGTAGAAGCTAATGAATCTATGAGACACCAATAAGTCAAACATAATCTAAAGAATGAAAAGATAGAAGAAAATTTAAAATATCTAATTGGAAAAACAACCGACCTGAAAAATAGATGCAGGAGAGAAACTCTAAGGATTATTGGTCTACCAGGAAACTATGATGAAAAAAAGAGTCTGGACAATATTATCCAAAAAATCACCAAGGAAAATTGCTCAGAAATTCTAGATCCAGAGGGTAAAATAGTCATTGAAAGAATCCACTGTTCAACTCCTGAAAGGGACCTCGTACTAAAAACACCAAGGAATATTGTTGCCAAATTCCAGTGAAGGAGTGAAGGAAAAAATACTGCAAGTAGCCAGAAAGAAGCAATTCAAATGCTGAGGAGCTACAGTCAGGATCATGCAGGATTTTGAAGCTTCTACATGAAAAGACTGAAGGAATTGGAATAGGATATTCTGTAAGGTAAAGGAGCTGGGACTACAACCAAGGATTAATTATCCAGCAAAACTGAGCATAATACTTCAGGAAAAGAAATGGACATTCAGTGAAATAAGGGATTTCCAGACCTTCCTGATGAAAAGACCAGAACTCAATAGAAAATTTGATCTTCCAACACAGGTCCCAAGAGAAGCATAAAAAGGTAAACAGGGAAAAATAAAAAAGTGTTATGCAATATGGGCAAACTGTTTCCACTCATATAAGGAAAGATAACATTTGTTAATCTTGAGAGTTATATATTTATTATGAAATGTAAAAGGGATATACATAGAAAGAGAAAGTGAGTATAAATTAAATGGTGTCATGAAAACAAATGAGATTTAAGGGTACAAAAAAATTGTAATGTGAAAAGGAGAAGGCAGAAAAAAATAAATTCCATCACAGGAAGAAGTACAAATTATGTTACAGCAGAGGTAAAGAGGGGAGGGAGACGATTATTGTTTTAGAGGTACTCTCATCTGATTGGATTCAAGGAGGGTACAACAAACTCAGTTAAGCATAGAAATACAATTAGCTCTATAGGCAGTAGGAGGGCAAAAGGGAAAGAAAATGGGGGAAGTCAAAAGGGAATGAAGTAGTAAGGGGAAAAGGGATTAAAAGGGAGGGAGTTGAAAGAAAGGAGGGAAGAATGAGGGAGCAGGTGGTCAAAAATTAAAACTCTATTGTGAAGGGCAAGGGAGAAGGGAGAACTAGAAGCATAAACAAGGATAAGGGTAAAAGGTTGAAGAAGAATATATTGTGTTTCAGCTGTTGTAAAAAAAAAAGGAGGGATAGAAATCCAAATTTCAGACAAATCAAAAGCAGAAATAGATCTAATCAAAAGAGATAAAGAAGGAAACTACATCCTGCTAAAAGGCACCATAGACAAGGAAGAAATTTCACTATTAAACATACATGCTCCAAGGGGTATGGTACCGAATTTCTTATCGAAGTTAAGGGAGTTACAGGAAGAAATAAACAGCAAAACTATGCTAAGGGGAACCTCAACCTCCCCCTTTCTGAACTTGATAAATCTAACCTCACAATAAGCATGAAAGTAGTTAAGGGGTGAATAGAACTTTGGATAAGGTAGATATGATAGGTCTCTGGAGAAAATTGAATGGGGATAGAAAGGAATATACCTTTTCTAAGTTTTATTTATTTGTTTTTAGATTTCATAATTCATTTCCACAAAATTTTGAGTTCCAATTTTTTCCCCATCTCTCCCCTCCTCCCATACCATAACACCTTGCATTCTGATTACTGCTTCCCTTAATGTGCCCTCCCTTCTATCATGCCCCATCCTTCCCTTATCCCCATCTTCTCTCTTTTCTTGTGGGGCAAGATAAATTTCTATACCCCATTACCTGTATTTCTTATTTCCCAGTTTTATGCAATAACAATTCTCAACATTCGTTTCTAATACTTTGAATTACAACTTCTCTCCCTTCCTCCCTCCCCATCCATCCCCACTGTGAAGGCATGCAATTCAATGCAGGCTATATATTTGTCATTTTTCAAAAGACTTCCATAATAATCATGTTTGTAAGATTAACTATATTTCCCTCTATCTGCCCCCCCTTTATTCTATTCTATCATTTGACCTTGTCCCTTTCCAAAAGAGTTTACTTCTAGTTACTCCCTTCTCCCATTTGCCTTCCCTTCTATCATCCCCCTCACCCCACTTGATCCCTTCTCCCCTACTTTCCTGTAGTGTAAGATAGATTTTCATACCAAATTTAGAGAGCACATTATTATGTCCTTAAGCCATATGTGAAGAGAGTTAGCTTCACTTTTCCCCTCTCACCTCCTCCCTTTTCTCCTCCACTGAAAAAGATTTTTCTTATCTCTTTTATGAGTTATCATTTGCCTCATTTCATTTCTCCCTTTCTTCTCCCAATATAGTCCTCTCTTACTCCTTAATTTTATTTTTTATAGATATCATCTCTTCTGATTCAACTCAAACTGAATTGTGTTCAGTGTGTGTGTGTGTGTGTGTGTGTGTGTGTGTGTGTGTGTAATCCCTCCATCTACCCAAATACTGAGAAAAGCCTCAAGAGTTACAGATATTATCTTTCCATTTAGGAATATAAACAGTTCAGCATTAGAAAGTTCTTTATGATTTCTGTTTCCTGTTTACCTTTTATTGCTTCTCTTTATTCTTCTGTTTAAAAGTCAGATTTTTTCTTCAGTTCTGGTCTTTTCATTAAGAATGCTTGAATGTCCTCTATATCATTGAATGACCATTTTTCCCCCTGAAGTATTATACTCAGGTGATTCTTGGTTTTAGTCCTAGTTCCTTTGACTTCTGGACTATCCTATTCCATGCCCTTCAATCCCTTAATGTAGAAGTTGCTAGATCTTGTGTTATCCTGATTGTATTTCCACAATACTTGAATTGTTTCTTTCTAGCTACTTGCAACATTTTCTCCTTGACCTGGAAACTCTGAAATTTGGCCACAATATTCCTAGGTGTTTCTCTTTTTGGATCTATTTCTGGAGGTGATTGGTGGATTCTTTCAATATTCATTTTTCCCTCTTGCTCTAGAATTTCAGGGCATTTTCCTTTATAATTTCATGAAAGATAATGTCCAGGCTCTTTTTCAGATCTTGGCTTTCAAGTAGTCCCATAATTTTTAAACTGTCTCTCCTGGATCTATTTTCTAGGTCAGTTGTTTTTTCAATAAGATATTTCACATTATCTTCTATTTTTTTCATTCTTTTGGGTGTTTTTTGGTAATTTCTTGGTTTATCATAAAGTCATTAGCTTCCCTCAGTTCCACTTTCATTTTTAAAGAACTATTTTATTCAGTGAGCTTTTGAACATCCTTTTCAGTTTAGTTAATTCTGCTTTTTAAAGTCTTCTTCTCCTCATTTCCTTTTTGGACATCATTTTCCATCTGAGTTTGCCTATTTTTAAAGGTATTATTTTCTTCATTATTTTTTGGGTCTCTGTTAGCAACCTGTTGACTGAATTTTCAAGCTCCTCCATGGCCTGAGCCCACTGTATCTTCATTTTGGAGGTACTGGGTGCAGAAGTCTTGACTTCCTCTGACATTATGCATTGTTCTTCCTTATCTTAAAGGATGGAAGGAAATACCTGTCCACCAAGAAAATAACCTTCTAAGGTCTTTTTTCCCCCTTTTTGGGCATTTACTCAGCCAGTTACTTGAGTTCTGAACCTTTGTCTGAAGAGGATCCTAGTGTGCCTCCTCACTCCGAGACTGTGCTCAAGGCTGAGATTCAGATCAGCTGCTCAATTCCCTCAAGGGCTTTAGGCTGAGCTCTTCACAGGTGGACACTGCAGATCCACCACCACTGCTACTGCTACCAACACCACAGCTGCTGCCTAGGGTGGGAGAGACCTTGCTCCTCTCTCACCCAGTTGGGAAAGCCCTCTCCCTGACCTTTTAAGTTTTCTTTGGCGCTTTTGGGTTGAGGGATCTGAGACCCACCCTGCTTGGGATTCTGCCCCAGAGGTCTGTTCTGGTCCTGTTCTTCCTGGGGCCATGTGACCAGGGCTGGGCTCTGCTCCAATCAGTGTCCACTGTGATAGACCTTTCCTTCTGGTCTTCCAGGTTATCTTTGACTGGAAATCTCTCACTTTGTTGTTCCGTGACTTCTGCTGCTCTAAAATTTGTTGTCATTTTTTACAGGTATTTTTTGGGTTGTAGGGGAAGAGCTAGAGTTTGTGCATCTTTTTACTCTGCCATCTACATCTACATCCGCCCCTGAAAAGACCAAATTGTATATCCTTCTCAGATCATAATTCATTAAAACTTATATGTAATCCAAGGCCATGGAAACATAAACCAAAAACTAATTGAAACCTAAACAATCTAATCCTAAAGAGTGAGTGGGTTAAACAACAAATTATAGAAACAAGCAACTTAGTCTTCTCTGTTGCATCCAATTTCCCCAAAAGCCTATAGAAACTATTTGCTCAAACTTCGCTTAAAATTAAATTTCTATTATACCTCAATAAGAGTATCAATCAACAATTCATTAAGTAAACATTAAGGGCTTCCTATGAGTCAAACATTGTATATGCTAGGCATTGAGTATGCATTGAAAACTTTTGCTGTCAAAATGCTTACTTTGCTACAATCACAGCTACAGATTAGGGTAATCATTTTATAATACAATCACTAAGTTAAGCACATGATAAAAGGAGTAATGAAAACATCAAACACATAAACAAAAAAGAGAAGAAAATTTGTCTTCAAAATTATGTGAAAAATAGTTATTTGTAGAAATATTTAGAAGAGAAATATCCAGAAAGTTAGTTTTTAATTCCCAGATCTTTTTATTTCCCTATACTGAATAATTAGTTAATTAGCATTTTTGCATTTGCTTCTTTTTAAGGAGTAGTTACAAATAATTGTGATGCTTCTATATTTTTTTATTCATAAATAGGAAAATTTATACTGAGAACAGAAAAGTATCTGAAGAGAAAAAGATAAATGAACAAATGGAGAGAAACCATGATATCCAGTTCTAGGCATTTGATGGAGCCAGTTATCATACATGTCTACCCACCAGGTGAAATGGTCAATCACTGTGCCTGATGAATGTGTAACCAAGGTATTAAAACTATACTCCCTGAAGTCATTGAATTTAATCATAAGAAACTCAGACTCAAGTGATTTTTCCCTTAAAGTTAATCAAGATATGAGTAAAAATTTGCTAAGACAAAAATAGCAAGGGTCCACTATTAAAATGAAGTGATAGAGAACTCACAAGGGACTTATATTGGTTTTTATTATAATAAATGGATTCTCAAAATCCCAGAGTTCAGCATGTATAAGCTCCACAATGCTCAAGTGTGTAGAGCAAATAAAGGCAAACACAGTAATTTAACTTAATTGCCTGGAGTTACTAGTACCTTGAAAGACATAAATGCTGAAAGTAATGATTATTTTGCCCTTACCCTTTGCTGACTAGAATCTCGATGTCTTGTTCAGTGACTGCATGACAGATTGCTAAGATTCTTGGGTGTCTAGTGAAGCAGGCTTTTCCCCTCTAGGCTTACTGCTGGTCAACTGGCAGCAATTCATCTCTGTTTACTATGTTGTCATCGCTTTTTATTATACTGAAGGCTTACCTTTCTTTTTCCATTTATTTTTGAAATCGAACTTTTTTGTTTAAACATTTAGAAGCTGCCTTTTTGGTCTATTTTTATTTTTGATTTCTTCCACACAGTCCATTTTTACAGGGCAGCTTCACTTAAAAAACCCAACAGCAAGTGTATGCTCCCCTCCCCCAAAGCAATACTTGGCTGTCTGAAAACTTCAGACCATGCAATAAATTGCATAAAAATCTGGTAACCTTAGTATTCTATTAAAGTTTCCTTTATGCCCACCTAGAAACCACTGTTTACTTTTACAATACCTATTGTGTTTCTATATTAATGAAACTTTTTGTACAGATAAGCAGAATTGAATTTGTCTATGCAAATGATTAGTCACTCTTTCAAATAATCATCTTGCCACGTTATATACTTCTTCCCTGATGGCTACGATTGATGAAAACACTTCTGAAGCACCTATTGGGATTTAATTTCAGAGTCATGTTCAGAGCCTCACAAAGAAACCAGTTTCATTAACAAATGAAGTCATGCTTGATTTTATCTGATGGTATTACAGGAAGTAGTGTTTAGAGAGGAGGCACCATACCTGAGAATTTAACAGGGTTAAATCTTAGACTTTCTCTTCAAGTAGTCTAAAATTAAACCAAAAGGACATCAAATGTAGTTATCTATTTTGCAGACTAAGAATAATTTTGTGAAAATAACATGAACCCAATTAAGTTTAAAATAAAATAATTGGAAAGCAAAAAAAAAAAAAAACAAAGTTAAGAAATGTATTTTTTTAATTTCAGAAAACAGCTACATCCACAAGTACTGCTTGAGTTCCCATTATGTTTTCATATTACACTGAGTACACAAAAAAGAAAAAAAAAACTCTTCTATGCTTCAAGAGGGAGAATAATACATCTGACCAGAACCATGGAAATAGCAGCAAATATTGAGATTAAAAGGTATGCTGTAGCCAGCTCAACATGGTTCAAGAAAGTAGATTGATAAATGTATAATGTGAGAATTTATTCCTCAGAAATGAGCAGATGCTACAAAGTACAATTTGACTTATGATTTTATTGATTGTCTGGATTTAGGGAAGTAATAAGCAAAATATTATGATGCAAATTAAATTTAAAAGCTTATTATGAATATATGTTTGGAGATCTGGTTGTTAAATATTTACAAACACACTTCTGGTGAAGGGATACATGAGTTATGATAAGTCAAAATAGATAGAAAATTGAAAGATAATATTTATTGGTTGCCTATGATGGATAACAGAGACAGATGAATCAAAGCTGAGGTTTCAAGTCATATTTACTCCCCCCCAAAAAATGTGGGCTCCTCAAGTGCAAGTAGTAACCTGTTTTTTTTTTTTGTCTTTATATTTCCTAGCTCAAAGTAAACAATAAATGCTTGTTGATGAAGTGAATAAGTGAGGGAATATTTAAAAAGACAAGGAAATTATGATGTCTATTAGGAGGAAGTATCTAGATTTATGTTTCATTTGCGGCATACTGAATTCAAGATGATGATGAGAGAGGGAAAATTTTTGGTCAAATGACAAATTTTCTTAATTGGAAAAACCATTCACTCTAAAAGTAGCAGGAAAGGAGGGCTGGAATGAAAGAAATTTAACATGATGAAGGGGAGAAAAAAATCAAAATCACTGCCTAGATAACTCCAGGGCTCTGACCCATCCAATCTATCTTTCATACTTCTGATTCAGAAATGGACAGATTCCAAGCATATAAAGTAGAACACCAATGAAAAATAAATTTTCACAGGAGAAATATTAACTTTATAAATGGGAAAAATGGTCATTTTTCTCTTATTGAAGGGAATATTTTAAAAAGGTACAGATGTACATGTGTTGAGCAAGTCAGGAAATCATCAATTCAATTAAGTAAGTATTTATTAAGGACTTAGTGCATGAAGGCAATGTGCTGAGGAGGTAAGTTGGCAGAATGGTACTGTAATTGCAGCCTAAAACAAGGTGAAGTTCTAATTCAGCCAATTTAGAAAAAATGGTAAGATCCAAGGAAACAAACCAGTTGTGAAAATCCAGATAAAGTAGAATACGATAAATTTCTAGTGAATTAGGGTTTCAGAATTTTAATGTAATCTTACAAGTCTGTGGTCTGGCAACATGAGACACACAAAAAACCAAAAAGTGGGCATGATAGATCAGGTCAAAAAAAAAAAGTATTAGAATCATGGGTGATGTTAAGGGAAACTTAACAGTAAATAGACTCCAAGCTATATTGGCACTGAATATAGAGAGAAGAATGTTTATAGGATGAATGGGGATGAAAAGGGAAATGTCAATCGACTATAGTACTGTAAACCATAAAAATTACAGTAGAAGTGTTTCTCCAGGAAGGTTTTTGTTTTGTACTATCTATAATTATCAAATAATCTATTATGTTGATAGAAGAGGAGTCTACTTCAGTAGTCTTATCGTACATACAGACAAGACTGTCTCAAAAAGTTATACTTATAAAGCCACTTTTAACCAAGATATATCAACAACATAGGAGACACCAAATATAGCCACAAGAATAAATAATGTTCATTGAGAGAAAATGCTACAACCACTACAGCAACAAACACTTCCAAAACCCAAGCCCAATAGACCCAAGCTACAATGTATAACTTACCTGGTCACTCTCAAAAGAGTCAATAGGCTAGTAAAGACAAGAGAGATGCTAGGAAATTTTACCAGAAATTTTCAACAATGCTGTTCTTTCCTTCCCAAATCCCAGACCTTTATCTAGGTCTGAGTCACATTCTTCAAACTAGTAAATTTTCCATTCTGCTAAATAATTGCTACAAGACTAATTATTCCTTATTACTACCATCATTTCTCTTCCTCCTTCTACCTTTACTACAGATGGGACACACACAAATACACACACTCACACAGAAAAGCCAGTGAAACAATTAAGCTGATTCTGGCTTAGCTCCTTTCACTAACTTCTATGAGTTCCTCTATACTTTCTGGCCTTGTTTTCAACACTACTATGATCAGAGTAGAATTTGTTTTCCCTTTAAGGGGACAAGGAGACTATCCTTGGGATCTGATTAGTCTGATAGACCAGACTTGAACTATTAATGTTGCTTCCCTTTTTTGTTTGAAGCATGATAAAACTAGTTTATGAAACTAAGAGTTGCAAAATTTTCATTGTCCTATGGAATACCTTTTGTGACATAGCATTTTTGCCATAGTGAATGTAGAGGTAGAGAAAAACAGCATTTATTTTAATTATTATGTGCATAATTTTAAGCTTGTAGTGTAAGTAAAATATTAAAATTGAATTCAAATTTCCTTGACTTCCAATAGCAAACTTGTATTACTGTACTACCCTAAGGTAAGTCTGACCCAAAACATTGGTGATATCTGGCAGAATTAACTCAGATACAGACTCATGGTCTGTATCATCATCTTGAGTGAAAGGTGACATGAAAAGGAAGGATCCTTGTATGATTGAATGCTCTTAAAGCATCCTACTATTCCAAAACTTCTAAGTATATATGTGAACCCCACTGAGTGGGGTAAAGTGAAGGAATCCAATGATCTTATAAGATCAGCCCAAAGGGAGTATAAGGACCTAAACAGAAAAAAAAGTAGAGGTATTGCAAAAGCAAGATTTCTCAGGTTCTTGCTAATGGTGTTAGAAAAGCTAGAAAGCTAGGATAAAGAAAATAAAAATAATTAAAATTACAAAAAGTTTAAAAAGATACAATTACTTACTAAATATATGCTATCCCTTTCCACCTCCACATTCAACATGCAGTAACATTGGGTCAGGAAGACATTCTGAAGAGCGATGGGAATTCTGCTAGTCCTCAATTGAACTAGCTCTCCACAGGCTGAGTTTTTTATGACTTGGAAAGAAAAAAAATGTCAGTGGTTCAAGTTTTAGTCTCTCACAAAGCAAACAGTTCATGAGGATGGTTTCCTTATGCACCCTATCTCACCCTTACCTCTTATTTTATGGTAAAAGATTCTGAATTATATTGGATGCCTCCAATTAGCTTACTACCTTTCAATTTTCGTTTCTGAGAGTTCAGCAAAAAAGAACAAAATTTCTGGATTTAATTCATCATGGTATGCTACAGTGAGATTTACAACTATTTTGTCACTCTTATTCATGAGATAATACACTTTTACTAATTATAGCTGAAAAATAATTCTGAGTCCTTTGTCCCCTCAGAAATGCATGGACATATCACAGGCAAATCTCATCTCTACAGGGTGAGAAGATAAAGTTAAAATGAAGGCTTCAAGTCTATAAATACATTTGAGGGAACATTTTAAAAGATATTTTCAACTTCTTCTGGCTAACCAAAGCAGACAATAAGAAAATAAACCTCTGAATCTAACATGTTCTCACTTCTCCTTCTACCAACTTCCCATAGATGATGAACACTGGAAAACAAGGGATACAAATAAACAAGTAGAAAAATCAAAGCTGTGGATATCTCCCTAATAATTAATAATATTCTGTATAATTTTATGAAGCAACATTTCAATCATAGAATGGAAATTGTGGAGAATCACATAATCAAATGCGTAAAAGGTAGGAATAAACATAAAGAAAAAAATTAATGAGTTCAAATTTTAAATACCTTTCTTTTTTTCAAAAGATAATTCATTCTCTCTGGCATACAGAAAGTATGTAACCTTGATGACTAAACAATCAAAAAAATCAGGGGTAAATACCATATGGCACTAGAAAAGTTGGAACTTTTCATATTTTATCTTCTTGGCTTCAGTCTTCAAATAAAAGGTTAACTATAATCAGAGGCCTAATAAAATTCTAGTAATGAAGAAATTGGCACATTAGTTTTAAAAGTGTCCAGAAAGGCTAGGGACTACTATGTCAAGTGGATGGTTTCAGTTCTCTTTTTGAAGTATCCATTTAAATTATTTCATATTTCTTTTTCTCACTCCTAAAAAGTAGTAAGAATTCTTGATATTTCCCTAACTTGAAAAAAATCTGACTCACAGCTGATGTTGCTTGATGATCAAGGTTACATGGTAACCAAGTGTCAAATAAATTAACTAGAATCAAGAGTATATTATAAAACTTTGTTAAAACATAATGTAAAGAATTATTGGAAATAGAAAGCAAAACAGAGCACCTGGTTGATTCAGGTGGTTTTGTATCTATACCATTCATTCAGAGTTAGTTGAGAAATTCTTAGAACCATTTGTAATAAGAATGAAGTTCATGTTTCTAAAATGACAATATGTGATTGGACACTTTGGAAAACAATGAAAAAATGTTGTGTAACCTGTTTTCTTTACCATGCTTAAAAGAGTTGATGTCTGGCAGTGGGGTAGAGAGTGTGATGTAGCCAAGGACATCACTTCAATGAGCCATTTGTTGCTTGATATGTGTGGTATTGGGAAGCAAGGACACCAGAGAAGAGATGCAGAAGAATTCTAGTGTAAGGAGTTCAATTGAATTCTACTGTTTTCCCATTGTGTGAACCAAGGTTCAGCAACCAGAGGTGGGGAATCTGCAGCCTTGAAAACACATGTGGCCCTCTTGGCACTTGAGTACAAATCTAAGTTTTATAAAACAAATCCTTTTATTAAGGGAATTTGTTCAGTGAAGTTTGGTTTTGGTCAAATGGATGCACTTGAGGACTCAGAGGGCCACATGTGGCCTTGAGGTTACAGATTTCCCACTCCTGGTTAGTTCATCTCCCCAACTTTTAGGTCCCCATTAACTTTTACAAACTTTCACGTGTCTAGTTAACCTTAGTTACACAATTCAGCCATACTCAATTTGGTTTCAATATGAAAATGCATTTGTAACACAATGTATGTCATAGCTGGTCTATGCATACATCTGATCCCCTTGCCTTGAGTTCTCAGAAACTAAAACTATTTCACAATTATAAGTGACTTCCCTTCACTATAACTTAGGTGAGAAATGGTAAAATTCCGAATGACCAAAAATTATATATTCACTGTAGATCATAACATAACATCTGATTTCAGCAAGTTGTTTTTAATATTCTTTCTTTAATAATCTTATAGACAAGAAAGGGAACTATGGCCCAGATTACATAGCATAGCTTTTGTTCAGTTGTTTTAATTGTGTCTGACTTTGTGACCTCATTTTTGTTCTCTTTGCAAAGACACTGAAATGGTTTGCTATTCCCTTCTCAATTTCATTTTAAAGATGAGAAAACTGAGGCAAAAGGGTTAAGTGACTATCCCAGAGTCACACAGCTAATACCTGAGGCCAGATTTCAATTCAGGAAGATGATTCCTGATTCCAGGCCTGACACTGTCCACTGCCCCACCTAGCTGCCCATAGTATAGTTACGTTCCTTCACAATTGACTCTGAAAAACACAAAATCTCAGAGTTTGAAAGGACCTCAGTGGCCAATGTAGACTAATTAATACTTGAATAAGAATTCACTCTACTACTTGCCCAACAAGTTGTCATTGAGCCTTAGCTTGAAGACTGTAGTAAAGGGGAATCCATGCATCATTTCTCTTACTAATGACTTCTTATGCCTTTTAACTTTGTGGTCAGTCTTTTAACATCTGATTTTAATTAATCTGATATCTCATTATCATTGACCTAGAGGTTTTAAACTGGTACTTTCATTTGTTTTAGATAAACATTCCTTTACCAAGTAGAGTTATGAGAAGAATCACAGTATCTTAGATTTGTAAGGGACTCCCTAGTCCATCTTTACATTTATATCTTTTCAATTTCTATCCACTGCTTCTAATTCTCAATCTCGGTTGGATCTGGTTGAATGTTTGGGTTACAAAGATATTAACATATCAACATTAAATGGATTTATCAATTTTTGGCCTTGTTCTTATTATCAACGTTTTGATGAGTGATTTAGATGAAGATATAAACGCTACCCTCTTCAGACTTACATATGACACAAAACTGGAATGCATAGCTTACACATTGGATGACAGAAACAAAATTTAAATATATCTTGGCAGGTCAGAATGATTGTCCAAATCTAGTAAATTGAAATGTAATAGGAATATAGTTAAACCTGCAAGTTTCTAAGATTTGAGTTCACAAGTACACAATGATGGAAAGATGGTAGTGCTGATGAAAAAAAAAATGATGAGGTTTTATTTTGATTACAACCATAACAAGAATCACCAGTGTATTTTGGCTGCAAAAGAATCTGATACCTTGCAATATTCACTGAAAATTAGTAGCTAAATAAAGGGAAATATGAGATCTACTGTATACTATGCACTCATAAGACCATTTTTGTGTTCATCTCTCTTAAAACAGCTTTCCCAGATTTAAAGAAAGGCAATAAAAAAGATGAATGAACTCGAAATCATGTCATATATAGATTGGTCAAAGAATGAGGGATGTAGAGTCTGGAGAAGAGAAAACCTAAGGGCCAACATAATATTATCTTTAAAGTTGTAAAGGGCTATCATGTGGAAGAAGTATGAAGTATTAAGTCAAATATTAAATATTAGAGTCCAAAATGGAACCAGGACCAATGGATTAATGTTACAGGGAGATTGATTTTGGCTTAATATTGGAAAAATTTTCTATCAATAAAACATGTCCAAAAGTAGAATTTCTACTTAAAACATTAAGGAGTTCTCTGCCACAAGAGGTTCGCTTATGGAGATCAATAATTATTTATCATGAGTCTTGAAGGAGTGATTCATATATATCACCAAGTAGAAGGTAAAATTAATAATGCCTGAAATCCCTTCCAGATGGTTATAAGATTTCATGGATCCTTGAAAGATTCAGAATTTTCTGGTGAGTTATTTTAAAAAAGCTTTGAACAATTTAATTATCATTAATCAGATCTGGAAATTAGTTGGCTTTACATGATCTTTGAAATACCTTTTAACTGTTAAGTTTTGCAGGATGAAATGAGCAAACCTAACAACCAGAGGCATAAATTAGCTGAGGGATAGATTATTAAGACAAGAGTTATATTGACAAAGTGAAGTTAATTTCAGGAAGTATGCTTAGTTTATCACTACCACATTAGGTATAGGATAAAAAACTAAATAGGACGCATCATTACCTTTAGGTAAAATGCAGTTTTCAGCATAGAATCCATGAACCGCCTTATATAATTTTTTGGAACTGCTCTTCTAACTCTGAGACACAGCATTGTGAGAGACTATGGATTTCACAATTAGTAGCTGGGGATACTAGGTAAGTCATTTAGCTTCTAGAAATGTATGATTCCTAATCTATAACATGGGGATAAAAACACATGCATTGTATGCTTCACAGAGTTCTCAAGGAAGAGCATTTTTCAAATTTCAAGTCACTATTTTTAATAGTATGATGCTATCATTTAAGTGTTTTGAAATATTTTATGATATACTTTGTCTTCACAGCCGAATCATTTCACCCCAACCTTCCTTGAACCATTTTGTACTCAAAGAAAAACTAAGTAGAGATTTATGGTATAATTACCATATACGATAATATTCTATCCAAATTCCTCCCATCTCTCTGTTTCTTGGAGCCTTCACTGCCTCTCTATTGCTTGGGATTTACTATAGGAGTATGTCATTTACATGCTTATACTGTTTTCTTGGTTCTGATCATTTTGCATCAATTCATACAAGTCTCACATATTTCTCATAATTCTTTATATTCATTATTTCCTGTGACAAATAAAATTTCATTAGCTTCTTATACCAAAGGCTTTTCAAGCTATTTCCCCCTGGTAGACACTTAAGTTTATTTCAGGTTTTTTTGGTATATCAAAGAGAGCAGAAATTAATATTTAAGAATATATTTATTGTACCTTTGTTTTATTTTTGACATACTTGGAGTTTTTGTCTAGAAGTAGGATTGCTGGGGGTAGAGCCAAGATGGCAGAGTAGAAAGACTCACGTATGCTAGACCCAAACCCACAGCCCATATATTTCCTGCAAGAACTCCCCACAAATTCTGGAGCACTGCAAGGCATGCAGAAACACAGTGGAAAAGATTTCTGTTCCAGAGAGCCATGGAGAGTGGTCCCCAGGGGTCTGTTGTGCCCCGGAAAGCAGAGCACACCCATGTGCTGCCCTGGCTGCGCGGCCCCAGAGGAACAGATACGAGCAGGCTTCAGGGACGGAACCTCCAGTGGCCGGGAATGTCCCTCCGTCCACAGACGCTACAGGTCAGTGAGAGAGACATCTGGGCTGGCCAAGAGGGGAGCAGGGTGTCTCTGTGACTCGGGCCCCCTCGGGAGGAAGTGGCAGAGGGAGCAGCAGAGGCAGAGGCAGCGGCAGCGGAGGTGGCCCTGGAACTCCCGGGCCAGCAGGCAAAAGTTCAGGGCCATTACCAAAGGTCTCTGCATAAACCCCTTGAGGGAACTGAGCCTGGGAGATGGCCCTGCCCCCACCTGTCCCATTACCAAAGGTCTCTGCATAAAGCCCCTGAGGGAACTGAGACTGGGAGGTGGCCCTGCCCCCACTCCAGCACCAGAACTTAAGCTCACATTGAATAGCAGCCACACCTGCCATGGAAAGCCCATTTGAATCTCAGACCCCAAGCACTAGCTGGGCAAATCTAGGCAGGGGTGAACAGGAATCTCAGAAGTCAAGTAACTGGCTGGGAAAATGCCCAGAAAACAGAAGAAAAATAAGACTATAGGGAGCTACTTTGATGGGGTACAGATGTTACCACCTTTCAATTCTGATGATGAGGAAATATTCTTATCATCAGGGAGAGATGTGGAGGTTGGGGCCTCTGTATCCCAGACATCCCAGGTGGATGTCTGGTGGACTCAGGCCATGGAAGAGCTCAAAAAGGACTTTGAAAATCAAGTTAGACAGGTGGAGGAAAAACTGGGAAGAGAAATGAGAGAGATGCAAGAAAAGCATGAAAAATGGTTCAATACCTTGCTAAAGGAGACCCAAAAAAATGCTGAAGAAAATAACACCTTGAAAAATAGGCTAACTCAATTGGCAAAACAGGTTCAAAAAGCCAATGAGGAGAAAAATGCTTTCAAAAACAGAATTAGCCAAATGGAAAAAGAGGTTCAAAAGCTCACTGAAGAGAATAGTTCTCTCAAAATTAGAATGGAACAGATGGAGTCTAACGACTTTCTGAGAAACCAAAAAATCACCAAACAAAACCAAAAGAATGAAAAAATGGAAGAGAATGTGAAATATCTCATTGGAAAAACAACTGACCTGGAAAATAGATCCAGGAGAGACAATTTAAAAATTATGGGATTACCTGAAAGTCATGATCAAAAAAAGAGCCTAGACATCATCTTCCATGAAATTATCGAGGAAAACTGCCCTGACATTCTACAACCAGAGGGCAAAATAAATATTGAAAGAATCCATCAATCACCACCTGAAAAAGATCCAAAAAGAGAAACTCCTAGGAACATTGTGGCCAAATTCCAGAATTCCCAGGTCAAGGAGAAAATATTGCAAGCAGCTAGAAAGAAACAATTCCAGTATTATGGAAATAAAATCAGGATAACTCAAGATCTAGCAGCTTCTACATTAAGGGATCGAAGGGCATGGAATAGGATATTCCAGAAGTCAAAGGAACTAGGACTAAAACCAAGAATCACCTACCCGGGAAAACTGAATATAATACTTCAGGGGAAAATATGGTCTTTCAATGAAACAGAGGACTTTGAAACATTCTTGATGAAAAGACCAGAGCTGAAAAGAAAATTTGACTCTCAAACACAAGAATGAGAAGAAGCATGAAAAAGTAAACAGCAAAGAGAAGTCATAAGGGACTTACCAAAAGTGAACTGTTTAGATTCCTACATGGAAAGACAATATTTGTAACTCTTAAAACTTTTCAGTATCTGGGTAGTTGGTGGGACCACACACACACATACACACACACACACACACACACACACACACACGTAGTAGTAGGATTTCTGAGTCAAAGCATATGAATGATTTAGTCAATCTTCTTCCATAATTCCAGACTGAGATTTTGAACAATTAAGACTACTTCACTGGTCATTCAGTGTTTCTCAATGTACATGTGTGTGTGTGTGCATGTGTGTGTGTGTGTATGTTCATCCTTCATTGCCAAAGAAGAAAATGACATCAGAGAAATAATGACATGACTTGTACTTGACTTTGTTTTGAGCGAGGGAAGATTGTGCAGGTCACCAGCCTCACTTCTCCTCCAGAGCTATCTGAATCCAGTTTCCAGATATTCATAAGGATGACTGGAGATGGTCCAGGATGAGGCAATTGAAGTAAAGTGACTTGCCCGAGGTCACATACCTAGTGAGTGTCAAGTGTCTTAGGCTATATTTGAACTCAGATCCTCCTGACTCCTGCACTGGTGCTCTAACCACTGCACCACCTAGCTGCCCCATGTGATATTTGGAAAACACTGAAAAGAGAAGTCCTAAAATGTACCCATAGTTGGCCAATCAACAACTATTTCTTAAGAGCCTACTATGTGCCAGGCACCGTCCTGGTTGGGTTTTGTACATTTAAATGAAGCTATAGTCTCACTGTCAAAAATAAATGAAAAAGAATTTAAGAAAATAAGCATTTATTTTACTAATAAAAAGAATAGATATAGAAGATACTGTTTAAAGTCAAGATGTTTGACATTTCCTCAAAGTATAACCTGCTGAAAATCCAGTGAAATACAGCATAGAAAAGTCAAACATTGAAGCATGTAAATAATGGATTATGTAAGAAACTGTATTTATAATTGTTTGGATGGAGAGAAGGGGCAAGAAGCAACAAGCAATGCTCAGTTCTGCTGAAACTTATCACTTAGTAGTTCAAAGGTTCTCTGTACCATCCATTAAAATTCTGCCACTTTTTGAGTGTGATAGAGCAGGTGATAAAATGGGAAATTGTTCTCTGTGGCAGGTACAAGAAGGAGCAGTAGCTATGCAACTGTGTGAATAAATGTGGTCAGAGAGCAGCTAGAAGTACAGGACTTTGAAGGCTACAACAGCAGGTATTACACAAAGTAGGATTTGTAATGCAAGCAGGATGAAACAGGCTATTAGATTACAATATTTTGTAACTGAATAGGCATGAATATGTCAGCTTTCAAAAGAGAAGCACTAAATTGGATAGAAGTTTTAAATTAAATACAAAATGAAAGTAGCAATGAAAAGAATACAAAGTCTAAAGGCCAAAAGACCTAAACTTTTGTCCCTTCTTTGTTACATACTAGACTATAATGATACATAGATCATGTAACAAATGATTCTCTTATTTTCCTTATCTGGAAAATGAGAAAAACTAGGTGATCTCTGAGGTCTTTTTCAATTCCAAAACTCAATTTTCCCAAGTCATCATCTTTCCTGGAACTGTTTTCCAAAATGTTAAAGTACTCAAAACTCTAAACAAGATATTTAAAGACCTCTATCACATCTGTCTCTGAAAGATGCCTGGAATGAGACCTGAATTTGGAGTCATGGGAGCATGAATACACTAGCACTGTCTGGGGCAAATTACTTTATATCTCTAGGCCACAGTTCACTTTCTATATAGTGAAAGGGTTAGCCCACTAAAATTCCTTCCAACTCTGAATTTATGGCTCTATAACTTCCAAAATCCCTTTCAGATCTAGATTTGTGATCCATAAGTGAATCTTCATCCATACCCATATGTAGGGCAATCAGGGACTGGTATGCAGGGTGCTTGCATTAGGGAATATATTTGTTCTCCATAGTGTACATTATGATTTTTATTCATGTTGGTCAGGAAATATCACTCACTTCTTAGGCTTCACAGTCCTCCATTCTGCTGGCACAGATTTCCTCCCTTCTTCATACTAGGGCTATACCCGCAGGATTCCATCAACATGGAATCACTTTCCCAGTGCTCAGTTTCCTAACTTCAGTGAAACTCTTTGGGGATGGATGAACAAACCGTTACAGAGGCATAAACATTGCAACTGTAAAGCTCTCACGTGTGGAGGGAAAGAATAAGATGTAATGGTGAAGTGTTTAACAAAATAAATAAAAACAAAACATAGATAATATAACTGTACAGTTGCTTTTTTCATTAAGTCAATATGCAGCCAGCAGGGATTCACTTGTAATCCAGTTCTACAGCAGTGCCCTAGAGCATAAGTAAACCTCTGAAAATACTGCCCTCTAGCCTTCACCCCATCACCACTCTGTCTCATCCACTTTCTACCACTGCCTCCCCCAAACATGATTTGGATCACATTAAAAAATCAAGTTAGAAGTCTGATCATAATGTATGAGAAAGCTATGAATAAGAAGTGTCATCAGAACAGTCTAACATTATGTGTAAATAAACATTAATATTTCATGATATTTGCAAAGAAGTGAAGGAAGGAGATTCTGAACTATACATTTAAAAGACTCATACATAACATGCCTCCTCACTTATTCTATTACTACAAAAACAATATCACAATAGAGTGCCACTATTTCCACTACCTGAATTATCTCCTTGAACTATATCCTGACTAACCATCACTGACCTTGGCCAAAGGAAGGTGTGTTCGTAAGTGGCATGAGAGAGTATGAGTCGGGTAGGCAAAAGAGAATTCTTTTCATTGCAATCAGTGTATATCACACACCATTGGTCAGTGATTGGTTATGATAAGTAATGAGGAATAAATCAAAGAAAGCTTTTCAGTGAGGAGAGAAAGGTTTCTAACGCATATGATGCACAGATGGTGAAGAAATGAGCCTTTCAGAGTGCTAAAAACACTGAAGAAAACACTGAGTAATTGTGCGAGTCCTGTGAAGAATCTGAGCTGTTGATAACTCTTTTTTAGGTATGACATTCCAACCTCACATGAACACCCACCTAATGTTAAGATGATGCAGATAGTATATTCCTCATTTTAACTAGAATTTCATATTATAAATGGGAAGAAACATGTTGAATCAGAATTAGTAATGATGTGGAATCTGGAGATATAACTCTGGATCAATCATTGGCTAGTCTATGATTTTGAGCAACTCACTTAACCTCTCCAGGTGGGCCTCAGTTTCTTCATCTGAAATATAAGGATGATTGTCAAATCATCATTCAGTCAAAAAGCTTTTGTTAAGCTCCTGTTATATTTGAGGGATTATGCTAAACATGTAGGATGCAATGACAAAAGGGAAATTGTCCCTCCTAGCAAGGAGCTTACATGCATTCGAAATACCCTTCCAGCTGTACAATTCTATGGAAAAAGATTGCGAGTGAAACTGTAGCAATTAAAATACTTTTAAATCCATATTTACATGGTATAGTAAGAAAGGATCCAAAATGTTATCATTGACAGAACACCTTATGTGATCATTTACTAGATCCATTCTTTCAGATGGACTCTCCTAACCCTCCCCCACTTCATTTTTGGGCTGCCTTTTCTATATTATATTTCTATACCAGATTGTAGCCCTGGAGGTGAGGGGCTGTCTTTTTTCCTCTTATATCTGTATCCCTTGTGTTTAGCATAGCATTTGATGCCTAGTAGTTACTTAATAAATATTTATTGACTGATTGAAAGATACTGAAAAATTACAATAAAATATAGTCTCATGTTAATTAGCAAAATATTAGAATTTGAACTTAGTCAATTTCATATTTTTTCTCTGAATTTAGGAGAAGGGAAGCTACAAAATATATTATATACTATGGAAGTCCATTAAAAAGCTGTAACTGGATTCTTCACTCCTCCCTCCCTGGACAGTATTGCAGAGTAGAGTAAATTATAGAAAGGCTTTTGAGTGAGAAAAAGCAAATTTTTTCCTGTGATAGTTATTGGTTACAATGTTATATATGCTTCTGAGAATGAAGAATAGGGAATATTCTTATAACAGTCAACAAAGCAAGCCTAAATTTCTTATTTGCTCATATTGACCTTTGTGGTTTCTCAAAGTAACTCCCTTGAAGGAAAGAAAGAAGACATTTTATGAAATAAATCAGCCAACTTTTCTATTTGGGTGATACTATTGAATTCCCATTGAACTGCATACAGATTGGAAAATGGCAACAACATAAGTAATAGAATCAGGATGAGATTTTGTGATCTCTAAAGATTGTTTTTAAGGATGAACTCTTTCTATAGGATGCGATGTGGCTACTCGGAGATGAAATGTCGAAATAATATTGGAGACCGGTACCAGAAGAAACTCACATAATCAATACAATTCTCGACAGGGATGCAGCCGTGGGAAAACAAGCAGAAACAACCCAACTATAGAAACAGCACATCGGTAATTCAAGGTCAGCTCAAAAGTTGCATTGTTGCGCTATTTAGTGGCCAGGAACTTGAAAAATAGACATTTAGCAGAATTGACTTAATGAGTGTGAAGATGAAAAGACTATTAGCAGATATGCATCATCTGTTATGTGCATTCTTTCATCTCATTGTATTGATTCTTCCTTTTTCCATCTCTTGAATTCATCCCTTACTTTCCATTGTCACTGCCAACACCTGGCCTAGACTACTCTAATAGCTTTCTTCCTACTCTTCCTTTTTCAGCTAGACTAATCTTTCTCAAATAGCACTTTCATCATATTGTGCCTTTACTCAGGAACTTATAACAGTCTCCCTTTGCCTTGATCCATTAATCAAAACTAAAGCCCTCAACGTGTCATTTAAGAATTCTTAAATCTACCCTTATCCATAGTATAATGAAAAGAGCACTAGACTTAGAAAACAGAGAACTGATTCTGATTCCTGCTTCTGATACTACTCAGTACTGTTTTAACAGCCAAAAGTTTAAAATTAACATATCAGCGATGAACAGAAAAGCCCTGGTCAAGAGTTGGCTTAGGTCCAGCAACAAGCGTTATGGTAACTTCTGGAATAAGGGATATGAATTTAAATCTTGCCTCTATTTGTACTTCTGTCCTTACCTTGGACAAGTCATTTAAGCTCTCTGTGCCTCAGTTTCCTTTACCTATAAAGCAAGGAAGTTGGACAAGATCTCTGATGTTCTTCCCAACTCTATAACTACAATATTATATAAAATCTGACAAGGGAAAAAATGAATTAAAAAAGAATAGGAGATCAGCTCTCTTTTTTTTCTCTTTTTGACCTTTGCTTTTTAGATGAGGAGTTGAATATGAGGAGTGGGAAACAGAGGAGAGAGGGGAGAAGGAGAAAGAGAAAGAGAGAGAGAGAGAGAGAGAGAGAGAGAGAGAGAGAGAGAGAGAGAGAGAGAGAGAGAGAGAGAGAGAGAGAGAGAGAATAGCATGATATTATTATATTATTACACTGGTTCTGCAAAGGTGTCCACACAGCACTGGAATCCTTTGTGAATTCCTAGATTTGAAGGGTCTTTAAGTCTTCTCCTGTGACTCACTTTCTGATCTTTCTCCTTTTTTTATGGGGAGTTTGTCTTGATGGCTGTATCAATATACTGTCTCAACCTATTCCAATATTGAAGAATTTACTTTTCAGTGACCTTTGTCTCTCCTCATGTCACTTCTAGGTGGACATCACTGAACCTAGCTAAAAATGGTTCAGATATACAATGTAGGCTAGGTTCCTATCTCCAAACTTCCTCTCCTTTTTTTCCACACTTTGTTATTTCTCAACTGGAATTAGTCAGTTTGTCCTTCTGTGTGTGGGTGGGACAGTGGGGAGGTGGGATCTGGCTAATTGGGTGTACCTAGAAGAGCCTTTCTAGCTTGAAGTTAAATAAAATAGAAGCTGTCCCCAGGGATATGGGGAGGAAAATTCTCTCTTTACTTCAAACACATTGTTGAGTAGAATTAATAAGAATTAGGCACTTTAATATTTGCAAAACCCTTTACAAATGTATCATGTTATCATTAAATTATGACTCTGGAAGTAGGTGTTAGCATTATCTCTATTTTTACAATTGAGGAAACTGAGGTAGATAAAGGTTAAGCGACTTAGCTAGAATCATCCAACTAGTCAGTAAATATATGACCAAGTTTAAACTCAAGTCTATCTCATTCCAGGACTGTAACTCTATCATTTGAGCCACAGAACTACCTGACAGAGAACAGAAATTGAATACTGCTACCAGAAACTGTAGTATTAGCATTATCACTGAGTTAAAAGCAAAAGCCTTTGTGGGTTGCTTTAAGATGTCCAATAGCATCTTAGATCAGGTATTTTCTAGTTTTAATTCATAAAGCTACTACTTTTTTGTTCTATTTTTGTTTGCTTTTTATTCTTTGAAAGTTCTAATTTCTATATCTCTGAATCATTACTTTTTTTCATTGGTGGGGGTATTACATTTCTTTGCCTATTTTTAGAATTAGTGGGGCCTGGATGAATGACTTACTGCTACATCCCACTGCTCATTAGATCCTCAATACCTAAGTTCTGACCCTTCCATAGTGATTAAAAAGAAAATATCAACTGAGCCACATGACATGTGAAATCAAATCAAAAATTATTCAATTTTAAAATAAAGAATGAAAGGTAAATAAGTAGTTGATTTAAGCCATAAACATTCTTAATCATTTTGCAACAGTAGGTAGGGAGAAATAAATCACTACAAAATTACAGTGGAGTTCAGTTTGAAAACAGTCTTAATGCATTCTCATTTCCTTTACATCTCACTTCAGCAGCGGGCTGTACACTAGCATCATGACAATCTTGAGACTTTCGGTTTCAGTTATCAGTGGAAGTGAATGACCACTGAAGCCCCTAATGTGTTCCTGTTAACGTGAGATCTATATAATTAAAATGTATTCCCATAGCTCCATAGTTCAATAATCCTTTATATTTCTCAACCATTTCCTAACAAGCTTGGTCACTACCACTACCATCCTCAAGAGCTTCATGCCTCTTCTAAACTTTCCATATTGGAAAGACTCCTAAACAATTGTAATGTATTATGCTGATGTCATCATTCTAGAGGACCCTTATACATAATTCTTGGAGATATAGTTCAGAAAATTTCCCCCAGTAAGACTTTCTGTTGGTCCCAAGCACTGGAAAAACATAGAATACATTCATTGCTTTCATTCATTGCACTCATTCTTCCTAATAAAAATAAATTTGCAGTCCCCATAAATCATACCAAGTACAAATGTATATTTGTAAACATCTGTTATTTTCTCTCAAGTAATATACATTCCAAGCTATTTCCCATATATGCCATTCTACCTCCCACCTTTATTTCTTTGTAAAGTCTATAGGTCATATCTGGAATATTCTTTCAATTGTTTCTGCCTCTTAGGACCCTAACAGCACTTCAAGACTCAGCAGAAGTGCTAATTCCTGTAAGAGTACTTTTCTTATTTTCCCTATTATTGTGGCCACCTAGTTACTTTGAATTTATTGTGTAAGTATTCTGAATTTTCAACAACCTCTTGAATTTGCTTTTCTAGGCACGCATTCGTTTTCTCCAGAAGCACATATTACTTAAACTAATTTTTTGGTATCTTTTTTTGTAATTCCAATTTGTGTTGCTGTTATCCAGTCACTTCTGTCATGTCTGACTTTTTGTTACTCCATTTGGGGCTTTCTTGGCAAAGATATTGGAGTGATTTGCCATTCCCTGTGCCAGCTCATTGTAGGGAAGAGTAAATTTAGGCAAACAGGATTAAGTGACTTGCCCCGGGTCACACAGTTGATAAACGTTTAACTTTAGGTTTTCTTGACTCCAAGCACAGTGCTTTATCCACAGTGCTATCTAGCTGCCCTAAGTAACTCCAGTGTGTAGTTTCACATCTTATTTGCTCATATTGACCTTTGAAGTTACTCAAAGCCCCTGAAGAGAGTCAGTGTAAAATAGTGGATATATATTTGGCCCGAGATTCAATAATACCTAGGTTGACATCCTAAAAGACACTTTTACTTACTCTGTAACCGCAAGCAATCACCTAACTTCTTTGCTCTAGGCAACGTTCTATGACCAAGAATTGCAGGAAATGCACAAATTTATTTTGGTATAAGAAGGACCTCAACAGAAGAAGTTCCTCACACTGTTGAAATATCCAGGTCAAAATAAAGAAATAAATGAACAAACAAAAGGTATAGTCCAAAAAGAAATCTCTTTTGTTCAGCATAGCATCTGACACATAATGGATACCTAGTAAATCCATCTGAACTGAGCTTAATGAATTCATAAGCACTAAAATTAGCTTATTCAAGAATTAAAAGAAATGCCCAATAAACTATAAAATTATGGAGAGACAGACAGACAGACTATAGGTTTGTGGAAATATGGGAGGAGCAGGGCGTCAGGACATCTTTCACAATGGTCAATGTTACACTGATGGAAGATGATCACATAGCTATATCCAATAACCTATGCCAGAAAGTATTAGACAGAATATATCACAACTAGCTGAGCTCAGGAAACTGGGTAAAAGAAGGCAGAAGATGAAGGAAGCCAGAGAGCATTCAAAATAGAAACTGGTGAGAAAGCAGTTTTGCATTTGATAAACCAGTTCTGGCAGCATGGAAATGTGAAAGAGATGATGAAGACACCAGCAGCTACCAGATCCTGGTAGCAGATTGGCATGAGAATACTATTATGTCTAAAATTAGCGATTTAGAATTGGTAGTTAATGAGACTACTATCAATAGACACAAAAAGATTAGTATAAAATGTTGCATAGTCAATAGTTACATGCAGTTAACATTGAAAATTACAAAGCATCATTAAATCTTAGAGTTGGAAGAAAACTTAGAGATTAATATTTTCAAATATCAGGACAAATGAATAAGGGTAAAATATCTAAATTTCTGTATTTTTCCCAACTGGCAAAGGTGACAAGAAGTTGAAGAAAATGACCACATCAAATGGTGGCAGACGCAGGATAGAGAGAGAAAAAAATATGTCAATTTCAATTTTTAGGTAGGAAAACAAAATATTATTAGCAACAAATGTTTTTTCAAGCTCCTTAAAGTTGCCGCAAGCATAGAACATACAACATAATATCTGTGTGTGTGTTCATCATTTGTTGCCAAAGAAGACCACACCATCAGAGAAATGATGACATGACTTGCACTTGACTTTGTTTTGAGTGCGGGAGGGCTGTGCAGGTCACCAGACTCACTTCTCCTCCAGAGCCATCAGAACCCAGTGGCCAGATATTGATCAGGATGACTGGAGATGACCCAGGATGAGGCAACTGGGATTAAGTGATTTACACAGTTAGTGAGTGTCAAGTGCCTGAGGTGAGATTGAAACTCGGGTCCTCCTGACTCTTGCACTGGTGCTCTATCCACTGCACCACCTAGGTGCCCCATGTGATATTTGGTAAACATTGAAAACAGCAGCCCTAAAATTTTTTGATCTCAAAAACCTTTACACTAAAAAATTATTGGGAACTTCAAAAAAAAAAAACACCACCACATTATTTTGGTTACATTTTCTGTGATGAGTATACTAGAAATTTAAAGAATTTAAATATTTATCAATTCATTTTTGAATAACAGTAAATTTACCATATGTTAATATAACTGACATCACTTATGGAAAAAGCTACATTATTTAAAGTAGAAGTGTTCACTGAGAATAAAAGCATTGATTTTTTTATTTATTATATTTTATTTTTATTTATTTACGATACTTTTAACATATTCCTTTAGAATTTGGTTAATTGAAGACAACTGAATTCTCATATCTGCTTCTACATTCAATGTGTTCCAATACATTGTTTTGAATAAAGTGTATGAAGAAAATCTGGCCTGAAATAAATATCTAGGTGGAAAGGAGAAGAACAATTTAAAAGGCAAATAGCATCTCATTATTATGAAAATAATTTTCACCTCACATACACCCTGAAAGAGTTTCAGGCACAGCCAGGGACTCATAGACAACATTTTGAAATCTGGTAATTGAGTTTGACCTCACGGTTGAGGAAATAGAGACTCTTGACAGAAACAAAGGCTGGGGTAAAGTTAATTGTTTAAAGTTATATGGATAGGTAGAGCCCAAAAAATGAGCAGTAATTTACTAAATCTCCGTTACATGTCAGACTTTGCTAAATCCTAGAGATGAAAGTACAAGGAATGAAATTATCTTTATGTAATCTCAAGAACTCCATGAAGGAAAACAACATATCTGTACTGTTAAGGACTGTTAAGGGAGCCACTGAACATGTCTTTTTTGAGTTGCCATGTACTACAGAGATACTAGACCTAGAGCATACGGGAGGTCCTGAACATGTGAAGAACAAAGCCATATCTGAGCTGACATAATGTATCGTCTGCATCTATCAACAAGCAAACATAACACCATGAGACTTAGGAGAAAACCAGGTTTATCACAAGAGAAATGAACAGGCATATGGAGCCCAAAGAGTTCACAGCCTTTACAGATATTTGCATATTTATAACAATACAACAAAAGGAGGAGAAAGTAGGGAGGTCCAGGGTATGAGAGAGGAAATGTGCAGTAACCCCTTCCAAGGGGGAGGAGCAAGGCATTGACAAAAGCCATAGTCTTTTCCCTTAGGAAAAACTAGACTATAACGATAGGAGGGTCCACTTATCTGCCCAATGGCCCAAACATTTTTCTAGCTTGGAACAGATTGGCTTGCACATGTCTCACCTCTCAAGGAAACACAGGGAATCCAGCATAGGGTGTAAACAATAAATTGTGTCAGCTTGCTGTGGGGATGGGGAGTGACTTTGTCTTTGAAAAATTCATGATCTCCTGCATGCTCTGGGCCCATTATTTCTTTTTTTTTTTTAAATTAAATTATTTTATTTGTTTTCAGTGTTCAACAATCACTTCCATATATCTTAGATTTTTTTTTCTCCTCTCTCCTCCTTATTCTCCCCTCCCTCCCCAATCCCTCCCTGAGACAGCATAGAATCTTATATATGTTATACACATACATTCCTATTAAATATATGTTGCATAGAAGAATTAAAATATATGGGAGAAACCATAAAAGAAAACAAAACAAAACATAATACAAAAGAAAATGATAAGTTTCTATCTGTAATCCAATTCCACATTTCCTTCGTTTTGTCTCAAGGGTCTGTTGAAAATTTTTTAAGTCTATGCATTTCAAAGAAGTACTAAGTCTACCAGAAACATTCCTCGCAAATTGTGGTTTTTGCTGTGTACAGAGTTCCCCTGGTTTTGCTCCTTTCACTCAGTATCAGATCATATAAGTCTTTCCAGGCTTCTCTGAAGTCTTCCTGTTCATCATTTCTCATAGCACTATAGTATACCATTATATTCATATACCATAAATTGTTCAGCCATTTCCCAATTGATGGGCATCCCCTTGATTTCCAGTTTTTGGCCACCATAAAGAGAGCGACTATGAATAGTTTTGTACATATGGAACCCTTTCCGATTTCTATGATCTCTTTGGGATAGTCCCAGAAGCAATATTTCTGGGTCAAAGGGTATGCACATTTGTGTATCCCTTTGGGAAGAGTTCCACATTGCTCCCCAGAACAGTTGGATCAGCTCACAGCTCCACCAACAATGAATTAGAGTTCCAACTTCCCACATCTTCTCCAACATTTCCTGTTTTGTCTTCCTGTTTTGTCATGTGAGCCAATCTGATAGGTGTGATGTGGTACCTCAGAATTGTTTTAATTTGCATCACTCTAATCAATAGTGATTTAGAGCATTTTTTCATATGATTATAGATAGCTTTAATTTCTTCCTCTGAAGATTCCCTGTTCATATCCGTTGACCATTTATCAACTGAGAAATGACTTGTATTTTTGTACATTTGATTCAGTTCTCTATATATTTTGGAAATGAGGCCTTTATCACAGACACTAGTTGCAAAAATTCTTTCCCAGTTTTCTGCTTTCCTACTAATTTTGATTGCATTGAGTTTGCTTGTGCAAGAACTTTTCAATTCAATATAATCAAAATTATCCATTTTGCACTTTATAATGTTATCTATCTCTTTTTGGGTCATAAATTTCTCCATTCCCCATAAATCTGACAAATACATTATTTGTTCCTCTCCTAATTTGTTTGTAGTATCAATCTTTATACATAGAGCATGAATCCATTTGGACTTTGTTCTCATGTACTGTGTCAGGCATTAGACTATGCCCAGTTTCCACCACACGCTTATCCAGTTTTCCTAGCAATTTTTGTCAAACAATAAGTTCTTATCCCTGAAGCTAGGTTCCTTAAGTTTATCAAAGAGCAGATTGCTATATTCATTAATTACTATGTCTTCAGTATGTAACATAGTCCATTGGTCTACCCTTCTGTTTCTTAGCCAGTAAGACATGGTTTTGATGATTGCTGCTTTATAATGCAATATGAGATCTGGAGGGCTAGGCCACCTTCCCTAGCATTTCTTTTCATTAGTTCCCTTGATACCTTGATATTCTGGACCTTTTTTCTCTTCCAGATGAATTTTGATATTATTTTTTCTAGCTCTAGAAAATAATTATCTGGTAGTTTGATTGGTATGGCACTAAATGAGCAAATTAATTTAGGTAGAATGGTCATTTTTATTACATTAGCTTGGCCTACCCATAAGCAACTGATGTTTCACCACTTACTTATATCTGACTATTTGTGTGAAAAGTGTTTTAAATTTGTGTTCATATAGTCCCTGGGTTTGTTTTGGCAGGTAGACTTTCAGATATTTTATAGTGTATACAGTAACTTTAAATGAAATTTCTCTTTCTATCTCTTGCTGTTAGGTTTTGATAGTAATATATAGAAATGCAGGTGATTTATTTATTTTATTTTGAAACCTGCAACTTTGCTAAAATTGTTTATTATTTCAAGTAATTTTTAACTTGTTTCTCTGGGATTCTCTAAGTATACCATCTTTTTATCTGTAAAGAGTGGTAACTTATTTTCTCTTTGACTGTTGTAATTCCTTCTATTTCTTTTTCTTCTCTTATTGCTACCACTAGCATTTCTAATATCATATTGAATGACAGTTGTGATAATGGACATTCTTGTATCACTGATCTTATTGGAAATGCACCTAGCTTGTCCCCCTTGTATATGATGCTTATTGATGATTTTAGGTAGATACTAGTTATTTTATGGAAAGTTCCATTTATTCCTATACTTTCCACTGTTTTCAAAATTAATGGGTGTTGTACTGTGTCAAAATCTTTTTCTGCATTTATTGAGATAATCATGTGGTTTCTGTTAGTCTTGTTGTTGATATGATCAATAATGCTAATAGTTTTCTTAATATTGAACCAGCCCTGCATTCCTGGTATAAATCCTACCAGATCATAAAGGATTATTCTTGTGGTAAGTTGCTGTATTATTTTTGTTAATATCTTATTTAAAATTTTTTGTATCTACACAGAGAAATTTTGTCTATAATTATCTTTCTCTATTTTGGCTCTTCCTGGTTTAGGTATTAGAAACATATTTGTGTCATAGAAAGAATCTGATAGGACTCCTTCTTTGGCAATTTTACCAAAATAGTCTAGATAGTATTGGAATTAAGTGGGTTTTTTTCTAATTTTTTTCAACTTTTCAAATTTATTTTTAGTTTCCAACATTCATTTCCACAAGATTTTGATTTTCAAATTTTCTCCCCATCTCTCCCCTTCCCCCACCACAAAACACCATGTATTCTGATTAACCCTAACCCCAATCTACCCTCACTTCTACTACATGCCTCCCTGCCCTTATCTCCATCTTCTCTCTTTTCTTGTAGGGCAAGACAGATTTCTATACCCCATTACCCATATTTCTTATTTCCCAGTTACATGCAAAAACAATTCTCAATATTCATTCCTCAATCACTGAGTTCCAACTTTTCTCCCTTCCTCCCTCCCTACCCATCCCCACTGAGAAGGCATACAATTTAATGTAGGCTGTGTATATGCAGTTTTACTAAAGACTTCCACAAAACTCATGTGTATGACTAACTATATTTCCCTCCATCCTATCCCCCCCATTTATTCTGTTCTTTCTTTTGACCTCCCTCCCTAACAATGCTTACCTCTAATTACAACCCTCCTATCATTTTCTCTCCCTTCTATTATCCCCTCACAATACACATATCCTCTTCTCCCCTACTTTCCTGTAGTTTAAGATAGATGTTCATACTGTATTGAGTGTGCATGTTATTCTCTCCTTAAGCCAAAGGTGATGAGTTTCACTTTTTCCCCTCTCACCTCCCCATTTTCCCCTCTGTTGAAAAAGATTTTTCTTGTCTTTTTTATGACAGATAATTTTCCCCATTCCATTTCTCCCTTTATCCTCCCATTATATTACTCTCTTACCCTTCAGTTTTAATTTTTTAGGTATTATCCCTTCCTCTTCAACTCACTCTATACCTCCCCACCCCACTACACCCCCCCCTCCCTCTCTCCATATGTGTGTGTGTGTGTGGGTGTGGGTGTGTGTGAAATCTATGCATCTACCAAATACTGAGAAAAGTTTCAAGAGTTACAAATATTATCTTTGCATATAGGAATGTAAACAGTTCAACTTTAGTAAATCCCTTATAATGTCTCTTTCCTCTTAACCTTTTCATGCTTCTCTTGATTCTTGTGTTTGAAAGTCAAATTTTCTATTCAGTTCTGTTCTTTTCATCAAGAATGCTGGAAAGTCCTCTATTTCATTGAATGATCATTTTTTCCCCTGAAGTATTATACTCCATTTTTCTGGGTGGGGGATTCTTGGTTTTAATCCTAGTTTCTTTGACTTCTGGAATATCATATTTCAAGCCCTTCAATCCCTTAATATAGAAGCTGGCAGAGCTTGTTTTATCCTGATTTTATTTCCAAAATACTCAAATTGCTTCTTTCTGGCTACTTGCAATATTTTCTCGACCTTAGAACTCTGTAATTTGACTATAAATTAACTGTTCTTTAAATATTTGATAGAAATCACTTGTACATCCAACTGGCCTGGAAATTTTTGGCTTGTTCAATATTCTTTTTCTGAGATGGGGTTATTTAAGTACTAAAGTTCCTCTTCTGTTAATCTTGGCAGTTTACTTTTTTTAAAATAATCATTCATTTCAAATAGATTTTCTAATTTATGGGCAGACAGTTGGGCAAAGTAATTTCTAATTATTGTTTATTTTCCTTCTCACTGGAGGTTATTTCACCCTTTTCATTTTTTTTTTAAATTTATAATTTGATTTTCTTCTTTTTATAAATCAAATTGACCAAAGGTTTACCAATTTTATTGGTTTTTTTTTCCTCAAAAGCAACTTTTAGTTTTACTTATTAGTTCAATAGTTTTCTTAATTTCAATTTTATTTATGTCTCCTTTGGTTGTCAATATTTCTAATTTTGTATTTTCTTGGGGATTTTCAATTTGTTCTTTTTCTAGCTTTTTCATCTGCATGCCCAATTCATTGATCTCCTCTTTCTCAATTTTATTCATGTAGGCATTCAATGATACAAAACTTCCCCTAAGAACTTTTCACAGTATCCCATAAAATTTGGTACTTTTTCTCATTATTGTAATTTTTTTAATGAATTTGTTGATTGTTTCTATCATTTGTTATTTAACTCACTCTTTCTTTAGGATTATATTATTTAGTTTCCAATTAATTTTTGATCTATCTTTTCAAGGCCTTTGATTACATATAAGTTTTATTGCATTATAATCTGAGAAGGATGTATTGACTATCTCTGTCTTTCTGCACTAGATTGTGAGGTTTTTATGGCCTAGTATATGTGTCACGTACTGGTGAGAAGAAGATAAATTCCTTTTTATCCTCATTCAGTTTTCTCCAGATATTGATCATATCTACATTATCCAGAGATTAATTCACTTCCTTAACTTCTTTCTTGTTTATTTTGACATTAGATTTATCAAGTTCAGAGAAGGGGAGATTGGGGATCCCCACTAGTACAGGTTTGTTGTCTATTTCTTCCTGCAACTCCCTTAACTTCTCCCCTAAGAATTTGGATGCTATACCACTTGGAGCATATATGTTTCATAATGACATCACTCCGTTGCCTTTAGCACCTTTTAGCAGGATATATAGTTTCCTTCATTATCTCTTTTGATTAGATCTATTTCTGCTTTTGCTTTGTCTGAGATTAAGATTGCAACCCCTGCTTTGTTTAAATCAGCTGAAGTGCAGTATATTCTACTCCAGCCTTTTATCTTTACACTGTGTGTATGCCCATTTCAAATGTGTTTCTTGTAAACATCATATTCTTGGATTATTGTTTTTAATCTGTCCTACTATCCATCTCTACTTTATGGGAGACTTCATCACATTCATATTCACAGTTATGATTACTATCTGTGTCTTTCCCTCCATCCCTTTCCCACCATTTGTGCTTTTAGTTCTCCCTTTCCCTCTACATTACAGTTTTAATTTTTGACGACCACCTCTCTCAGTCTTCCCTCCCTTTTTTCAATCCCCCTCCCTTTCACTACTCTTTTCTCTTACTACTTCCCCTCCATTTTAGCCTCCCCTCCCTTTTCTTTCCCCCTTTCCCTCCTCCTGCTATAGCTCTATAGGAGCTAGTTGTACATCTATACTTTATTTGATGATTTCTTGGATGATATTGTCCAGGCTCTTTTTTTCATCATGGCTTTCTGGTAGACCAATAATCCTTAGATTTTCTATCCAGGATCTATTTTCCAGGTCAGTTGTTTTTCCAGTTAGATAGTTTACATTTTCTTTATCTTTTCATTCTTTAGGTTCTGTCTGACTGATTCTTGATGTCTCATAGACTCATTAGCTTCTACTTGATAATTCTAATTTTTATCAAACTATTTTCTTCAGTTAGCTTTTGCATCTCATTTTCCTTGTGTCCAATTGTTCCTTTTAAGGAGCTATTTCCTCCAGTTTAGTTTTATACTTCCTTTTCCATTTGTCCAATTTTCCTTTTAAATTCTTCTGTGATTTCCTTTTTCATATTTTTAAAATTATTGGTCAATTTTTCTTCTGTTTCTCTAATACAGCTTTTAAAACGATTCCTGAGCTCTTCCTAGCATGCTCTTTGTGTTTCAGACCAGTTCATATTCCCTTCTGAAGTTTCATATGGGAGGAGAGTCTCAATGCTGACCTCTTTAGTATTTGTATTTTGGTCCTTGTCCCCATAGACAAATTCTATGATCTTTTTTTTCTACTTTGCTTTTTACTCATGATAATCACCCTTTTCCTGACTTTTAAAGGAGTTCTCTGTGTTTTGGGTCCAGGAGGCTCTGTTCCACAGTTCTGGAGCCTAAAACTTGAGGCTTTACATGTTGTGGTCTCTGGTTCTTTCAACTTGAAGCTAAAATGCTGCAGCTTACCTGGTGCTGAGCTGGCTTATGTCAGACAATGGAGTCAGGGTAATGTCATTTTGGGTTCCCAAGAGTTACCCTGGAACTAGCTTGTCAAGTGTGGGGAAGGGGTTGTCTAGCCACAGGAAGTCTCTGCTGAGCTAGAGAAAAGCAAGTTCAGCAGTTTTTGATCCCATCTGCGCTAGTGCCTTCCCAATTACCCTGGGGTGCTTAGGCACACCTGGGTTCCTAGTGTTGGTGGTTGTGGGCTTCACCCCCTGGGGCTCAGGATCTTCTTCTTGTTTTCTGGAGTGGGACTCTCTGGGACAGCTCTGGTCCTTAACTGGTCCCCTTCAGTCACAGCAAAAGGGACCCTCCTTAGCGATTTTCCTAACTTCATGGGGTAAGAAGCTGTTTACCCCTTCTGCTGCTTCCACTGTTGTAGGATTTTTCCCAGGGAGATATTCTCTAGGCTCTTCAAGGTCAACAAAAGGAGGGAGATAGCAATTACTGACCACTCTGCCATCTTGGCTCCTAGAACCAGAAATCCTGGGCACATTAATTCTGAAAAATATGGCAAACCAGAAAGAGAATTTCAAGGGAACACTAAACAGCTTTTAACACACCCCAACCTAAGCTTCCTTTGTGACCAGTATGTCTGTAGCAGACTAAGAAATTTTGTAGCTACGACCCTTGTAGATAAGTAGACCATCATATCTTCGTAGTCTAACAGTTTACAAGGGAAAAGAAGACTTCTTTTGTCATCTTAATTGTTCATGATTTCTCCTCCTTTGTCACTCCCATTCAGGTGGTGACTTCTGTTTCTCCACCTCTCTTCCTGGAAATTTAATAAGTTTCTGTTTGGATTGTGACCTTTTTGCTCTTGCTTAGCGTGCCACATGCATGTTCACTTCCCTTGTAATAAATCTCATTTTTTCTCCTACATAGATAATAAATATAGATCCACTAAATAAAACACAGTTGGACCCACACAAATCATTAGTATTTCTACATATTACTAACAAAACCCAACAGCAAGAGATACAAAGAGAAATTCCATTTAAAGTGACTGCAGACATTATAAAATATTTGAGACTATATGAACACAATTACAAAACACTTTTCACACAAGTTGTCAGATCTAAATAACTGGAAAATCATCAGTTGCTCATGGATAGGTCAAACTAATATGATAAAAATGGCAATTCTTCCTAAATTAACTTACTTATTCAATGCCATACCAATCAAATTACCAAAAATAATTTTATAGAGCTGGAAAAAATAATATCAAAATTCATCTGGAGGCACAAAATTTCTAGAATATTAAAGGAATTAATGAAAAGAAAGGTGAGAGAAGGTGGCCTAACCATACCAGGTATTCAACTGTATTATAAAGTAACAATCATCAAAAGTACTTGGTACTGCCTAAGAAATAGAGTGGTACACCAGTGGAATAGCTTAGGTATACAAGACACAGTAGTTAATGACTATAGTAATTTACTGTTTGATAAAACAAGGACTCCAGCTTCTGGAATAGGAAATCACCATTCAACAAAAACCTGCCAGGAAAACCAGAAAATAGTATGGCAGAAATGAGGCATAGACCATCTTATAACATACACCAAAATAAAATCAAAATGGGCACACAATTTAAAAATAAAAAACTCACGCTATAAGGAAATTGGGAGACCAAGGAATGGTTTGCCTGTTAGATCCATTGAAAAAATGAAGAATTTATAACTAAACAAGAGTTAGAGAATATTATTAAGTAAAAAATTGATCATTTTGATTCCATTAAATTGAAAAGTTTGTTTTGTTTTTGTTTTTTTGCACAAAGTCAATGCAACCAAGATTAGAAGGGAAGCAGAAAACTGGGAAAGAATTTTTACAAGCAGTGTCTCTGATAAAGGCCTTATTTCTAAAATATATAGAGAACTGAATCAAATTTAAAAGAATACAAGTCATTCCACAATTAATAAATGGCCAAAGAATATGAACAGGCAGTTTTCAGAGGAAGAAATTAAAGCTATCTATAGTCAAATGAAAAAGTGCTCTAAATCACTATTGATTAGAGAAATGAAAATCAAAACAAGTCTGAGGCACAGTATGTCTATCAGATTAGATATTATGACAAAACAGGAAAATTGCAAATGCTGAGGATGTGCAGAAATTGCTAATGCATTGTTGATGGATTTGTGAGTTGATTCAACCATTCAACCATTCTGGAGAGCAATTTGGAACTGTGCCCAAAGGGCTATGAAATTGTGCATACCTTTTGATGCAGCAATACTACTGCTAGGACTGTATCCCAAAAGATCTTTAAAATGGGAAAAAGATCCACATGTACAAAAATATTCATAGAAGCTCTTTCTGTGGTTGCAAGGAATTGAAAACTGAAGGAGTGCCCATTGAGAAATGGCTGAACAGGTTACTGTATATGAATATAATGGAATGCTATTGATCAAAAAGAAATGGATGAGCAGGCAAACTTCAGAAAATCCTGGGAATACTTACATGAACTGATACTGAGTGAAGTGAGAAGAACCAGAATATTTTACACAGTAACAGCAGCATTTAGGGTTAGGGTGAGATGACTAACCTTGACAGACTTATCTCTGCTTAGAACTACAAGGATCTAAGACAACTCCAAATGACTTTTAAAGGAAAATGCTATCCATATGCAGAAAAAAGAATTATGGACTCTATATGCAGATCCAACACACTATTTGATTCTCTCTTCATCTTTTTTGTTTGTTTCTTCTTTCTCATGCCTTCCCCTATTGGTTTTCATTCTTCACAACATGTAACCTATATATATATATATATATATATATATATATATATATATATATATATATATATATAAACATCGAGGCTGTATCAGATTACATACCATCTTGGGGTGGGGTGATGGAAGGCATAGGGAGAAAATTTGAAAACTGAAAATCTTATGCAAGTGAATGATGAAAAGTAAAATTAATTAGTTGATTAATAAAAAAATGGAAAGATTAAAAAAACACATAGGGGAATGGCAATTAGTGCATGAGGAAAGGCTTTATGTGATAGGTAGTACAAAAGTTGCTTCTTGAAAGCAGAAGGAATCTATGAAGTGAAAATCAGAAGAAAGTCTATTCTGATCAAGGAAGATGATATGTGCCTTGGCTCAAATTGGAGGTGGAAGGTTATGTGTGAAGAATAAAAAGAAATCCACTTTGACTTTGTCACATAGTGTGCTAAGAGCACCAGCTTGCCAATCTACTAATGACAAGATAATCCTATCAAAGTAAGGAGAATCTTAGAGACACATTAAAATTAACTGGATGGCATGGTAGATAGAGCATCCAGCAAAACATGAGTTGGAATCCTGCCTCATAAGCTTACTAGCTATGTGATTCTGGTCAAGTACCCTCACCATTACATTCCTTAGTTTTTTTCATTTGTGAAATGATAAGGTTGTACTTGATGGCTGCTAAATTCCTTCCAGCTCTAAATTTATACAGTTAAAAGCCAAGGCATTTTTAAAGATTGGGTACATGGTAACAGTAAAACAAATGTCAAGTCAAATCTAATGAACTAAGCTGAATGAAATAATGAATGTACCCATTAGATGGTGCTTATGAAACATTAGGTTTTCCCTTGATGACTATGAAAGGTAATTACACTATTTACAATTAGTCAGGGATTTGTTTATCACATTTATCTAAAGTCTGAGTTAATACTCCCTATGGTTTAGATTAGACTGACACGATTATAGACTCTTGCTAGTATATATTTATCCTTCTACTTACCTACAAATGGGACCCGTGTTAGTGACAAAGTGCATAGAGTGCTGGGTTCGCAACCAAGAACACTGAGGTTTAAGTTCTATGTCTGACACATATTGGTTGTCTGACCCTACTGAAGATTATTTTCAGTGGTCTAAAACAATTTCTAAGAATATAAATTGGAGAGGAAGTGTCATCCTGCCATAGTAGAGGAAGTTTCCACATTTAGGAGCTTCCTGTATCAAATCAAAGAAATCATGGTATACTCCCTGCCACTTTATTTGGGCAATTTTCTGTAAAGAACAAATAATAAATATAAATGACTAAATAAATAAATTTAAATAAATTAATGTATCAATATGAATAAAGGAAAATGTTATATACATTCAAATATACTCACATAGAAATTTTGTGCTTCATAATTTTGCCTTTATAAATGCAATTTGATGATACTTTTTTTTTTTTTATCAAACCAGGACTTTTCTCCTCAACACTAATACACTCTCTCACTCTTTCTATCTCTCTCCCTTCCTCTTTCTCTCATCTCCTCTCATCTTGCCATGTCCTCTCATCTTGTCATCTCCTATTGGTTTAACTCTCATCTTTATGTAGCTGCTTTCAAATATACATATCTACTCCTCATCTCTTTCTTGAGTCTTAGTTCCAAATATGCAATTGCCAGTTTGACTTCTCCACTTCATGTGAAATAGAAAATCGACACTGGACCCATATTTTAAATTCCTAATAAGAAACGCTTACCAGTGAATCTCAGCATTTTCTTCATAGTTTACATTTTTAGAAATTATTTAGAGCACTAAGAGGGTAAAGGACCTGCCTAAGTACACATGAATAACATGCATCAGATACAGGAATTGAACCCAGGTCTTCCCGGGTCAAAGGCTAATTCTCTATTATACTTAACCTCTCATTTTCGATGACCATCTCCATATCAAGGTGTCGAAAGCAGAACTAATCTGTTCCCTAAATTCCCTAAATCGATATTCGTAACTTCAACATTTATGATGAGTACCAACATCGGAAGAATCCGATCAACCAAATGCCCACCCAATGGGCCATCCTCCACTCTTCACTCACCTCAGCCATATTCAAGCAACTAGCAAGTCTTGTTGATTCTACACTTATAATATTTCTCACCTATGTCATATTTACTTATATACCAATGAATCTCTTACCAAAACCTCATCAGCTTTTGCAAAGCCAGGATTGATATTAAGGCCTCCTATTTGATCTACATGCATGGTCTCCTCTAAGGTATCCTGCACATAGCTCCAAAATTAATATTGCTCCAATAGAGATCATCCATATTATCCTTGTCAAGAAGATTTGATTACTTCCTATTGCCTCTATAGGAATACAAAATACAAAAAATACAAAAATACAAATAAATATGTTTAGATTTTAAAATTCTTCAAAATATGATTCCAGTTTTTTTGATTCACTAAATGGTCTTCCACACATACTCTAAATTTCAAACAAACTGACTTATTTACTCTTCCCTATTACTCTTCACGCTTTTCTATAGGCTTTTCTCCCATTCTTGATTTGTTTGGTTTCATCATCTTCATTTCTTGAATGCCTAGTTCCCTCCAAGACTCAGGTCTAGTGTCACCTTACACCAAAGGCCTTGACTTGTTCCTCTAAATGTTAAGGACTCCAAATGCTCAAAATTAGATTGTTACTAATTTTGTAAATATGTTGTGTTTACCTCGAAATCTAAATTGTATCTACTCAGTAGAATGCAGCCTTTGTGAAGTAAAGAATCATTTAATTTTTATGTCAATATTCACAGAATCTAGCATTGTAACTGATATATAATTAACCCTTGTTGATATTTTACCTACCCCTCTAAATTTCCTCCTTTATTTCTCTTCCCTGCTTTCCTAATTGTATTCTATAAACTTTTTTAAAAATTTCCTCCCCCTTTCATATTCCCCAGTTATCTCATCTGTCTAGAAATTTAGAACACTTCTAAACCTCTTCAGGGAGTATATATTGTTTCTTGAACAACTGAGATGAGTAAATGTCCAATATTAACAACTCTCTACTCCAAACTATTTCCCCCATATGAATTCTTCCTTTCATGACCCATTTTATTGAAACAATTGCCCATTTTTACCTTTTCTACATAATTTTGTTTTTTTTAGTCACCTCATCATATGCAACTTATTTGCAACTTTCTTTAAAATTTTTTTAGTAATGCTAACAATTTTTAGAAGTAAGAGCATAAAGGGAAAGATAAGGTAACAGGGATAGGGTAAAAAGAGAGACTGAGAAGAAAAATAGTGAGCAAAAATAGTACGGAAGGAAATTCAGAAATAGTAATTAGAACTTTGTCAAATCTATAAGATTACAAGTCATTCCCCAATTGGAAAAGGATCAATGGATATGAACAGGAAGTTCAACAATAAAGACATCTAAAAACAAATAGTAACATAAAATTGTATAAATTATTATTGATTCGAGAAATGCAGATTAAAATAAACTTGAGTTAAAATTTTACTCTCACAAGATTGGCTAAAATGATAGAAGGGGAAAAATGAGAAATGCTGGAGAGGATGTGAAAAAATTGGAACACTAATTCATTATTTGTGAAGTTATAAAATGACCCAACAATTCTGGAGAGCAATCTGGAATCATACCCAAAGATTTATGAAACTACTTATACACCCTTTGACCCAGCAATACCACTACTTGGTCTATTTCCAAATATAATTAGGGAAGAAAGAAAACAACTTATATGTCCTAAAATGTTTATATTGTTCTCTTTTGTTGCAAAGAACTAAAATTAGAGGGATGCCCATCAATTAGGGAAAGGTTGAACAAGTTGTGGTGGATGATTGTTTTGGAATACCACTGTGCTATAAGAAATGATGAGCTCAGAGATTTTTAGAAAAAAAAATGGAAGTTTTGCATGAAATAATGAAGGCCAAAATAAGCAGAACCAAGAAAACATTTTGTATACCAATACCAATATGGTTTTAAGAACAACTTTAGCTAATAAGTTATTTTGTCCATTATAAATACCCATATTAATGATGGAAGACATATGAAGAATGACACTATCTGCATCCAAGGAAAGAGATAAATACCAATCTATATAGAAAAAAAAAGAAATATATACATATATATATATATATATGTGTGTGTGTGTGTGTGTGTATGTATACACACCTGCAGAGAAAGATAGATGACAGATAGATAGATAGATAGATAGATAGATAGATAGATAGATAGAGATAGAGACACAGACATACACATGGAATAGATGACATACACATGGACATATATATACATTTGTGTCTAATGGCAACCATCTCTAGGGAGGGGGAGGAAAGAAAAAAGAAAAAACATCTGATAATTCTGTTGTATGTTTGAAAGGAATAGCAAGTTGTGCATAGGAGATTTGCAGTTTCATGTAAAATAATCTTTTTCACTGTACTACAGTAAGAAAATGTATATTTTATCCCATAAATTAAAAAATAAAACACTTTTTCAACTGGACTGAATTGAATTGATATGATAGTGTCCAGTAGAGTTAAACTGGTCAGGATGACAACTTTGATAAAGAACTTTCTCAGTTTCAAGAAAAATAAACTCAAATAATGGATTTAGAGGCTTCAAGGAAACTGAGAGAATCTCTGTCTCTCATTTTCATTATTCTATGGATTAATGATTGACCATCTAAGCAATGAGATATGCCAGAGAAATGAGGAGAAGGAAATAAGAGAAAAGGATGGAGAAGAAAAATTTCAGCTTTGACTATGAAATAAAAGGAATTTTGAATTCAAAGTGAATTAAAGCATGATGAAATTTCTAGCACTATTGGTTGTCTTTGAATTTGAATTCAATTCAGAAACTACATTATAGTAATCTTAATGGCTATTTACCTATGTATTAATAATAGCTCCACTGTTTTCTAGGTTTTATGGTCAGGAAGATTTTTTGGTAAGAGAGAAGATTGATATTAGAAGGTGATGGATGCAATTACATTTATTTTCAATCAAGAGAGGAAGGGCATAAAATTTGTTTCTCAGTTTCAAGTATAATTTTCAGCATTCTTGGAAGGTGTGTTGACTTGTGGATAATGTTTCTGAACTTCAAGCTTTGGGGTACTTCAGCCTCTCCTTTTAAAAGTGAGACCTTTTAGCTGAGAATAAGTTAGTGATTATCTGCAATAAAATAAGCCAAGACAATCCCAAAGGACTCATGATAAAACATGCTATCCACTTCTAGAGGGGGAAAAAAATATTACCTGAACATAGAGCAAAGAAGACTATTTTCTTTTCTCTTTCTTTCCTTCCTTCCTTCCTTTCTAAGCGTTATTATACAAAATGACTAATATGGCAAAGTTTTACATTATTACAAAAGTATGACCTATATCATACCTATGTGTGTATACATATATATGTATACACACATATGCATTTGAGTGTATATATGTATATGTATATATACATATATATGTATATACACTGTTTTAACATATAATTGGGAAAAATAAAATATTATCTAAAATTTTAAAAATAAAATGAGATATTTTTGGATCTGTATGCTTTCTGACTTAGTTCATCACTGGAGAACCTTACCTCTTATTAGAGAATCAGGTCCTCTTTCTCAAATACATTTCCTTTTTATACTCATACTCATATGCTCCAGAGAATTATTTAAAATTACATTTCTTCTTATGTCTAGTATCTCTACAAAAAGGGAAATATGACAACACTTCATGTATGATGTAGATTAGGTAGAGCAGCTACTTATTTATTCCATGCCAAAGAAATGATAAACAGAAAAGATTCTCATGATACACATTAAAACAGAATGTAATAGCTCAGAATATAAGTTATACTTTCTTGAAATGTGGATGTGAATACACCAAAGCATTATGAAATTTCTAGGACTATTGGATAAATCTGCATTTCAGCTTGACTGTTTTTTGTCTAAAACTGGTTCCTCTAAGTCCATTTTTTCTATAAATTATGGCCAGGGATGGTGTTCCTCCTCTCAATGATTTCTATATTCTTGATTTTAGAGCACACACTTCCCCCTTGTATTCATAATCAGCTCTCAAGAGACTCAGAAATTCCATATCACTTCAACTTATGTGATCCAACATGGAATTGCTATTCAGTCACTTATGAACAAAGGTTCATAAGTTCAGTCACTTCTTGAACAAAGAGGAAAATTAAAAGGTAACAAATAGCCAGGGGCCTAAAGACCAAGTTCACCTTTCCTATCTGAGTACCTGTTTTAGTTTCTACAAAAGAATATTTTTCATGGGGTCAGGATGGAATAAAGTGCAGTCCTTCCCTTCCCCATATCATTCACAATGGGAGAAATTCAAAATATCTTGACATGATTTCTTAACAGGAGGAGAAGAAAGACAGAGATGCCTTATAAGTATTCCTTAAAAAGATGCACTGAGGAAAAACCTCTTACTACATTATGTCAAATAAATGAAATGCTTTATTATTCCAAAGCACTAATGTCCTTCATTGCTGAATTGTTTGCACAGAAGTAACTAGGGCACAGTCTTGGCATTCCATGGGGTATATTCCAATCCACATATACATATTCATGCAAATGCATACACGTTATGGTAGAAGTGACATTTATTTTATTTTGACTGCCCTGTTTTCCATGTAGAGAAGATGACCATTCTTGGGACTACCACTGGTTTGACTTCCATGAGCTATGGTATAAAAAGTACAACAATTGAGTTATTATATTATATAATTTTAGAATTACTATTACCTTTTCAAGTACTTTCTTGAACTGTGATGGACATTGCTATGGTGTGTATAGAGGGGAAGAAAGGTAATATTTTGTTTTAATTGCACCCTATATATTCTTAAGTAAAATTATTTTATTACATTTTTATGATCCATGAATTTCTCCTTTCATTCTAATTCTGAGCCTTAATCATTTTAATAGCCTGTGTTAAACTTGTCTAAGAATATATGCACACCAGGGTGGAGCCAAGATGGTGGAGTAGAAAGATGTACATATACTAGATCTTCCCACACAGCCCATAAAATACCTGTAAAGAAAGACTCTCAACAAATTCTAGAGCAGCAGAAGTGGAGAACAACAGAGCGAAGCAGATTTCCAGCCGAGGGTGACCTGAAAGGCTGACAGGAAATGTCTGTCCCACCAGACATGGAGCGGAGCCCAGCCCAGCCTTGGCCATGCAGCACGCCTCTGACAGGAGGATGCGCGCAGGCCATAGAGGTGAAGTCCCCAGTTGCAGTAGCAGTGGTTCACAGATCCCTCAACCCACAGGTGCCAAAGGTCAGTGAGAGGGTTTTTTCAACTGGCCAAGGAGGGAGAAGGGCCTTCCCATGGCTCTGGTCTCAGGCAGAGGCCTCATTGGGCAGGCAGCAGCAGTTCCCACAGCAGCCCCTACAGCAGCTCACATCCATTTTGGATCATAAAACGTCTGGGAGTGATGAGCAGCTGATTTTAACCTCAGCCCTGTGTAGAGGCCCTGCAGCAGCTGATCTTTATCTCACACTGAATGGCAGCCTTGTCCCCTCAAATCATCTCTCATAAAAGAGGCAAGTAAAAGAATTTTCCATGGAGGGAAAAAGGGAGAAGGTGAGAGTGAAAACATGAAGCTTACTCTCATCACATTTGACTCAAGGAAGGAATAAAATGCGCATTCACTTTGGTATGATAACCTATCTTACAATACAGGAAAGTGGGGGAGAAGGGGATAAGCAAGGGGGGGATGATGGAAGGGAGGGCAATGGGGGGAGGGAGCAATTAGAAGTCAACACACTTGTGGAGGGACAAGGTCAAAAGAGAGAATAGAAGAAATGGGGGGCAGAATAGGATGGAGGGAAACATAGTTAGTCTTGCACAACATGATTATTATGGAAGTCATTGGCAAAACTACACATATATAGCCTATATTGAATTGCTTAACTTCCCAGTAGGGATGCATAGGGAGAGAGGCAGGAATAGAAGTTGGAACTCAAAGTTTTAGGAACAACTGTTGAGTATTGCTCTTACACACAACTGGGAAATAAGAAATACAGGTAATGGGGTATAGAAATCTATCTTGCCCTACAGGACAAAAGAGAAGATGGGGATAAGGGAAGGGAGGGATGTTACAAGGGAGGGTTGATTGGTGATAACGGTAATTAGAATGCTTGGTGTTTTGGGGGAGGGGGGAGGGGAGAGATGGGGAGAAAATTTGGAACTCAAAATTTTGTGGAAATGAATGTTGAAAATTTAAATAACAGAAAAATTAAATAAAATAAAAAATTTCCTTTCCTGAATCCTTCCCACAAAAGAGATTTAATCTGCAGAACTTTATCTCAGGGTATTATTTGAAATTTAATGCTAGTTAATCAAACCTCTTTGTGAAACTTAAAAAAAAAGAATATATGCATACCTATATGTATATGGATGTACATGTGTACATACTCCAAAAAACACCTGATTAAAAGTATTGATTAAGTTTTATGCAACTAGACTTGAGTTTAAAATATTATATACATTCACACATACATGTTTATGTTTCTAAGCCATATGTCAAAATGCACCAGAAAGAATTACATTGGGAGGAGCCAAGATGGCGGAGTAGAAAGATTCACATATGCTAGCTCTGAACCCACAGCCCATAAATTACCTGTAAAAAGAACTCCCAACAAATTCTGGAGCAGTGGATGCAGTGAAGCAATGGAGTGGAGGAGATTTCAGTTCCAGAGAGCCCTGAAAAACCAACCCCAAAGGTCCATCAAGCACCAGACCTGGAGCAGAGCCTAGCCCTGCTTTGGCCACCCAGCACCAAGAGGAGCCGATCCTAGCAGGCTTCAGGGACAGAATCTCCGGTGGCCACGCAGGTCCCTCAACCCACAGGTGCTACAGGTCAGTGAGAGACCCTATCTGGATGGCCAAGAGGGGAGTGGGGTGTCTGCATAACTCAGGTCCCCTTGGGAGGAAGCAGGGGGTAAGCAGTGGCCAGTGACTCTCGAAGCAGGCAGGACCCCAGATCCATTATCCAAGGTCTCCACATAAACCCCCTGAGGGAACTGAGCCCTGTGAGGTGGCCCTGCCCCCACCTGAGAACCTGAATTTAATCTCACACTGAATAACAGCCCCAACCCTGCCAAAAGCCCTGAGGCTGGGAAGTAGCATTTGAATCTCAGACCTATTCAATGAATGCACATTTCTTCATCCTAAGTGACTACCTGCAAAGACCTTGGTCTAAAGAGCCCAAGGTCTCCCAGTGCATCCTGGTCATCTCCAGTCATCCTGATGAATATCTGGTCACTGGATTCAGATGGCTCTGGAGGAGAAGTGAAGCTGGTGACCCGCACAGCCCTCCCTCACTCAAAACAAAGTCAAGCGCAAGTCATGTCATCACTTCTCTGATGGCATGGTCTTTGGCAATGAAGGATGAACCCAAACAAAATAGTGCCTGGCACACTGTCTGTTGTTGTTTAGTTGTTCGGTCATTTCTAACTCTTCAGAAAATTATGGACCATAGCATGTCGGGTGCTAAATTCCACTGTCTCTCAAAGTCTGTCCAAGATCTCTGTTTCCATGAAACTATTGATCCATTTCATCCTCTGCCACTACCTTTGCTTTTTGCCTTCAATCTTTCCCAACACCAGTTCTTTTACAATAAGTCCTGTTTTCTCATTATACAACCAAAGTATTTAAACTTCAGTATTTCACCTTTTAGTGAGGAATTTGGCATGTAGTAAATGCTTATTAAATATATGTTAATGAGTTGATTCAATAAAAGGTGTACGAAGAGGAAAGAGTTAAAGATGATCCTGAACTTCGGAAGATATAGCTAAGTGATAAAATGGTTAGAACACTAGCTCTGTAGTCAGGTAGCTCTGAGTTAAAATTTAGCTTCAGATATTTAATAACTTTGTGACTTTGATCAAGTAATTTAATCTTTGTCTGCTTCAGTCGCCCCAATTGTAAAATAGAGATAATATCACTTATCTTCAGAGTTGTTCTTAGAATCAAATTATGTATTATTTGCAAAATGCTTTGCAAACGATAAAGCACTGTATAAATGCCAGATACTTTTGTTATTTTGTTACCATCAACAGAAATAGAGACATAAGGGCATGAGACGAACAGACTTGAGGTAAAGATGATGAGTTTCTTCCTGGATGTTTTGAGTGTGAGTAGGATTTCCATTTGTAGAGATGTTCAAGAGAAAGTTGATAACATGGGACTGAAGACCCAGGGAGAGGTGACCTATGTTAGGAATTATTTTTAATAAAAATCACAGATAAACTGATGGAAATTGATAAATTCACCAATGAATGAAAGGAGAATGAAAATCCAGCAAAGGAAATGCAGACGATATTCATAGCCTAAGAGAAAATTTGTGAGAATGCACTGCTACTGAAACCAAGAAGGGAGCACTGGTCAATAGTGTATTTACATGACAGCAAGCAGATGAAATGTCATTGACCTTACAGGAAGCTGTTTCCTTCCTTGTGTTGTAGGCCTAGAAATCATATGGCAAAGAATTGAGAAACGACTAGATTGGGAACAATGAGTGTATCAAAAGCACATAATTTTACCACTTCAAAATAAATTAAGAAAGAGATAGGATAATAGGTTGGGGTGTTAATAAGTTCAAAGGGATATCTATGTGTGTGTGTGTGTGTGTGTGTGTGTGTACATGTTTAGAGTAATAAAGACAACTATGCTTGTATATAGAAAGGAAGAATGAAATGGAGAGAATGATTGAAGATTCATAAGAGAAGTCTATGATTGATAGAGGAAGATTCTGGAAGTGTCAGTAGGAAATAGGATGAAGGGTTTAATCTTTCTGTCTATTAAATATAGCATTCATCTTTCAATTTTCTTATTTCCTTCTGTCATGTCTCTTTTCCCAGGTTTCCCTAACTAACTGAAACAAAGATTCCACACAGGAAAATGTACTAAAATGATTGAAGGAAAGTTTTGTAGCCGCTTGTCCTTTAATGTGAGTAAAAGTTCGTCAAAAGATTAGTAGGAGAGCTGATGTATAAGCCTGTCCAGAGGGTCCTTTGAGCTACTTACTAGTTGTTCCTTATTAGTGGCTTCTTATTAGCAGCTTTCCTGGCAGTCATGACAAATTTCTAAAAGAACGTTTTTGTTCCACTGAAATCATAATACCTCCTTTAATCTGCAAAAGATTCTAAAAAAGGAGGAAAAGTCCAATTAAATTATAAAATGGTGAAGAAGGCAATGCCATCTCTTGCTGAAGCTATTACCAATGTAATAAAATAAAAACATAGTTAGAATTACACCCAACTCTGAAATTAGTTCATCGCAAATGTGTATTTCCATAGAACAACGTTTAAGAATCATCTTTATCAATATATTCATGACTTGCTAGTCATAGTGTATAGAATTTGAGAGGTGAAGTCCAAAAATGTGAATTCAAACTGTGGATTTACACTGCTAAATACGTGAGCTGAAAAGAAAGTGTTTACATCTTTGAAAACATGTAATGAGAGAATGATCCAATGAGATCTTTTTCCTTCAAAGAACCTCAAATTTGTTCTCTCTGTGATGTTATATAGAACATGTGTCATTTTCCCTGTTGAGACACAATTCAATATTGTGTCTGAATACAATCTCCTACTTGAGGACAAGTGATAGATAGGTTGGTACTCTGGGGTAATGAAAAATCTTCTGATTGTCTAAGGAACCTAAAGGACTGTTGAATCAAAAGGCATTAAGCCACAATAAAGTTGGTATAAAAAGATTAAAATTCCTTTCCTTCAGCCTTTATTGCACCTTTCATTTCCAATAAAAATTAAGAATTATTGTAAAACTGCAAGGTAGGAGAAAGCATCAGTTATGCATCTCATATGCTGCCATGTGTTGGTGAACAATGTTAACTACTACTTCCATGTTTAATCTTTCCAGGGACTCTGCACCTAGAACCAACCTGGGTTCTGATAGGTGAGCTTAACTCTTATTTAATCCATAGGCAGACCTCTATGAGACTGCCTAGACATACAAAATCTCTGTATCTCTATGTATCTCTCTCTCTTTCTCTCTCTCTCTATCTATCCAAGTGTGTCTGTACATATTATATGTGTTGTTCATATATATTTAATGATCACAATGATACCATGTCCATATCCATATCCTTAGGGTCTCCACATTATTTGTGTACATTTTTTTAAATTTGGCAATGAATAATAGACCTTAAGGAAAAATAAAGAAATACCAAAATAATTTATCACTTTGCTAACTTCAACATTGCTTTGAAATATTCCCTAGGATTAAGGCAATAGCTACCAATTTAAAAAGAATATAAAAACATATTAGATTGAAAAAAATATTTTTAAAATATGCTTCCATATGTATTTAGAAACCATCAGGTCTTTTTCTGGGGTTGGATAGCATTTTTCCTCATAAGTCCTTTAGAGTTGTCTTGTATTGTTTATTGATGAATATGCTAAATCATTCATCTGATTATCTTACAATATTGCTATTACTTTGTACACACCACATGTTACTTTGCATCAGCCCACAAAAATATTTCCAGGTTTGTCTGAAAGCATCTTGCTCATCATTTCTGATAGTACAGTGGTATTCCACCATAATCACATACCACAACTTCTTCAAACATGGCTTGTTCAGTCATTCCCCAGTTGATGGGCATCTGCTCAAATTTTTTAAATCTTCACACCCAGGGGGGTGGAGCCAAGATGGCGGAGTAGAACAACGACTCACCTAAGCTCTTGGACAAACTCCTTCAGGTACCTCTGGAAGGAAAATCTGACCAAATTTTGGAGGTGCAGAATCCAGTGGGAGACAGATTATGATGAATTCGGAGCTCAGGTTGGACTGGAAGGTCCATGGGAAGGCTCTGTTCTTCGGGGGTGAGCCCACAGCACACAGCACAGAGTGGCCAGTGCAGGGAAGCAGAAGAGAGCCAAGAAACCTGAGTGGCGGGCGGAACTAGGGGAGCAGCACCCAGGGCAGGAGACAAGGAATATACCTTTTTCTCAGCAGTACATGGAACATTTACAAAAATTGACCATGTACTAGGACATAAAAATCTCACAATCCAGTGCAGAAAGGCAGAGATAATCAATGCATCCTTCTCAGATCACAATGCAATAAAAATTATATGTAATAAAAGGCCATGGAAAGATAAAGCAAAAATCAATTGGAAACTAAATAATCTCATCCTAAAGAAGGAATGGGTTAAAGAAGAAATCATAGAAACAATCAACAACTTCATTCAAGAGAATGACAATAATGAGACAACCTACCAAATCTTATGGGATAATGCAAAAGCAGTTCTCAGGGGAAGTTTTATATCTTTGAATTCTTACATAAATAAAAGAGAGAAAGAGGAGATCAATGACTTGGGTATGCAGCTGAAAAAGCTAGAAAAAGAACAAATTGAAAATCCCCAAGAAAATACCAAATTAGAAATACTGAAAACCAAAGGAGAGATTAATAAAATTGAAATTAAGAAAACTATTGAATGAATAAATAAAACCAATAGTTGGTTTTATGAAAAAACTAATAAAATTGATAAACCTTTGGTCAATTTGATTAAAAAAAAGAAAAAAGAAAATCATATTACTAATATTAAAAATGAAAGGGGTGAACTCACCTCCAATGAGAAGGAAACTAAAACAATAATTGGAAATTACTTTTCCCAACTTCATGCCCACAAATTCGATAATCTAAATGAGATGGATGAATATTTTAAAAAATACAAATTGCCCAGATTAACAGAAGAGGAAATTAAATACTTAAACAACCCCATCTCAGAAAAAGAAATTGCACAAGCCATCAATGAACTCCCTAGGAAAAAATCCCCAGGACCAGATGGATGCACAAGTGAATTCTATCAAACCTTTAAAGAACAGTTAATTCCAATACTATAGATTATTTTTGAAAATTGGGGAAGAAGGAGTCCTCCCAATTTCTTTCTATGATACAAACATGGTTTTGATACCCAAACCAGGAAGAGACAAAACAGAGAAAGAAAATTATAGACCAATTTCTCTAATGAATATAGATGCAAAAATTTTCAACAAGATTTTAGCAAAACGAATACAGCATCCTATCAAGAGAATAATACATTATGATTAGGTAGGTTTCATACCAGGAATGCAGGGCTAGTTCAATATTAGGAAAACTATTAGCATTATTGATCATATCAACAACAAAACTAACAAAAACCACATGATTATCTCAATAGATACAGAAAAAGGTTTTGACAAAATACAACACCTATTCCTATTAAAAACACTGGAGAACATAGGAATAAAGGGAAATTTCCATAAAATAAGAAGCAGCATCTATCTAAAACCTTCAGTAAGCATTATATGCAATGGGGATAAGCTAGATGCATTTCCAATAAGATCAGGGGTGAAACAAGGATGCCCATTATCACCACTATTATTCAATATGGTACTAGAAATGTTAGTGGTAGCAATTAGACAAGATAAAGTAATTGAAGGAATAAAAATAGCCAAAGAAGAAACTAAGTTATCACTCTTTGCAGATGATATGATGATAAACTTAGAGAATCCCAGAGATTCAAGTAAAAAACTACTTGAAATAATAAACAACTTTGGCAAAGTTGCAAGTTACAAAATAAAACCACACAAATCTTCTGCATTCCTATATATTAGCAACAAAGTCCAACAGCAAGAGATAGAAAGAGAAATCCCATTTAAAGCTAGAGTAGACACTAAAAAATACTTAGGAGTTTACCTGACAAAACAAACCCAGGGACTATATGAACACAATTACAAGACATTTTTTGCACAAATAAAGTCAGATTTAAGTAAGTGGAAAAACATCAGTTGTTCATGGGTGGGCCGAGCTAATATAATAAAAATGACAATTCTACCTAAATTAATCTACTTATTTAGTGCCATACCAATTAAACTATCAGATAATTATTTTCTAGAGCTGGATAAAATAATATCAAAATTCATTTGGAAAAACAAAAGGTCCAGAATATCAAAGGGCCTAATGAAAAGAAATGCTTGGGAAGGTGGCCTAGCACTACCAGACCTCAAATTGTATTATAAAGCAGCAATTATCAAAACCATTTGGTATTGGCTAAGAAACAGAGGGGTAGACAAATGGAATAGACTTGGCACTCAGGACACAGTAGGCAAGGAATATAGCAACCTCCTGTATGATAAACCCAAAAATCCCAGCTTCTAGGATAAGAACTCACTGTTTGACAAAAATTGCTGGGAAAACTGGTTAACTGTGTGGCGGAAACTAGGCATAGACCCATGCCTGACACCAGACACAAGAATAAAGTCCAAATGGGTACATGATTTAGGTATAAAGATTGATACCATGAATAAACTGGGGAAGCAAGGAATAGTGTATTTATCAGATTTATGGAGAGGGGAAGAATTTTTTTCTAAAGAAACAATAGAAAGCATTATGAAATGCAAGATGGATAATTTTGATTACTTTAAACTGAAAGGTTTTTGCACAACCAAACTCAATGCAACCAAAATTCGGAGGGATGTAGTAAATTGGGAAAAAATTTTTACGGCTAAGCTTGGGGATAAAGGCCTCATTTCTAGAATATATAGAGAACTGACTCAAATATATAACCATACAAGTCATTCCCCAATTGATAAATGGTCAAAGGATATGAACAAGCAATTTTCAGGGGAAGAAATCAAAGATATCTATAATCATATGAAAAAGTGCTCTAAATCACTACTGATTAGAAAGATGCAAATCAAAACAACTCTGAGGTACCATATCACACCTATAAGATTGGGAAACATGACAAGAACAAGAAAATGATAAATGCTGGAGAGGATGTGGGAGAGTTGGAACACTAATTCATTGTTGGTGGAGCTGTGAGATCATCCAACCATTCTGGAGAATGGTTTGGAACTATGCCCAAAGGGCTACAAAAATGTGCATATCCTTTGACCCAGCAATATCACTACTAGAAATGTATCCCCAAGAGATTATAAAAATGGGAAAAGGTCCCAAATATACAAAAATATTTATAGCAGAACTCTTTGTGGTAGCCAAAAACTGGAAGTCAAGGGGATGCCCATCAATTGGGGAATGGCTGAACAAATTATGGTATATGAATGTAATGGAATACTATTGCGCCATAAGAAATGATGAACAAGAAGACTTCAGGGAGGCCTGGAAGGACTTATATGATCTGATGCTGAGCGATAGGAGCAGAACCAGGAGAGCTTTGTGCACAGCAATGATCACAGTGTGCGAGAGTTTTTTTCTGGTAGGCTTGGAACTTTGTAATAACACAAGAACTTACTGAGAAAAAAAAAATTCCAATGTCGGTTTTCTAAGGCAAATTGCCTTCCACACTCAGAGAAAGAAATATGGAAGTCATTCACAGAATGTAGCAGATCATGTTTGTGTGTGTGTGGGGGGGGGGGTTAGTGTATTATATTTTGATTTGTTATATGATTTTTTCCATTTATTTTAGTTCGACTACATAGCATGACTATAGTGAAAATGTGCTCAATAGGAAAGTATATGTAGAACCTATACAGAGTTGTATGCTGGCATGGGGAGGGAGGGCGGTAGTAGGGTGAAGGTGTGGGGGGGATAAAAATCTTAATTTTAAGGAAGTGATTGTAGAACATTAAAAAAATTAAATTAAAAAAATAAATGAATCTTCACACCAGAAAAGAGTTGTCATAAATATTTTTGTGCATATAGGTACTTTTCCTTTTTGTTTTTTATCTCTTTTGGGATACAGACCTAGTCATGGCACTGATAGGTCAAAGGGTACACATGGTTTTATAGCCTTTTATGCATAGCTCCAAATTTCTCTACAGAATGTTTGAATCAGTTTAAAATTTCACCAACAGTGCTTTAATGTCTATTTTTCCCACATCCTCTTCAACATTTGCATTTCATTTTCTGTCCTATTAGTCAATCAAAGAAGTATGAAGTAGTACCTCAGAATTGTGCTAATTTTAATTTCTCCAATCAGTAATGAGTTAGACTATTTTTTTTTAAATATGGCTATAGATAGCTTTGATTATTTCATCTGAAAAGTATTCCTATCTTTTGATCATTCATCAATTAGAAAACAGTTCTTAATTTTTTTTTTTATAAATTTTACTCAACTCTCTCTTATCTTAGAGAAATGAGGGCCTTAATAGAGAAACTTGGTTCATTTTCCCCCACAGTTACTATCACAAACTGTATTTTACTCCATCCTACAGTCCATCTGTTCTATTCTCTCTCCTTCCATTCTTTCCCTTGTTATCAAGTGATTTGCTTCTGACTATCCCCACTCCCAATCTACTTTCTTTTCTATCATCACTGCCTCTTGCCTTGTCTCTTTCTTACCTCTATGGTAAAAAAGATATCTATGTTATTCCCTCTTCGAGTCAATTCTGATGGGAGCAATGTTCACTCACTCCCCCTCATCTCCCCCCCTTCCCCTCCCCTGTAAAAGCTTGTCCTTGCCTCTATTATGTAAGAAGATTTACCTCATTATAACTTTCCTTTTATCTTTCTTCCAGTACATTCCTTTCTTACCCTTTAATTTTATTTTTTTATATTTCATCCCTTTATATTCAACTCACACCCATACACTTGGTCTTCATATACTCCTTCCAACAAAGCTAATAATGAGAAAAGTCTAATGAGTTACAAATATCATTTTTTCCCATGTAGGAATATAAATAGTTTAAAGTAATTAAGCCCTTATGATTTCCCTTCCCAGTTTCCTTTATAATGCTTCTCTTGAGTTTTATATTTGGAAGTCAAATCTTCTATTCAGCTCTGGTCTTTTCATCAAGAATGCTTGAAATCTTCTATCTCACTGAATATATATATATATTTATAATATATTTATTTATATCATTTATTTATTTATTATTATAATTATAATTTTTATTTATTTATTTATTATTATAATTATTTATATATAAATATATATATATATATATATATATATATATATATATATATATATATATATATATATATTTGCCTGAAGGATTATAATCAGTTTTTTTTTTTTACTGGGTAGGTCATTATTTCTTTTAACTGTAACTTTTTTTGCCCTCTAGAATATCATGTTCTAAGCCCTCAGATCCTTTAATGTAGAAACTGGTAAATGTGTTATCCTGACTGTGACTCCATCATACTTGGTTTTTTTTGTTTGTTTTTGTTTTTGTGTTTGTTTGTTTGTTTTTTCTATCTGCTTGCAATATTTTCTCCTTGACTTGGGAACGCTGAGAGTTTGGTTATAATATTCCTGATTTAGGCAATTCTTCCTTTTAAAGCATTTTCTCCTTCTTTCGCTTTTTGGACCTCTTTTACCATCTATCCTAGTCTGTTTTTTTTAAGGTGCTATTTTATTCAGTATTTTTTGTGTTTCCTTAAGCAAGCTGTTGATGTGTTTTTCATGATTTTCTTGCATCACTCTCGTTTCTTTTACAACTATTCCTCTACTTCTCTTGATTCTCAAAATCCTTTTGGAGCTCTTCTGTGATGTGAGACCAATTCATATTTTTCTTAGAGGCTTTGCATTTAGGATCTTTGGCTTTGTTATCGTTATCTGAGTATGTGTTTTATCTTCCTTGCCACCATAGTAACTTTCATAATCAGAATTTGTTTTTCCCCTTCTTTTCTCATTTTCTCAGCCTATTACTTGACATTTTAACTCTTTAAAAAGCAGAACCCTACTTCCAGGGTGGTGGGAACTATTCCAATCTTAGGGGTTTTCTGCAGCTGTTTTCAGAGATACTTCTAGGGATGTTTACTCTTTTCCTGGCCTATGCTCTGATCTATGAGCAATCAAAAGCATTCTTTTTGGCAGTGGAAGAGTGAGGAAGGTCCATATCCCACTATGGCTGTAAGCTCTGCTATGCTCCTCCCTTGGCAGTGCCACTGAAGACTAGGACTGAGATGCAAGTATAGGCAAAGAAATAGAGTGTCTCAGTGCTAGCAAAAAAACCTCTGTTATTTTCTTCTAACCAGTTGTTTGACTCCTTTACCATCTGTGAGCTTCAAAAGCTCTCAAGGTCTGGAAGCAGCTACTGCCACTACTGATTCACTAACTTCCAAGGTCTACTCCTGATTTGCTGGGGCCAAGGCTGGGCTGGCAGGTTGGTACTATATTGAGCTCCTCTCTCACTCAGGTGACACAGACTTTTCCTGCTGACTTTTCAAGTTGTCTTTGGTGACTGTGAGTTGAGCCGTCTTGAAACCACCACTGTTACCAGTGATTCATTTTCTCAGCAGCCAGCTCCAGATCTGCTGGGGTCTCGTCTGCATTGACACAGCATATGGTGGTCTGAATTCCCCTCTCTCCCTCCCTGTCTACCGTCCAAGCATCCTGGAGTAGAAATTGGTTTCATTTTGTTGTTTTGTGGATTTTCCTTTTGTAGAATTTGTTTAGAGCCATTCTTTAAAAATACATAATTTACTCATTTTAGTTTTCAATATTCACTTACATAAGATTTAGAGTTTCAGATTTTTCCCCTCCCTCTTACCTCATCTCTACAAGATAGTATACAATCTGATATGTATTCTACTTATGTATTCATATTAAAGATATTTTCACATTAGTCATGATGTGAAGAAGAATTAGAACTAAGGGGAGGAATAACGAGAAAGAAGAAGAAAAACAAAACAGTAAAAGAAAAGGAGAGTAAATAGTATGCTTCCATCCATGTTCAGGCTCCAAAGTTCTTCCTCTGGATGTAGATAGCATTTTCCATTTTGAGTCTTTTGGAATTGTCTTAGAACCTTGCAGTGTATGTGCCATGTACCCCTGATAAAAAAAAAAAGGTATATTACTTTCTATCTCCATTCAATCTTCTCCAGAAGTCTACTATATCTACTTTTTCTAAAATACTATTCACCTCCTTAACTTTTTTCTTGTTTATTTTATTGTTAGATTTCACTAGTTCCTAGATGGGGGATCTGAGGTCCCCTATTATTGTAGTTTTGCTGTCTATTTCTTCCTGTAACTCCCTCAACTTTCCCTCTATGAATCTGAATGCAATACCACTGGGTGCACATATTTTTAGTAATGATATTACTCCATTATCCATGGTGCCTTTTAGAAGGATATAGGTCATTTTCTTATCTCTTTAAATTAGTTCTATTTTTGCATTTAACTGAGATCAGGATTGCTAGTCTTGCTTTTTTTTTTAACTTCATCTAAAGATAACCTTATATTTCAGCTTTTGGCTTTACTCTGCATTTATTCCTGTTTCAAATATGTTTCTTGCAAACAATATATTGTAGAATTGTAATTTTTAATCCATTTCACTATCTGCTTCTGTTTTGTGAGATAATTCATTACATTTACATTCACACTTATGATTACTTTCTGTGTCTTTCTATCCTATCCTCCCACATTTATGCTTTAATTTCTCCTTTCTCCCTGTCACTCCTCACCAGTGTTTTGCTTTTGACCACTGCCTCCATTAACCTGCCTTCCCTTCTATTAGCCCCCCTCTTTTCTTTCCTTTTTACCTTAGTACTTTTCTGTCCTCTACCACTTCCTTTTCTTTCCCCTTTACCCTCCTACTATCTATATTCTATATATGAGTATGTTATTAGATTTTTTAATTGAATCTGATGAGAGTAAGGTTTAAAAATGGTCATTTCCCTTCATTCTTTCTGTTGTATTATGTTTTTGTTCATCTTCTTGTCATGTAATTTATCCTTTTCTGCCTCCTCCTTTTCTCTTCTCCCATTACAATCCCTTTTCACCACTTAATTAGGCTTTTTATCATCACAGCAAAGTTGATTTATACTCCCACCCTCTGTCTAGGTATATCCCTTCTAAATGTCCTAATAAAAATGCAGTTCTCAAGAATTTCAACTATCAACTTCTCACATGGGGATGGAAACAGCTTGTCCTTATTGTACAACATGTTTTCATTTTCCTATTTGCATCTGTTAAGTATTGTATTTGATGAAAAAATTTTCTGCTGAGCTCTGTTATTTTCTTCAGGAAGGTCTAGATGTCTCCTGTTTCATTGAATGTCCATCTTCTTGCCTGAAAGATTATGCTCAATTTTGCTAAGTAGTTGATCTGTGCTTGTAATCGAAGTTCCTTTCCTTATAAAATACAATATTCCAGTCTTTCAGTTTAGAAGCTGCAAGGGCCTGCATAATCATGACTGAACTCTAAGGTATGTGAATTGTTTCTTTCTGGTTGCTTGCAATATTTTCTGATTGAGCTAATAATTCTGGAATTGGCTATAATATTACTTAGAATTCTCATTTCAGAATCTCTTTCAGGAGGTGATCACAGAAAGATTTTTTGATGACTTTTTTAACCTCCGGTTCTAGGATATCAGGGCAGTATTCCTTGATGATTTCTTGAAAGATGCTGCCTAGACTCATTTTTGTTCATGTGTTTCCAGTAAACCAATAAATTATCTCTCCTGTATCTTTTTTCCAGATCAATTATTTTTGCAATGAGATATTTTATATTTTCTTCTATTTTTTATTCTTTTGATTTTGTTTAAATGATTCTTAGTATCTCATGGAGTCATCATGTTCCATTTGCCAATTTCTACTTTTTAATAAATGATTTTCTTCAGTTAGCTTTTGTATCTACTTTTCCATTTGATCAATTCCACTTTTTTTGTTTTTATTTTATTTTTTCTTTTACTTATTTTCAGTGTTCTACAATCACTACCATACAATTTAGGTTTTTTTCCTTCCCTCCTCTTTCCTCCCCTCTACCTCCCCCATCCCTCCCTGAGATGGCATAAAATTTAATATATGTTCTACACCTATATTTCTATTAAATACATTTTCACCATAATCATGTTGTATAGAATAAATAAAATGAATGGGAGAAATCATATAATAAACCAAAATGTAATACAAGAGAAAATAATCTGTTACATTCTGGGATTGAATTCCATGGTTCTTTCTCTGTATGTGGAAGGCATTTTGCCTTAAAAGATCGTTGGGAATTTTTTAAGTCCTTGCATTGTAATGAAGTTCTAAATCTACCAGAAAAAATCCTAGCACACTGTGGTTGCTGCTGTGTACAAAGTTCTCCTGGTTCTGTTCCTTTTGCTCAGCATCAGATCATGTAAGTCTCACCAGGCCTCGCTGAAGTCCATCTGTTCAATATTCTTATAGCACAATAGTATTCCATTACATTCAAATGCCATAATTTATACAGCCATTCCCCAACTGATGGCATCGCCTTGATTTCCAGCCATTCTACTTTTTAACGAATTGCTTTCTTCAGTGTACTTTTTTTTTTTAATTTATCAATTGTATGTTTAAAGGAATTGTTCCATTTTTCTCTTACCTCTCTAATTTGACTTTTAAAATCCTTCTTCAGGGGTGGAGCCAAGATGGCACAGAAAAAACACAGACTTGCTAGAGCTCTCTCCTGAAACCCAGCCAAATCTGGAAAAATGACTCTGGAGAAATAATAGAGCTGCAGAACCCATAGAATGACAGAGTGAAGCAAATCTCCAGCCCAAGACAGTTTGAAAATTTCAAGGAAAGTATATATATTGCTGGGGTGGGAGCAGAGCATAGCCCAGTGTGGGAAGTGGTGGCACAGAGGAGACATGAACAGGTGTCAGGGGCACTGAATCTCTGATACCTATGGCATACTCAACAATCCCAAAATGCTAAAGACAGATTTGAAGGTCAGTGGAAAAAGACTGTCCAACCTGTGTGAGAGTCTACACTGGTGGTCCCCAGCACTAGGGCAGCAGAGGTGGCAGAGGAGCCTGTGGAGTTGAAGCAGCAAGGGCAGTTGCAGCAGTAGTTTCTGTTTCCAGAGCTCTAGGCCCACAGATTGTGGGAGAAACAAGTGGCTGACAGTACACACCCTCAACCCCCAGTGCCAGCAGAAAACTACCTTGAAAAAGAACTCAAAAGTCCAGTAAATGGGTGGGGAAATAAGCAAAAACTGGAAAAATAATCAGATTTTAAAATCTTACTTTGTTGACAAGAAAGTCCAAAATATACAAAGAGAAGAAGACAATAAAGTCAAAGCTCCTACATCCAAAGCCTCTAAGAAAAATATGAGTTGGTCTCAGGCCATGGAAGAGTTCAAAAAGGATTTTGAAAATCAACAAAGAAGTAAAAAAAAATTGGGAAGAGAAATGCAAGTGATACAAGAAAATCATGAAAAATGAGACGACTACTTGTTAAAGGGGATCCAAAAATGCTGAAGAAAATAACACCTTAAAAAATAGATAAACTGAATTTTAAAAGGGATCCAAAAAGTCAGTAAGTAGGAGAATGCCTTAAAAAGCAGAATTGGCCAGATGGAAAAGGAAGTACAAAAGCTCACTGAAAAAAATAATTCCTTAAAGACTGGAATGCAACAGATTGTAGCTAATGACTTTATTTAAAATCAAGAAATTATAACCCAAAACCAAAGGAATGAAAAATAACAGGCAATGTGAAATATCTCATTGGAAAAAAAATATTGACCTGGAAAATAGATGTAGGAGAGATAATTTTAAAATTATTGGAGTACTTTAAAGCCATTATCAAATACAGTGTAGATACCATTTTCCCAGAAATTTTCAAGGAAAACTGCCCTGATATTCCAGTACTAGAGGGTAAAACATTGACAGAATCCACCAATCACCTCTTGAAAGAGATCCCAAAAGGAAAACTCATAGCAATATTGTAGTCAAATTCCAGAGCTCCCAGATCAAGGAGAATATATTGCAAACAGCCAGAAAGAAACAATTTAGGTATTGTGGAAATAAGCAGGATAACACAAGATCTAGCAGCTTCCACATTAAGGGGTCACAGGACTTGGAATGTGATATTCCAGAGGTCAAAGGAGCTAGGACTAAAACCAAGAATCACCTGCCTGGTAAATATAATACTTAAGGGGAAAAATTGGAACTCCAGTGAAATAGAAAACTTTCAAACATTGTTGATGAAAACACAAACACAAGAATCAAGAGAAGCATGAAAATATAATCAGGAAAGAGAAATCATGAGGAATTTACTAAAGTTGAAATGTTTACAACCCTACAGGGAAAGATAATATTTGTAACTCTTTAGACTTTTCTCAGTAATAAGGTAGTTAGAGAGATTATACACATATATAGAGAGGGTAGAGGGCAAATTGAATATGAAGGAATGATATCTAAAAAATAAAATTAAAGGGTGAGAGAGGAATATATTGGGAGAAGGAGAAAGAGATAAATAGAACAGGGTCAATTATATCTCCCAAAGAAGAGGCAGCAAAAAAGTTTTTTTCAATGGAAGGGAAGAGGAAAGAGGTGAGATGGAAATGTTGAACCTTACTCTCACTGTATTTGGCTTAAGGAAGGAATAACATGAACACTCAATTTCATGTGAAAATCTATCTCACACTAAAGGAAAGTAGGTGGGGAAGGAGCTAGGTGGGGGTTGTAGGATGATAGAAGAGAGGACAAATGAGAAGAGGAGGTAATTAGAAGTAAACAGTTTTGAGGAAGGATAGGGTCAAAAGAGAGAATAGAATAAAATGGAGGGCAGGATAGGATGGAGGGAAATAAAGTTAGTCTTTACAGCATAACTGTTGTTGAAGTGTTTTGCATGACTGCAAGTGTGTAACCTATGTCGAATTGCTTGCCTTCTCAATGGGGCCAGGTGGGGAGGGAGGAAGGAAGAGAAATCGGAACTCAAAGTTTTAAAAGCCATTGTTAAAATTGTTTCACATGAAACTGGGAAATAAGTTATACAGTCAATGGGGCATATAAATCTATCTTACTCTACAGAAAAATAGAGGGGAAGGGAATAAGAGAAATGAGGGATGTGATAGAAGGGAGGGAAGATTGGGGGAAGGGGTAATCAGAATGCACATTGTCCTGGGATGGGCAAAAGGGAGAGATTGGTAAAATATTGCAACTCAAAATCTTGTGAAAGTGGGCTTTGAAAATTAAAAATTAATTAATATAAAAACAAAATCCTCCTCGAACTCTTCCATGAAAGCTTTTGGGGCTTGATAACATTTTATATTCCCCACTGAGGTTTAAGATGTGTGTATATTTACAATGCTGTACTATTCTAAATTTGCGTTCTGATCTTCCATGTGCCCATAGTAAAAATCTGTGGTTGTTGCTTTTCTATGTTGCTTTTTGCTCATGGTGTTTGCCTTTGTCTTGGCTTTTAAAGTTTACCCATGTGTCTGAGGCACAGGGTTTACTATCCCATGCTTCTTGTGTTGGGTGGTATGGGCCTGGTTACTGACTTTGTGTGCTGGGTTGCTAATAGCTGGAGATTGTAGTGACTGTAGCTTATCTAGTGCTGAGCTGGAGCTGGTAGTAGTGGCTGGTGTGTGCAGAGGCCAGGTAGGTTTTTTTCTGCCTTTCCCTGGTGTTGTACTGAAGCTCATGTGTTGAGGTGTAGGGGTGTCCACTGGAAGTTGCCTCCTCACCCTGGTCTATGCTAGAAAATGGGTAGGCTCAGTCACTGGTGGACACCCCTCTGTTGGCAGAAGTGGTAGTTCCTTTTGCTGCCAACTCCCAGTTCTCCTGGCTGTGCCAAGGCATGCAAAGGACCTGATATTGGCATTTGCCTGCTCCAACACCATAGGGCTCAGGATCTCATGCTGGTCTTCTGCGATGGGGCTTGCCACTGGCATCCTTGTACTGGTCTCCTTCAACCACAGAAATAGAGTCCTTTCTTGTTAATCTCCCTAGCTTCATGAACTAAAAGACTGCTGCACCCCAACTTTCTGCTGCTTCCACTGTTCTAGGATTTTTCCTATGGTGGCATTTCCTGGGTTTTTCAATGTCAATAAGGGAGGGTGAGAGTGAATTACTGCTTACTCTACCATCTTGGCTCCCAGAAGTCTCATAGAGCCATTCATTAGAAGTATTTGGAAGATTCTGGGAGACAGCCCAAGTGAGTCCCTGCCTTTACTACCCCATCTTGACTCCCTGTCCTGAGAGTACCAGTTGCTAGAATACAACCATAACATAAACAAATGAATGTGTAGATGTGGTAAAGAAAAAAAAAATAAAACCACTTCTAAATCCATGCAAAATTCCCATACAAGTGAATTCTTGTATACTTAGAGGTGGCATTCTGACTATTGTTTCCTTAGTCTGATAAGGTTTCATGACAGAGTTAAAACTTCCATGATATCTTCATATGAATTATTTTTATTAGAACAATAAGTACCACAAGCATCTGAGTACCAATGAGATGTCACTTTTCAACATACTGTGCATCATCATTAACATTTTGTATAGCTTGTCAAATAATACTGCTTATATTATGACATGGCACCCAGAACAATGTAATTAGCTTGTCAAGTGAATTCCTATTTGCTGACATTATCCAACATTAAAATAATACATTTGCATGAGCAAACTCAGATTCTAAATCTCACAATGGATGTCAACTTGGATAACACTTGTTTAAATTGGATTAATTTTTATCCTGTCATAAACGTTAGCTAAAAAAAAATATGTCTTTGTTACTGAGGCCATCAGGTATTTGTTTTCACCATATAATTTCCATCCTGGGTCATGCTTTGATTTGAGGCCAAGTCATATCCCCATATACTAGCATGAATTCCTAGTAGCTCTAAGTTATCTCATCAAATGAAGTTTAAATCATTAAACTGTATCAGTCAATAGACTCCAAAGTTTTTTTTTACAACATTCCAACACAGACACACAGACACAGACACAGACACAGACACACACACACACACACACACACACACAAGTACTAACAAGCACTTAAAATTATCTTCTGATTTTTCAGATATTGTTTCATCAATATTCATTGGGCAAAAAAGGGTAAACTCAATAGTTCTGTTTTTTATGATTTGAACACAGACATGAGAGAAGAAATTATGTTACTTTTAATAAACGTGTGTACATTCTTTGAAATTTACATAGAACTGAGATGATGAGCTCCTACAGACCACTTCCAGGCACATACATTTTCATCCATTAAGGATTTTGACATGACAGAGCAATATTTTGCATGGGTAAGGGCAAGGCACTGGTGTAAGATAATGATTTAAATATCACTAGAAATTCATGGCACTATGTATTGTGTGAGATAGAATTGGCCATTTGTCTAGGTAGAGTGACCTGATCAGTAGACTTTAATAAGAGAGGCATCTATTCTTTCAGTTTTCTAGCTCCTAAGTTTAAACATAACTTTAAATTTTTTGCTTGAAGTTTAAAACTCTCAAATTTTCAATAGGAATAGAGCACAGTAGAAATACCACCAGTCACATATAGTATTAAGCTGATGTGCTTCTTCGACACATGTAAGACTATATCTTAAGCTTTTATATTTATCTCCCTGACCATATATGACCAGATAACAATTCTGAGATGGATGTATGGAGGCTTGATGACAATATTGTGAATTCAAGAGGTTGAAAGACTTTGAATTCTTCTATCAGAGTTGAGTGTTACTAGGGGGAATTTTCTACAACTACACCTTGCTCAGAGTAGATAGTCACTAATAGAAGCATGAGGTCAAACTAGCATCTAGTTTGGCAGAAAACTTTATCTTGATGTAATTGTTTGTACAGTGTAGGGCCAAAGTGGAGTTGAATTGATTCCTCATCAGTCCCACAAAAAAAATTTGTGTTTTTTACATTAAAATTATCAACATCCTAGAATAGAGCAGTGGAAGGTTTAGGTCAAGAAATTATTTTAAATCTATGTTTTTCAATGTACACTCATGAGAACTCTGTGTTTTAAGCATGCTTTTTCAGTGGGAGATATAGTTATCCTATACACTGTAGGTCATGAATGGACTTTTTTGAACACAATGAACATTTTTGATTCACTTATATAAGTCTAATTTTAAATGATTTTACTCTGAGCTCTACCAAGGTTAAGCTCTCTCAATACTAAAAAGAGTTCCTGAATGAGCTCAGGAGAAAAAAAAATGACACTTTAAAAGGAAGGATCCTTCAGTCAACATGGGTCAGCATTAATATGTTCTTACATATTACAATTTTAAAATAGAATTTTATCAGTGACAAATTCACTTAAGGGAAATAAAATTCTAATTGATCTAGTCACTGATAATTGTCCTTTATTAACATTACTTGTGATATGATTAATTAGATAACATTTGGCTATCCTCATAATTTTTAAAAATATAAAAATACTGATTTGCAAATAAAGAGACAAATTATTTTCATCTCAAGAAAACAACCAGTTAAATAGTCCAAGTATATGATACCCAAGTAGGTAAAAATTCATCAAATTGTGTATATTAGATTTTCTATAGTTTTTGGTGTTTGCTCTCCATTCTCAAAGATGACCAAGACATCAGGAAGATGATACCATGACTTGAAGCTGAATTCGATGTAAGGGAGGGAGGGCTGTGCAAGGTCTCCAGCCTCATTTTTCTTTTGGAGCTATTGAGTTCCAGTGGCAAGATATAGATCAAGACACCTGGAGATTGCATCCATTAGATTTGTTAGTAATTTGATTAAATGACCCTCTTTGTCTTCAGTGATTTTTGAAATAGGATTAGTTGATTATGAACTAACTTGAAAGACTATTAATTGGCTATGCATTACTTCTGAGGCTTTAAAAGAACTGGAAAAGGAGAATAGTGAGGGAAATGATGAAGCTCTGACTTAAAAGAAAGTAACCAGCCATACCTAGATACAATCTGGCAAACATTTAGCAGGATGTGTTTTCATACGGTTACATTTGATATAAGGAAAATCAGAAAACCCAAGAAAGCTTTGAACTAATTCAGTTTTAGAGGCAAGTAGGATGCACAATGGATAAAATACCAGCCCTAGAGTCAGAAGCATCTGAATTTAAATTCAGACTCAAAATGTTACCAGTTGTGTGACTGAGCAAATTATTTAATCCTGATTACTTCAAAAAAAAAAAAAAGAAATAGAATAATTCCCTTATGTGCTACAAACATCTTTAATCTATAGGCACTTGCTACCAATGAGTTTGGTAAATGATGTTGGTCTCCTTGCTTGACAAAAGAATAAAAGAAAATGAAGAATAAATCTTAAAGCTCTAGCTTATTAGAGAAAAAATAATTCAAAAGATTTTAAGATTTAGAGCTAGAAAAGACCTTAAAGATCATGTAATACAAATACTTCATTTTGCAGATGACGATCTGAGTACCACATTATTTAAATGACTTGGTCAAGATTAGGGTCAAGATTAGTGGAGTTGATAGAGTCAAGTTGGAGGAAATAATCTAAGATGGAAGTTGGGAAACAAAGACTCTGAGGAAGCGTAGGGGAATCAAAGTCAAGGTCAAGAGTTTGGCAAGTGAAAGTACATGATAAAGAAGAAGGAAAAGAAGGGAAAAAGTTGAGCCACTAGAGTTATATCAGAGGTATAAGGTGTTAGGTAGAACTAGACCTTTTAGGGAACAATAGTACCCCATGCTCCAAAATGAAACAAAATGTGTGCTGTTTATGAGAACAAACCCCCCAAATCTGAAACGCTTTCAGAAAAAATTTATTATGGTATTTGCAAGCGTTAGAATGAAGGGGTGACTCCCTCTTCAAGTCTTTACAAAGTTAAATTATATAAAATTTGGACAGTGGCAATTAACATTTGCCTGATTGGCATCATCTAGGAAGTAAACACCAGTTATGTGATCCCGGACAAGTCACTTAGTCTTGTTTGCCTCAGTTTCTTCATCTAAAAATGAGATAGAGAAGGAAATGGCTAACCACTCCAGCATGTCTGCTAAGAAAACCCCAAATGGAGTTCACAAAGAGTCATACATAACTGAAATGACAGAACAATAACAAAATAATAGGGTAGTCCCCAAGAGAAGCAGTTTGAAATTTATTGGAACAGGTGAGTCAATCTAATTTGAGTAACCTGAAAAACAAATTCTTCATGAATCCAAAACAAATGCAAATGTGAGCATTCAAAATGTGAACATTTTGGGTTGATCCTGGTTTGGCTATGTTACTGAGGTACCCCAAAATTCCTTGTAACCATTTCCTAGAGAGTTACTAAGATCAGCTCAATGTTCTGGATTTAAACAATCTCCAGTCACCTAAAGTTAGATTTAATCAATATTAATAAATGATAAATAACAATCAACATATACAAGGAATAATGCTAATGGATGCAGATGAAGAGATATATTTTTGTGGTAGCTGGTAAGTCTTCGATGAGTATAGAATTGCTGATATATAGACCATATATTGCCAATAAGAAAACATATTGTCTTTCTTCAGCAAGTGACGTAGATTCAGTCAAGATTTACTAAATTATGTAGTCAAGAGCAATATGTTGATATGTGTGGGAAATAATAGTTCCAAATAAAAATCTAAAAATATTCTAGATAAACATTCTATGCTAGGCAAGAAACTTAAAGGTTTAGAGGTACATGAAGCCTTTCAATTTACTTTGAGTGACCCTTGGAGCTTTAAAAGAGAAAGCATGTTAAATGGAAAATGAAGAATGCAATGTAGATGGAGTAAGGGGGGAATGTTTTCCTTGGTTTTAGCTAAAGACATTAGAATTATGAATTATTTGAGAAGAAATGTTAAGGAATGGGGAAAATGGTTTTGACTAGATATTTTATAAACTTTTTTTAATTGCTGATAAAAATGAAATTGATTAAATAAAATAACAAAATGAGAGTGACATACTTTGAATATAGTTTTCTGAAAAATATTAAGGTAGATTTTTAGTGGACTGCAACCTCAATGTGTATCTACAATGTAATATATCAGTCTAAGAAGTTAGCATGATTATGAACTGCCTTAAAAGAGTCATTTCATGGATAACTGGATTAGTAATGATTCTGCTATATTCTTCCTTGGTCAGAACACATTTTGAGCATTCTGTATATAATAACTTAAAAAAGTAAAGATAATAGGGTGGAGCCAAGGTGGCAGAGTAAAAGTAGGGGCCTGCTAAATCTTTTTCCAAAACCATTTGAAAACCTATAAAAATGACTCTTAAATACCAGAGCAACAGAAGCCACAAAATGAAGCAAATTTCCAGCCTAAGAAAATCTGTAACATTGACAGGAAGGGTCAATTACATCAGGCTGAGAGCAGAGCATAGGTTCAGCATGGGCCACACCAGTGAGGAAACAGCACTAGCAGGCATTAGGGAACTGAATCACAGGCTGCAACTACATTTTCCAAACTTCTCAAACCACAAATGCCAAAGATAGCTTCAAATGTCAGTGGGAAGTGTCTCTCACTTGACTGAGAGGGAGTGTGTTCTGATCCCAGTCCCAGGCCCAGCCCAGGCCCCAACCCCAGGGTGACAGTACCCACTGATGAAGCAGAAACTGCTTCTGGAGCACCCCACTTAACAAAGAATTCAAAAGTCAAATAGCTGGCACATAGTAAAGTGCTCAAAAGTCAAGTAATTGGCGGGGAAAATGAACAAAAGAGAGGAAAAAGAAATAGATAATAGATTCTTACTTTCTCAGTAAAGAGTTGTTTTCTTACATCATTGGTGATGAGGAAGATCAAAACATACAAACAGAAGACAACAAAGCCAAAGTTCCTGCATCCAAAGCTTCTAAGAAAAAAAATATGAATTGGTCTCAGTCACAGAAGAGCTCAAAAAACACTGAAAATCAAGTAAGAAAAATAGAGGAAAAATTGGGAAGAGAAATGAGTGATGCAAGAAAATCATGAAAAGCAAGTCAACAGCTTGCTGAAGGACGCTCAAAAATGCAAAAGAAAATAATACCTTTGAAATTAGACTAACTCAAATGCCAAAAGAGGTTCAAAAAGCCAATTAGGAGAATGCCTTAAAAAGCAGAATAGACCAAATGGAAAAAGAGGTCCAAAAACTCATTGGAGAAAATATTTTTTCTCAAAATAGGAATGGAGCAAATGGAAGGCAATGACTTCATGAGAAATCAAGAAATTATAAAACAAAACCAAAAGAATGAAAAATGTAGAAGACAATGTGAAGTATCTTACTGTATCCAGGAAGGATAATTTTAAAATTATTGTAGTGCCTGAAAACTATGATAAAAAAGTCCCTAGACAATATCTTTCAGAAAATTATCAAGGCAAACTTCCTTGACCTTATAGAACCAGAGGGTAAAATAGAAATGGAAAGAATGATCACCTACTGAAAGAGATCCTAAAAGTAAAACTCCTAGGGATATTGTAGTCAAATTCCAGAATTCCCAGATCAAGGAGAAAAATATTTCAAGTAGCCAGAATGCAACAATTCAAGTATTGTGGAAACACAATGAGGATAACATAGGATTTAGCAGCTTCTACACAAAGGAATCACAGGACTTGGGATATGATATGCCAGAGTTCAAAGGAGTAAGGATTAAAAACAAGAATCACCTACCAGAAAAACTGAGTATAATACTTCAGGGGAAAAAAATATTCATTCAATGAAATAGAGGATTTTCAAGCATTCTTGATGAAAAGACCAGAGATGAATGTGTAGAGGGCACAGAGTGAGCTGCATATTAAGGGATGATATCTAAAAAAGAAAGTTAAGTTTTGAGAGCCATGTACAAGGAGAAAGAGAAAGGTGAAAGTAGAATGTCATAAACCATCTCACATAAAAGAGGGAAGAAATAGTTTTTATAATGGAAAGGAAAAAGGGGAAGATAAGAGGGAATCAATGAGGCTTCCTTACATCAGATTTGGCCATGGGGAAGAGGATAAGAGAGGGGCTATAATAAAAAGGATGGCAGATTGTTAGAAGGGGTAATTGGAATTAAACACTTTGGTAGAGGAAAAGGTCAATGTTAAAAATAGAATAAATGGGGGGTGGGACAGGATAAAGGGAAATATAATTCATCTTTCACAACGACTATTATGGAAGTGTTTTGCATGACTACACATGTATACGTACAACCTCACTCAAATTGCTCGTCTCCTAGATGACTGTGGGTGGGGAGAGAGAAAGGGAGAGAAAGTGCAACTCAAAGCTTTAAAAATGAATATTAAAATGATTTTTACATGAAAGTAGGAAATAAGATATAGGCAATGGGTTATAGAAATCTATCTTGCCCTACATGAAAATAGAAAGAAAGGGGAGAACAGAGGGGAATGACAGAAGGGAGGGCTGACTCAAGGAAAGGGTAATCATAGTTCACACTGTCCTGGAGTAGGGGATGAAGGACATGGGGAGAAAATTTGAAATTCAAAAGTTTGTTCAAGTGTATGTTGAAAACTGAAGATAATTTTTTTTAAAGTAAAGATGATAAAAAAATCAATCCAAAAGAATTATTAATAGAAGACACAAGCCTAAAAATTTTTATATGAACTAGATTTGTTATAAAACCAGTTTAAAGGAAATAAAGTGGTAAAATCAATAAGAAAACAAAACCTAACAATTTGTAGCAAACAAGAAACACATGTGAAATAAAAGCCTAGGCAGAAAACAAATAGCAATTTGGAACAAAATTTTATCATCACACGATAAAAAAAGAAAGAAAGAAAGAAAAACAGGAGTTGCAGCCATTATAACAGATAAGCAAAAAGAAAAGTTGCAATATGAAGAATAAGCAGGAAAACTACATTAAAATTAAAGGAATCACAGGAAATAGAAAATATGTGTATATATGTCTATAGGTATGTGTGTCTGTATCTGCTAAATGTGTGTTCATCAGATGCACCTAAATTCTTTCTTTAATGTTTAATCTATAATATCATTTTTTATTAATTTATTTGTTAGCAGTTTTGCACGAACATTTATTAGATTGTCTCCCCCTCCACCCCCACTTCCCACCCAGACATGTCATACAATCTTATATGGTTTCTATACATACATTGTTATTAAGCACATATTTACACTCTTCATGTTGCATAGAGAAATTTAAATGAATGGGGGAAACCATGAGAAAAAAAGAACCAAAACAAAATAGAAAACAAGAGAAAATAGTCTGCTTCATTCTGCATTCCAATTCCATAATTCTTTTCCTGAATGTTGATGGCATTTTGTCTCAAGAGTCCTTAACTGCAAAATGTTTTCCCACAAATAAAGTCAGATCCAAGGAATTGGAAAAACAACAGTTGCTAATGGATAGGCCAAGCTAATATAATAGAAGTGACAATTCTATCTAAATTAATTTACTTATTCAGTGCCATACCAATCAAACTAACAGAAAATTATTTTGTAGAGCTGGAAAAAAATAATATCAAAATTCATCTGGAAGAACAAAGCTCCAGAATATCAAAAGAATTAATGAAAAGAAATTCTAGGAAAGGTGGCTTTGCCCTACTAGGTCTCAAATTTTATTATAATGAACCTAAATTCTATTTTCCTTACTAATTTTGGTTTTGGAAAATAAAGTTATTTTTCTTTTTTTAATAGTTTTATTTATTTATTTTTAGGTTTTGACATTCATTTCCACAAAATGGTGTTCCAAATTTTCTCCCCATCGCTCCCCTTCCCCTACCCCATAACACCTTGTATTCTACTTATACCTTCTCTCAATATGTCCTCCCTTCTATCACACTTCACCCTTCCCTTATCCCTGTCTTTTCTCTTTTCTTGAAGAACAAGATAAATTTTTATACTTCATTACCTGTATTTCTTATTTCTCAGTTATATGTAATAACGATTCTCAACATTCATTTCTAATACTTCAAATTCCAACTTCTCGCCCTTATTTCTTCCCCACTCATCCCTACTGAGAAGGCAAGCAATTCAATACAGGCTATATATGTGTCATTTTGCAAAAGACTTCCATAATAGTCATATTGTGTAAGACTAGCTATATTGCCCTCCATCCTTCCCTGTCCCCCGCTTTTTTCTATTCTCTCATTTGATCTTGACCCTTCCCAAAAGTGTTTACTTCTAGTCACTCCTTTCTCCCATTTCCCCTTCCTTCTATCATCCCCCTCACCCTTCTTGTCCCCTTCTCCCCTACTTTCCTGTAGTGTAAGACAGATTTTTATACCAAATATAGTGAGCCTGCTATTCCCTCTTTAAGCCATATGTGAAGAGAGTAAGTTTCACTTTTCGCCTTTCCCCTTCCCATTTCTCCTCCATTGAAAAAGGCTTTCTCATCTCTTTTATGAGTGACAGTCTGCCCCATTTCATTTCTCCCTTTCTCCTCCCAATATTTCCCTCTCTTATCCCTTAATTTAACTTTTTTAATGGATATAATCTCTTCTGATTCAACTTAACCTGTACTCTGTGTGTGTGTGTGTATGTGTATAATCCCTCCACCTACCCAAATACTAAGAAAAGTCTCAAGAGTTACAAATATTATCTTTCCATGTAGGAATGTAAAGGAATGCAAACATCTCAGCTTTGGAAATTGCTTTATGATTTCTTTCCTGTTTACCTATTCATACTTCTCTTGATTCTTGTGTTTAAAAGTCAAATTTTCTATTCAGTTCTGTTTTTTTTTATCATAAATGCTTGAAAGTCCTCTATATCATTGAATGACAATTTTTTCCCTTGAAATATCACACTCAGTTTTGCTGGGTCAGTGATTCTTGATTTTAATGCCAGTTCCTTTGACTTCTGGAATATCCTATTCCAAACCCTTCAATCCCTTAATGTAGAATCTTCCAGATCCTGTCTTATCCTGATTATATTTCCACAATACTTGAATTGTTTCTTCCAAGCTCCTTGCAATATTTTCTCCTTGACCTGAGAACTCTGAAATTTGACCACAATATTCTTAGGAGTATCTATTTTCTGGTCTCTTTCAGGTGGTGATCAGTGGATTCTTTCAATATTTATTTTGCCCTGTGATTCTAGAATATTAAGGCAGTTTTCCTTGATGCTTTCGTGAAAGAAAATGTCTAGGTTCTTTTTTTGATCATGAATTTCAGGTAGTTCCATAATTTTTAAACTGTCTCTCCCAGATCTATTTTGTAAGTCAGTTGTTTGTTTTTGTTTTTTTTTTTTCCAGTGAGATGTTTCACATTATCTTCTATTTTATTCAGTCTTTTCATTTTGTTTTGTAACTTCTTGGTTTATCACGTAGTCATTAGCTTCCATGAACTCCACTCTTATTTTTGAAGAACTATTTTCTTCAGCGCACTTTTGAACCTCCTTTTCCATTTGGCTAATTCTGCTTTTTAAAGCCTTCTTCTCCTCATTGACTTTTTGGACCTCTTTTTCAAATTGAGTTAGCCTACTTTTAAAGGTGTTATTTGCCTCAGAATTTTTTTTGCTTCTCCTTTAGCAAGCTGCTGGCTCCCTTTTCAAGCCCTTCTATGACATGAGCCCATTTCACATTCATTTTGGAGGTACTGGAGGCAGAAGCCTTGACTTCCTCTGAGAGTATACATTGTTCTTCCTTATCCATAAAGGATAGAAAGAGATACCTGTTCACCAAGAAAGTAACCTTCTATGGTCTTATTTTTTTCCCCTTTTTGGGCATTTTCCCAGCCAGTTACTTGAGTTCTAAATCCTTTGTCAAGAGGAGGGTCCTAGTGATCCTTTTCCCACCCAGGACCATGCTCAGTGCTGAGATTCAGATCAACTCTCAATTCCCGCAGAGACTTTAAGCTGAGCTGCTTGGACAATGGACCAGGATGCTTTTGTGGGCACCATAGCTGCCTGCTGCCTGCTGCTGGTGCTGGTCCTGCTGCCTTTGGAGCCACCTGGGGCCAGTGTTGGGGTGACCCTGCTCCCCTCTCACCCAGATGGGAAAGCCCTCTCACATTGACCTTTGAAGCTTTCTTTGTTGCTTATGGCTTGAGGGATCTGGCACCCTCCCTGCTGGGGATTCTGCCCTGGAGGCTTGTTCCAGTCCTGTTCCTTCCCTTGTCATAGGGTCAGGGCTGGGCTCTAGTCAGCCTCCCTTGGGATAGACCTTGCTGGTGGCCTTCCAGGTTACCTTTGGCTGGAAATCTCTCTCACTCTGTCGTTCTGTGGCTTCTGCTTCTCTAAAATTTGTTGAGAGTCATTTTTTACAGGTATTTTGTGGGCTGTGGTGAAAGCATTAGAGTATATGCATTTTTCTACTCCACCATCTTGGCTCCACCCCCCAGTGCACTAAATTCTTAAAGGAAAAGTTAATTGAAAAGCAAAAATACATAAACAGGAGGATGTTCTAATATTCTACACACACACACACACACACACACACACACACACACACACACACACACATAACTGAGGATCCAAATAAAAACATATGAACAAACAAAGAAAAAAACCAGTTCCAATTTTCAAGTATCTTACATTGTAATATTGGAACATAACAACAACAAAGAGGAAGCTGAAAAGGCCAAAGGGGAAATGGGTGGAATTTCTGGGGAAGAGATGAAAAATTCAGATAGTGAATAGTGAAAGTACTAAAGTGAATATGGTTCAGTTTCCCATGAAATAGTGGTCTGGGCAAGAATTCACCAAAAACAAACTTATAAATTAGAGGAATATCCTGAAAGGTTTTTGGTGAGGAAATGGGAAAGTGCTAGAAAAATCTAATAGAAAGATAAACAAAATGAAAATATCAAACAGAACACCCTAAATTTAGAGTTCCAAGACATATTTTCTTTGGAATCTGAACATTTAATATTTTATGTATTTCTCAATATTATGTGAAGTCTTTGCAAAAACAAAGGCAGTGTGACAGTAAGCAGATAAATTCTGAATTAGGTTCAAAAACAGAATTAGTGAATGAAATTTTTCTAGATATTTTGAAATAACAATAGAGAAAACAAAACAAAAATAGATGAAGGGAAACTCAGTGATGTCATGAATAAAAAGTGCATAAAAATAGACCTGAGAAAAAATAATGCTTATATGAAGATTGATGGTGAGAAAACATATCAAAATTAATCAGATGAAGTTAAAGTAACTAAATATATATTTGAACAGTTTGTAAAAGAATAATTAATAACATGATATGCAAATAAGAAACAAAAAAATCAGCAAATAATTATACTGAAAACAAGAAAAAAAGAGCAATTTTAAAAATTAAAGGGAAAATGACTAAAATTGGAAAAACAAAATATTATATAAAAAATAAGCAAAACTAATGTTTTGTTCTTGGAAAAGACTAATAAATTCTATAAACATTTATCACTATATTTTCAAAAAAGGGAGAAAATTAAATCATCAACCTAAACATTGAATAAGATAAAATCAGAAGAGAAAAAATTAAATATGTATGTATATACATAGAATTCTTTCTAGGGGAAATAATTCTCAATTGAAGACTACATAAAATATAAAATATTGAAATAAACAAGATATACAATAATGATTTAAAGAAAAAAAAATCCAAGCTCAGAAAAAGAAAGCAAGCACATCATAAGGAAAACATCATACAAGCTAAGATCCTTGTCCAGACAGATTTACTGATCAATTTTATCAAATAGTTAATGAAAAACAAATACCTTTCATTTTTTTAAAATTATACTCCTTTACAATCTTTAGATATGTTATTCAAGCAGGGATAAAGGAAACAAAGAGAATTATAAAGCAATATAATGAATAATTATGGTTGTGAAATTTTAAACTCAAAATACTAGCAAAAGGGCTATACCAATATTTTGTACAAGGATATAATATGTATATATGTGCATATATAAACCCTATATAAGCATATATAGAAATACACATGAATACGTATATGATTTTGTGGATATGCATATGTCTCTGTGTTTGTGTATATATGTGACCAAGTTGAATCTTTTCTAGAGAAGGAGAGGTAGTAAAATTTCAGGAAAATCAGTGCAAATAATTGCACATTGTAGGTAGAAATCTAACTGTGCAATTAAGAAGACCTTGTCTAGAGTATAATCTCTGACACATGATGATTTTGTGTACCTATGCAAGTCACATAACATCAAGGTGACCTTAAGCAACTCTTTACTACAAAATTTATAGAATGTTAGTTGATTTACATTTTAGGGAGTGTTTCTTCAATAAATATTCTCTATGTCTATTTATATCCAGGTATCTATATCCCTCTATACATCTTTCATACATAAATCCACATCAAACACATATATGTATATGCATAATAAATGCAACAATCAGAACTCAAAATAGTTGCATAAATAAATGGAGAAAAAAGCCTTTGACAATAAACACCAATAATAAAATTCATTTAGGGGAGCAAAAGTTCAAAAATATCAGAGATTAATGAAAGGGAAAAAAAGAAATGGATGCAGCAGTAGCAGATCTCAAATTATATACAAAGCAGTAATCATCAAAATAATTTGGTATTGAGTAAGAAACGGAGAGGTTGATCAGTGGAATAAATTACTTAGACAATATAAACAAATGAGCATAGTAGCTTAGTGTTTGATAAACCCAAAGATTCTACTATTGTGGCAAGAACTGACTGTTAACAAAAACTGTTTGGAAAACTGGAAAACAGTTTGGCAGAAACTATGTATAGATCAATATGTCAAGCCATATACCAAAATAAGCTCTGAATTGGTACTCCATTTAGACATAAAGGAAGACATCATAAATTAGATGAGTATGGAAAAATTATCTATCAAATCTATGGATAGAGGAAGAGTTAAGGAACAAAAAGGTTCACAAATCACAAAATGGAGAGTTGTAATCACAATGTTTTTTTTTCCTTCCATACCAAAAGAAACAACAACTATGCCCCTAAATTTAGAAGAGAAACAGGTTGATTGGGGGAAATGCATCAACGTTTTGTAATAAAGGACTCATGTGCATGTGTGTGTCTGAGTATGTATGTGTGTATGCATATACACACATATATGTTCATATATACATATGTACACACATATATCTATCCATATACACACACGTGTGTATATGTAAATATATATGTTTGTGTGTATGCATGTGCAAAAATGACTGTTAGTCTGCTGAGAGAAATGATAAAAACAGGTTACTTCAGAGAAATCTTGAAAGATTGGATAAACTAATTCTAAATAACATGAGAAGAATCAGGAGGACAAATTTATATAATTAACAACAGAACTTTAGAGACAACTTTAAAAGTCTTTAGAATTTTCATCAACAAAATGACCAACAACATTTCCAAAGGACTGATTATAAAGCATACTACCCATTTCTAGACAGAGAAGTGATGTATTCACATGGCACACATGTGGATGGATGTATGGCTTTGGAGAGAGATGGAGGGGAGGGAGGTGTTTTTATAAGTATATAAAATTTTGGAACAGGGAATTTATTTTTTCTTTCTTGATGATGGAAGTAGGTTGAGCGATTTTGCATCTGAAAAAAATGTTAGACCTAGGTATGGAAGGACAGTTTTTACCATGGTTAAAAATAACTGCTGTGATTATTTTCACTAGAAATTTACTGCCCCAGAAGAAAATTTACAAGGGAAAATAGAATGATTTTATCCCACTATTACCTAATATTTTACCAGTGCAAACATGTAATTGCAACAGCAATTATATAAGCAAATGTGTGCTCATCTTTCTTGTCGAAAAAGACCATGTCATGAGAGAAATAATAATATGACTTGCACTTGACATTGTTTTGAGTGAGGGAGGGCTGTGCAGGTCACCAGCCTCACTTCTCCAGAGCCATCTGAATCCAATGACCAGATATTCATCAGGATGACTGGAGATGAGCCAGGATGACTGGAGATGAGGTAATTGGGGTTAAGTGACTTGCCCAAAGTCACACAGCTAGTGAGTGTCAAATGTCTGAGGTGAAATTTGAAGTCAGGTGCTCCTGACTCCTGTACTGGTGCCCTATCCACTGTACCACCTAGCTGTGCCACATAAGCAAATAATTTAAACCATAAATATAAACAAAGAGAAGATAGTTACCATAATTGTAAAAGATTTGATACTGAATTTGGCAAACTCCAGAAAACCATCAATGAGCAAAATGAGGCATCTAATATCTCCATTAATTTAGTGTGATAGCAAATGAATCCACACAAAATTTTCAGCATTTTGCTGCAGAAAAACGATAACTGGGGGAGGTGTAAAAAGGGACACTCCTTTCAAAGTATCTAAAAAATATGAAATATATGAGAACACAGACACACATATACACATATTGCCATTTGTCATTCATTATTGAAGAGCAGCATGATATCCAGAAGGTGATGCCCTGACTTGTAAGTGAATTGGATTCCATTGAGGAGGGCTGTGCAAAGTCACCAATGTCATTCTCTCCTCTGAGGTCATCAGAAATGCATACATGTATACATAAATGTGTATATGCGATTATGTCATATATTATATTTATGCTGTATGTGTGTATACATACACACACATATATATACTATATATATGCATTATATATATATATAAAAGCAAAATATTCTTTGGTGGACTAAAGACTTATTAAATAATGGGAGAGATATCCACTGTTTATGGTTGGGTCATTATAAAACAATATAAATGCCAGTGCTTCCCAAGTTATTTTATAAATTTAGAGCCACATCAAATACATTTTACTATAAGCGCTGCTTTATGGAGCTTGAGAAAACAATAACAAAAAATTTTATCCCTGTTAATGAATCTCCTTCCATGTAACACCCACCAACTTGGTGTGGCACAAGGATCTATTTGGGGCTTTCTTATCTTTTATCTGTATATTCTCTTTTGAAGATCTTAGCAACTTGGAGATCACAACAATTCCCATGGGTTCAATTGATAGCTGTATGGGGGAGATTTTCCATATCTATCTATCTATCTGTCTGTCTGTCTGTCTTTGATCTATCTAGTTTATCTATTTAATTATATATCATACATCTAATTATCCATCTATCACCTATCACATCACCTGTCTTCTTTTCCCCTCCTTCATCTCTCTCTCTCTCTCTCTCCTCTCTCTCTCTCTCTCTCTCTCTCTCTCTCTCTCTCTCTCTCTCTCTCTCTCTCTCTCTCAGCATTTCATATTGGATGCCCTAAGGTAATCTGAAATACAACATGTTCTAAGCAGAATTTAGAATCTATATTTCCTTCCAAATGCATGTGTATTTGGAACTTTCCTATTACTCTTAAGGGCATTACCATCTATCTGGTCATTCAACTTCATAACTTCAGTAATATCTTCAGTTCTTCAGGGTCCTCTCAAGTATCCAATCAGTTAAAAATCCTGTCATTTTTATCTCCACACATCTTTTATAAAGGATCCCTTAACTCTACTCATATAGCCACAATCCAAGCCCAGGCTCTTATCAGTTTTCACTCAGAGTATTGCAACAACTTCCTAATTTATCTCCCTGCCTCAAATCTCCTTCTTTGATCCATCATCCAAATATCCAACAAAGTGTTTTTGCTAATAAGCAGACATGACCATTTCACTTAGGAAATTTCTTTAGCTCCCTAATACTTCTAAGACAAAATGCAAAATCTTCTGGATGATATTCAAAGTCCTTTAAAATTTGGCCCTTTACTCCCTTTGTAATCTTTGTATCTATCACTGTCCTTTATGCACTTTAAAAAAAATGTGTCCATGATGTACTTTTAAAATTAATTTTTATTATTAACATTTTCTCACTACTTTCTTAAGTCTAGACAACCAATATAATAATGAATCAAGCCCTGATTTTTAGAGTTCAATGATTCCCAAGGTGTAAATGCCCACACTGTTACAGGTGATTCTCTTGAGCCCATCTGGCACACCCCTAACCCTAGTCTATTTGCTCTTCTCACAAAGGAAGCTCCATCCCTACCTTCATGTCTTTTTACTGTCGGTCCCTTATTCCTCCAATGTATTTCATCCTCACATCTACTATTATAATCACTGCTTTCCTTAAGACCAACTGCTATAAGAAGTCACTTTTGTCACCCTCCCTCCTCCAATTACTGTTGTCTTACTATTCAGTGTTAGTTAGGCACTACTTTCCATTTAACTTACATATACACCTATATATCTTTATGCTATCTCCTTGAAATATAATCTCCTTAGAGGCCAGAGTTTGTGTTTTCTTAGTCCAGTACCAGTATATATAATGTATAATACGTGACTAATAAATAGATAGCATTTTATACTCCTAGCAAAAAAAAATTGCTAAATCAAATAGTCTGACACATAATCAGTGTCATCATAAATGCTTGATCATTGATTGGTTGGCCTCTAATTTTATTGATTTCAGAAATTCTGGTTAAGGAAGTTACCTCTACCACTGAATATAAGCAATTCTGCACAGATTTTTGCAAGCTGTGTTTCCATAGGTGAGACATGAATATAGATCTTTTTGATTTTAAGATCAGCTCTCTAAGATGGCAATCAACATGAACCAACTATTCTGAACCAATGCCTCTTTGTTTACATAAACTAAAATAATAAGTGATAGACAAAACTTTCAGATGAGATTTACTGAACCTCTCAATTATCTCTGAGGCCCACAATACAAATAAGAAATAGAAATAACATTACAGATCTCTCCTTTATCCTTACTTTGTTCTATCCTTGTCTATGGACATCTTTTTTTTTTGTTTACCATTTCCAGGAATCTTATTATTCTAGAATATTACATAAAAACTTCATTTTAAGGAAAATACAAAGATCAACCAGGTTCACTACCTTATTCACCCCTGGGCTCTGTTCCTTATTCTCTGGATTTCTTTTTCCACCACAGTCTCCTATATTCTCTTCTTCAAGACATAGTCTTAAGACTTTTCTCAAGTAATTAAAAATTAAGTTTTCTTCAAGTTCTTCTTCCCCACATGCAGATTCAGGAAAACCTGAATCTTTGGAAAGTTTCTGGATTGGATTATTAAATAGACAAATTATTACCATTACAAAGGGAAGCAGGTCAAGCTTATATTCACTAATAAGATATGCCAAAAATGTTCATTTTATTTTTGGACTAGTCTTGTAGATGAGACATGCTACAGACTCAATGCATCTACATTTTAGCAAAGCATTTGATAAAGGCTCTCATTATATTCTAAATGACATTTTCAGGAAATATGAACTGTATAATGGTACAGGGATGTAGGTTCAGAGGTAGTTTAGCAATTGTAATTCAATGCATTATTTAATGTAACAATGTCAAATAGGAAGAAGGACCCTACTGGCATATTGGCAAGCTGAAATAATAAAAAGTTCTATAATCCTACTTAACACATTCATCCACAACATATATAAAGGGAAAGGTGGTATGCATATGAAAATAATCGATGACACAAAGCAGAGAAAACTACTTCTTGCATTCTTTGAAAGAATTAGTATCTAAAAAGATCCCAAAGCCTTATGACATTGGGCTGAACATAAAACAGACATAAAATGTAAGAGATATAAATGTTCTCTAATACTTTTAAAGTATTAAAATCAAATATAATATAGGTTAAGGGATATGTAGTTTGAAGATTACATAAAGAAGGAAATGATTTTTAGAGGACTCTGAGTTCAGTGAAGGCGTAACATGATGTGGCTGAAGCTATCTTTGGGTAAATAGAAGTATCATGTCTAGGAAGCAGAAAGTCCTTGTCCCAGGGGTCTGTACTTGTCATATAAGAACATTCACATGTTTCAAGCTCTGTTCTAGATACCATATTTTTTAAGTGACATTAACAAACAAGAACACATTTAAGAGAGTGGGGAATAAAATAGTATAGGAAATAGATTTCATTGTCCTAAATAAAAGAAAAATGTTAAAAGAAATGAAGAAATTTAACCTGCTAAAATCGGAATAGTACCAAATACCACAAACAGTTTAGTGATATAGTTAGCCATTTATCATTGGGATTTTTCAATGTCTGATGGTTACTTGTTGGGAATTATATAGAGAGGATTTGTGTATAAATTTGGGTTTGGGATCTCTAAGTTCCTTTTCAATTTACCAATGATATTGTTATTTATGTAAGAGGAAGAATGGTAGTGGATAGAGAGTCATCCTTGAAGCCACAGAGACCTGAGTTCAAGTTCTGACATAATAGTTATATGATGCTGGTGAAATTACTCATCCTCTCAGTGTTTTAGGGCTTATATCCCTAAAGTTTAGATAACTCTCTAGGACTATAAATTGCAATACATAGCTGAGCATCATTGGTACAAGGAGTTTCTTTCTTGTTAAACTTGAAGAGTTTAACACCAATGAAATCATATATCTAGGCACTATTTCCACCCAGGATAAGCTAATCACTTACAATCTCATCATTATGATGTTTAACTCAGTCTTGGATCCTTAATACCTTCCCAACTCCCTTAGCCTCCTCCCCCACCCCTTCTTATTGGAAGGTAGAAGATGTAATACTGAGCTCCTCCCAAAGCTTTCTTTTATAGAGGGCAGGATTTCCAGTTCAATCTCCATTTTTCATCTGTCATTCTGCTTGATTTGAACTCCATGGAAGAAGATGCCTTTGTCCCATAGTATACCTTCTGGAATCCTCCATTAAGAGGCCATCTAGGTAGAGCAATGGATAGAGTATTGGGCCTGGAGTCGGGAAGACCTGCATTTAAAACCAGCTTCAGACACTAACTCTTTGTATGACTCTGAATAAGTCACTTAACCTCCCTTGTTTCAATTTCCTCATTTATAAAGTGAACTGGATAAGGAAAGGGCAAAGCACTGTAGAACTTTTGCCAAGAAAATCCAAAATGGGGTCACAAAGAGTAATGAACACATGACTGAACAACACCCCCTTCTTACTCCTTTTTCCAGGTTATTTTTATATACTATTATCCCCCATTACGTAGTGGTGTGTAGGGTGTGTTGAGGGAAGACTAGTACCTCTTGTGTGATCACTGCTGAGCCCTTTTCAGGAATACTTTTCACACCTGTTCCACCCAACTCTCATCTGTGGCTGCAAGAAGTTGCAGCATGTGTAGCAGCCATAAACCTATAAACCATTTCAGCAGGTGGGCTAAACCAGATTGAGGGTAACCAAGGTGTCTCAGATCCATTGGTGAGTTAACTGGGTGTCTACCCCAAGCATGTGAAAACTTCCCCTGGTGGAATGGACAGAAGAGAACAATTTGTTCCAACAGTCATGAAGGCAGCTGAAACAGGTGCTATGGAACGCTGAGAGCTTGGTTAGACATCAAAGACTCCAAGGTCATCCACTGCATCTTAAACCATCACCAGTTGAATTGATTCTCTCCTGTCACTGGACTGTGATGACTGAAGGAGAGAGCAATGCTGGCTATTTTGTGTAATTCTGTCTCATTTAAATCCAATTTATGCAGGAATCAAAAGAGAGAAAAAAGACAGAGAAGGTTCTTTGAGGGCAAAGACTATTTTTTCTTATTTTTTTTTCCTTATCAGTATCTCCAGGGCTTAGTACAGTGCCTGGCAAATACTAAATGCTTAATGAATGTTTATTAAATTGAATTAAACTATCCCTGTAATTCTTGTCCATATAGATAAACAATATTTCCTTTCAATTAAAAGGGATAAACAAATAATTTGATACAATAAAAACCTGTCAAAATCTGAATGATCTTACTCTTCATTTATTTGGAATAGTACAGTGGAAAGACTGTTGGATTTAGAGAAAAAGGACAAAGGTTGGACTCAGCTCTGGCATTATCTGTAATACCTTAGACATGTTACTTAACTTTTCTAAGGCTCAATTTCTTCATATATAAAAAAAGCAAGGCTAGGCTAGATTCACTCTAGAATCCCTTTCAGTTAAAATTACATGATTCTATGCTCATTTAAGTTATAATTTATTGATTTGTAAATTATTTTTGTGAGAACTCTCGATACACACACATACACAGAGTCAGTCATAAAGTCTTGTTTCTTTGCCACACCCTGAAAAAAGGTTATTCCAGTTAAGAAAAAAAATACTTCAATAATTTACCACAAACAAAACAATTTCAGAAATATATCACAAGGATTATACACTATGACCAGTTGGGATTTATACCAAGAATGCAGAGTTGGTTCAATAATAGGAAAACTGTCAACATAATTAACCATATCAATGGGAAAAAAACAACAAAAATCATACAATTATCTCAATAGAGGCTGAAAAAAACTTTTCTAAAATACAGTAACCACTCCTATTAAAAAACACTAGGTAGTATAGGAATAAAGGGAACATTCCTTAAAATAATAAGCAGTACCTACATAAAACTATCAGCAAGCATTATCTGTAATGAGGATAAGCTACACACCTTTTCTATAATATCAAGGATGTTCATTATACCACTACTATTCAATATAGTAATAGAAATATTAGCTAGAAAAATAAGAGAAGGAAAATAAATTGAAGGCTTAGATCAGGCAGTGAGGAAACAAAACTGTCACTCTTTGTAGTAGTCTTAGAGGATGCTAGAAATCAATTTAAAAAGTACTTGAAATAATTAACAAAGTTAGCAAAGCCTCAGGATATAAGATAAACCCATAAAAATCATCAGCCTTTCTATCTATGACCAATAAAGCCCAGCAGCAAGAGTTAGAAGGAGAAATTCCATGTAAAGTAACATCAGAAAATATATATATATATATATATAATATATATATATATATATATATATATATATATATATATATATATATATATATATATATTGTAGTCTACCTGCCAGAACAAAGTCAGGAACTACCTGAAATATGTTTCCCACAAGCAAAGTCAGAACTAAGTGTAAAAATATCAATTGCTCTTGGTTAGGCTGAGCCACTACAATAAAAATTACAAGTCTTGCCTAAACTAACTTATTTATTTAGTGCCATACCAATCAAACTACCAAAAACTCATTTTATAGAGCTACAAAAAATAAGATGCGAAATTTGTCTGGAAGAACAAAAGATCATGGATATCAAGGGAATTGATGAATACTAGATCTCAAACTATATTATAAAGCAGTAATCACCAAGACTATCTGGCACTGGCTGAAAAATAGAGTGGCAGATCAGAGGAATAGATTAGGCACACAAGACTTGGGACTCAATTGACTGAAGTAACTTAATATTTGATAAACTCAAATTTCCAAACTTTTGGGATAAGAATTCACTATTACACAAACACTTCTGGAAAAAAAAAATTAGAAAACAATAGGACACAAACTAGGTATAGACCAACATTTCACATTATATGCCAAGATAAGGTCAAAACAAGTATAAAATTTATACGAAGCAGGACATCATTAACAAAAAAGAAAAGCAAGGAATAGTCTACCTATCAGATCTTTAGAGAGGGGAATGATCAAATGATAGTATATTAAATGTAAAATAGGTTTTGATTACATTGAATTTAAATATTTCTGTCCAAACTAAACTAATGCAACCAAGATTAGAAGGAATGCAGAAAGATGGGAAACAATCTTTACAGTAAACATCTCAATAAAGGTCTCATGTCTCAAATATATAGAGAACTGTATCAAATTTATAAGAATACAAGATGTTCCCCAAATGATAACTGGTCAAAGCATATGAACAAGCAGTTTTCAGACTAAGAAATTAGAGCTATCTAGAGGCTTATGAAGAAGTGCTCTAAGTACTTTGGAGAAATGCAAATGCCACAGAAAAGAAAGTGACAAATGTTGGAGAGGATATAGGAAAATTGGAACACTAATATACTATTAGGGGAGTTTTGAACTAATTCGATGATTCTGGAGAGCAATTCAGAAGTATGCCCAAAGGGCAACCAAACTATGCATACTCTTTGATCCAGTGATACCACTAATAGGTCTATATCCCTAAGAGATCATACAAAAGGGCAAAGAACCTAAATGTGCAAAATTATTTAGAGTATTTTCATAGTAGCAAAATATTGGAAGCTGGAGTGATGCCCATATGTTGGGGGATGGCTGAACAAGCTGTGGCATATGAAGGATAATGGAAAACTATTGTACAATAGAAATGATGAACAGGTAGATTTCAGAAAAAACCTGGAAAGACTTGCCAAACTGAAACAAAGTGAAATGAGCAGAACCAGAAAAACATTGTACACAGTATCAACAACATTGCATGATGATCAACCATGAATGACTCAGCTCTTCGCAGAAACTCAATGTTCCAAGGTAAATACAAAGAAATCAGTGAGGAAAACTCAATCCATATCTATATAAAGAACTGATATACTCTGGAAACAGATCAAAGTATATATTTTTTCACTTATTTTATTCTTTTCATTTTTTTCTTTTACTCCATTTCTTCTTTCATAAGTGTGACCAATATGGAATTGTTTTACATTATAATACTATACAAAATTGCCTAGCATTTTAGGAAGAGAGAAAAGAAGGGAGGAACAAAAATTTAGAAATCAAAATCTTGAAAACAATCCTGTGAAAATTTTTATGAACTGATGCAAAGGGAAGTAAGTAAACCAGAAAAATTTTATATACAATTATAGTAATATTGTAAAAATAATCAACTTTGAAAAACTCAGCTACCAAAATCAATATAATAATCCATAACAGTTGTGAAGGATTCATTGTCAATACACTATCCACTTCTAGAAAAAGCAATAATGATCTCTGAATGCAGAGCAAAGCACATATTTTTCATGTTCTTCTTTTTTTGTGTAATGTGGCCAACTGAAATGTTTTGCATGACTTCAGATGTTTAAATGATATTACATTACTTGCCTTCTCATTGCACAGGTGTGTGCAGAATCCTTAGGGAGAAGAAGAATTTGAGACCTAATTTTTTAATGAATATTATGATATGTGAACAGATGAATAAAATTTTGAAAAGGAAAAATAATTCACTAGAAATGTGTCTGAATTTTTAATTTTCAGTGATCTATCCAGTGACTCAGATTATAATCCATGATTGAAATAATATTTTTTTCTGAGTTTTTTCTCTTATTTTATTAGGAGCTTCATCTTTATTTATAGTTGTTTCAGGAAGTTTGGCAAATATAAATAATAAGAAAAGGTCATCAAGTCTTCCAATTAATAAAATCTTGGCAACCTTGGAGAAGTAATTGTAGAGTTAATAGCTCAGAAATCTGGCTTGAAGGGAATGAGGAGGAGAAGAAACAGAAGCAATAAATACAGACAAACTTTCTCCCCCTCTCAGGAGTTTGACTGTGAGTCAAGATTTGTAGTGGAAGGGTAGAGTTACCTGAAAGGATTTTTTTTTCCTTAGTAGATGGGATAGATCTGGGTAAGTTTGTGTGTGTGTGTGTGTGTGTGTGTGTGTGTGTGTGTTTATCCTTCGGGGTCGAAGAAGATCATGCCATCAGAGAAATAATGACATGACTTGCACTTGATTTTGTTTTGAGTGAGAGAAGGCTGGGCAGGTCACCAGTCTCACTTCTTCTCCAGAGCCATCTGAATCCAGTGACCAGATACTCATCAGGATGACTGGAGATGATGCAGGATGAGGCAATTGGGGTTAAATGACTTGCTGAAGGTCTCACAGCTAGTGAGTGTCAAATGTCTGAGGTGAGATTTGAACTCAGGTCCTCCTGACTCCTGCATTGGTGCTCTATCCACTGCACCACCTAGCTGCCCCTGGGCAAGTTTGTAAGCAGTAGAGAAATAAAAAATGAATGAAAAGAGAAGCTGAGTTCCATAGGTCACAAAGCTTGTTAAAAACAGAAAAAGAAAACCACCCTAGCCTCCTAACTCTAGTACATTTTTCACTTTTGAATCATTACTCCTCAGATTATTGCACTTAGTCTACCATAATGAGGACATAAATGTAGTGTTCATTTTTGTATAAAAGCAGAATACAGCTTGGATAATACCATATTTTCAACTGGTTTTTGTGATCATTTCATCTGGCCACTGGAAGTTAGAGACTTACTTAAATGTGGAATTTGATTTGTATATTCACTTGTTCCTCCTCCAAATGAAGGTTTAGGAATTTGCCAATAGTGGCTTTTAAATTTTATGTCATCAATTATATATACATCTTTTATAAACATTCATTTGTTTTTATTTTTGAGTTTCAAGTTATCTTCCTCCTTCTTCCCAACCAATCTGCATTGAGAAGGCAAGCAATTTGATATAGATGATACATGAGAAATCATGAAAAGCATATTTCCATTTTAGTTATATTTCTTCTGACCACTGACTCCCTCGATCTGATTTACTGTTTTCATCCTCTCCTTATATTGCAAAAAAAAAAAAAATAGACCAAAAATAAAATAAAAGAAAGTGTGCATTGATCTGCATTGTATCATTTCTTTTTTTAACATGAATAATATTTGCATCATAAGTAAACAACATATTGCTGGATTCTGTTTTTCTTTACTTTTTGTTAATTCTATTTTTAATTGGAGAGTGGAGAGGGGTTAATAGACTTAGCTCTTCTGAGCAATACAATTACCCAAGACAATTATAAAAGATTCATGATGGAAAAAGCTATCCATACCCTGAGAAAGAATTATGGAGTCTCAATGCAGATCAAAGTACACTATTTTCTTATTTAGTATTCTATTTTCCCCAGTTAAATGCAAAAGCAATTTCTAACATTCTTTCTTACCTTCGCATTTCTCCCTCCTCATTGAGAAGTAAAGAAATTTGATATAGTTTATGCATGTGTAGTCATGCAAAACATTTCTGTGATAGTCATGCTGTGAAAGAAAACAAACACATACATATATTCCACATGATCACTAGGGATAGAAATAATCTTCAAATTTCAAGATATATTTCTGGTAAATATTTTATTTTTCCCATTTCTGTAATTTGATTTCATTTATTTTAAGGATTCTCAATTTTTAACTTAAAATACATTCTAACTTCTTAAAATCTAGGAAGTTCATTGCTGTTTCAGTAGCTGCTGGAAATTGAAAAATGTACTTATTGGCAGGTTTTATCAAATCTCTCTGACTCTATACTATTGCACTCTCCAGTTTAGGTTATATTGGCTGGAACAGACTGAATAAACTTGAGCTAAGGGACTCATAAGATTTGGGGAACTTCTTACTTTTGGCTCTCATCCAGAAATGGAGAGGTAGGTGAAAATGAAATAAAAAAAATTCAAAACACATCATGATTATAACAAATAACTGGAACATAATAATAATTAATATGTTAGCTTTTATGAATCACATAAAAGGCTTGGCTAATTTTAGCTGCACTTTCCTCCAAGCTTTAATTTTCACTCTTTTGCTAATAATCATCGTCTATTCACACTATGTAAACCCTGCCATTTACATAGTATTGCTGCTATATTTTCCTATCATTCACTCTAAAATGCTTGGGTAAATTATTGAAGTCTCAAATGGAACTATGAAATATTAAATATGTTGGATAGTTTTTTAATGGATTCAAAAGTTTAGTGAGCTAAAAATCAGATATGTCTGAAATAGTCAAAGGGAAAATAACAAAATATCTAAATGGGATTTATAGAAAAGCTAAAGACAGGATACAGCAACAAAAAAAAAAAAAAGAAGAAATGATTCTAGAAATGCAAAACCAACAAAAAAACAAACAAAAAAAGTCCTTTAAAGGCATTATGGAGTTGATGTTTTATTCATTAAACTTTAGCTACGCTTTGCACTGCCCTCTTCTCTATGTCTGTTTTAGTCTATTCCTTACTATCTTTAGCTCTCTTTTTTTCTAAATTTATGTCTGTTTCTTTGTCTATCTCTGTATCTGTCTCAGTGTCTCTTTATTTCTCTCTGTCTTTGTCTTTCTGTCTTTGTCTCTCTCTTCTATCAAACTGTCTCTATTTTTTTTCTTTCTCTGTCTCTCCTATCTCTTTCTGTGTCTGTCTTTATCTCTGCTTCCATCTCTGTCCCTGTGGCATGTATGTCTCTGTCTTTCTGTCTGTCTCTATAACTCTCTGTTTCCGTCTTTCTCTGTGTCTTTATCTCTATGTCTATCTATCTCTCTACCATATACTAGGTTATGTAATGCAATTAACAAGCATTTTGCTAGTATATCATTTTCCATTTTCTACAAATATTTTGCTTCTTTCAGAATACAACATCCTCATAGGGGAAAATAGTCCAATATCAAATTTACAATGTATTCCAAGGGCAGAACCACTTTTTCCCCCAAAAAAACAAAATTACATAACTCCTGGAGCAGTTTCTCCAGAGCCTCTTATATGCCTGATGATGATTTTCTTTGACACAGGCTTTCAGTGAGGTGTTCAAGTGTAAAATGTGCATCTCTCTACTTTCAGCTAGAGATGAAAAGAATTTTGCAGTATAATTCCTTTTACAGTAGAATATCAATACAATACAGTTTGTTGCATGAACTCATATAAACCTTAGGATAAATCATAAGCCTTCTAACATAATTAAAGAGATTACATGTCTCATGGGCATTTCTGTCTCTGGATTCAACTCTTGCTCCTGACACTTACTGTCTGTGTGAGCATGAGGATGTTACCCAACAACTCAGTGTCCCAGACATCTCTCTAAAACTCTTAAGTTACAGATGAGTTGACATACATTTTGAAAGCATCATATGATTTGCTCATAGAATTATGTTCCTAATTAAGGCTCTCTAAGTCTAATTTTGAAATTAATTTGCAGCCTGAGCATGTATGGACTGTAGGAGGAAGTGGTCAGTAATGTGCTTTGTAGGTGGGAGAGGAAAAAATCCCAGATTTTAAAATATGATGATGAAAAATTACAAAGCAAACAACTGAAAGGTAACTTTACATAATGAGATTAAAGTTAAATATTGTATTTTTAAGTAGGAAAAATATCAATGAATCCATAAATAAGCAAGTTTGCTATTCTGGATGCATTATATAGTCAATATGTATCCTGACCATATTAGTCAAAAGAGCTTGTTCATTAAGCTGTACTATTGTGTTCTGAGAATGATGGTACATAAAATACAGGGATTTAAAGCTCAAAGGAACTTTAGAAACAAAGTCAGATTTGATTTTATTCAACATTGTTTAAGCTCCAAGTGTATGCTGAATAATATGTGTCTGTTGATGTTGATATACAAAAATTTAATAAGAGAGTTCTCAAATCCATGAAGCAATATAAATAAGGATTCTTAATTTGGAGTTCATGAACTTTTTTAAAATTGATAATTATAATCTTTTTTTACAATCCTATGCAATTTATTATATATTATATAAAAATATTACTCTGAAAAGGGATCAATAGACTCCACCAGACTGCCAAAAGACAATTTTAAATGTATATCTCCTGAATGAAATATAATTATAAATCATTCACAATAAGGTTATAGATGAGAGATGTAAAAAAAAAATTCTTTGTTAAGTCCAAGGAAGAAAATAGCAATTATTACCTATCAGAATGGCTTCCTTAAAGAAGCAGCATTTGATTTTGGTTTAAAGGATTGAATAATTATTCAACAGGGGAAGAAATGGAGGGGACAGGGCATTTCAGAACTAGAGTGCAGGGTGAGCAAAGACTTAGAAATAGGAAAGCTCAGGTACATATGGGTGATATGAATAAATTCAGTAACTATCCTTAAGGAACTTACCATCTAATGGATGAGGATATTACAAAAAAGGAAACTAGAAAGGGTGAGATGGAGGGTGTTAAAATAATCATAGAGTCAAAAGATAACAGGGAAACTTCTGGAAAATGAAGATACCTGGAAAGTTCTGAGGCCTCTATAAAAGACAGCTTTGGGAGAAATTTATTGGTATTCCATCCAGTCTTCCAATTCATAGGGAGGGAAAGCTTGGGGTGCAGAGAAGGCACTGAATAGCAAAGATATTGCGTGATGATGCGAAGAGTTAAACTGCATGATGAGGAAATGTCAAGCAATAGGCACGTTCTGAGGAAGGCATGATATTTGTCAGTCCTCTTTCCATCCTGACATGCCTCTCAATACACCTTTTTTAATTTTTTTTTAATGGGTGAGTTTATTCCATTTATATTCACAGTTATGTTTACTGTGTATTTCCCTCTATCCTATTTCCTTCTGTTTATCCATCTATCTTTTTATCCTGTCCATCTTCAATAGTCTATTTTGCTTCTGACCAGAATCAATCTGCTTTTCCTTTTATCATCCTCTCCCTACTTTTTTATCCTCTTCCCTTCCTTGATCCCTGTTGGGTGAAAAAGATTCATTTGAATGAATTGTGATGAGAATGAGATTGAAGCTTTGCCCATCACCATTCTCATTTTCCTCTCCACTGGAAAAGTTCTCCTTTGTGTGACTTTTTTATGTGAGATAATTTCCCCCATTCTACCTCTCCCTTCCCCTTTCTCCTAGTGCATCCCTCTTTCTAATCCCTTCATTTTTCTTTTCTTTGCTTTCTTTTTTTTTCATCTTATTTTGGAGACTATGCAGACTACTTCTAACTTCCCTAATAATGATACAGTTCCTAGGAATTACATTATTATCTACTCATATAAGAATATAAACATTTTAAATTGTTTATCTTTCATGTTTACTTTGTTAGGTTTCTAAATCTTGTGTGATTCTTTCTGTGGCTCCATGATGTTTGATTTATTTTTCTTTCTTTTTGGATAATTGCAATCTTTTTCCTTGATATGTAAGCTCTGGAATTTGGCTATATTTCTAGAAGCTATAATTTTGGTATTTCTTTCAGGAAGTGAATGGTGGATTCTTTTAATTCCTCCTTTATCTTGTATATTTTCCTTGATAATTTCTTGAAATATGATATCTAGACTCTTTTTTGATTGTGTCTTTCAGATAGTTCAGTTATTCTTAAATTGTCTTTCCCTGATCTATTTTCAACTGCACAGTTGTTTTTCAGATGAGATAGTTTACATTTGCTTTTTTTAATTTTATTTTATTGTTTCTTTATATTTCATGGAGACTTTGCTTCCACTTCCCCAATTCTGATTATTTAAGTAATTATTTTCTTTAGTGAGCCTTTATAACTATTTTTCCTCTTGACTAGTTATTCCTTTTAAATTCTTTTCTTCAGTGAATATTTGTGTCTCTTCTACCATTAGGCAAATTCTACTTTTAAGGTATTACTTTCTTCACTAATTTTGTACCTCTTTTTTTGTACTGATTGCTTAATCCACTTTTTTCATAATTTTCTCACATCACTCTTATTTTATTCACAACTTTTTCCTCTGTCACTCCTATTTCTCTCTCTTTTTTAAACTCTTCCAGAAATTCCTTCTGGACTTGGGTCACGTTTATCTTTGAGGCTTTGGCTGTAGCTTTTTCATATCATTTGGATCTTCTGAGTTTGTGCCCTGGTCTTCCTTGCCACGACAGCAACATTTTATGGTCAAGTTCTTTCTTTTTTTTTTTTTATTCTTGCTAGCTCATTTTCCAGCCCATGTCTTAGCTTTGAACTTTATGTTAAATTTGGACTCTGCTAGGGGTTATGTCATTGGTGGGGTCACTGCCAAACTTCAAGCTTTTTCATGTTCCTATTTTCAGAGATTATTTCTAGATGGTCAGCAGTTTTTAGTGCTGGATTCCAAGGTGATGTAATCCTGGAAGAGGTGTGGTCACTGATGTCCTTGTCTATGTTTCAGTCTTTACCCAGGAAGGGCCTTTGCTTCTTTACAGCTGAAAGTACTGGTGTTCCTGCTTCTTTTGGGCCTAAAATTATGACCCAGGGCCCTGCTCTCTTGATTCCTCTTCACCTTTGAACTATGATTAGGGGCCCTGTCCCACAGCAGGAATAAGTGCTAATATCCCTCTCTGTTCTTTAACTCTGAGGAGGGGTCCTGTTCACTTGTGATAAACCAAGAATGTTCTTCTCCATCCTGAAACCACAGCCCCAAAGTAAATATGGACAACAGAGTTGCCAATCATTACCAGGCCCTATACTCAACAACAGCATTGGGTCTCCTGTAATCTCATTCTAACCAATTCTTCCAACCTTTTACTGTCTTTGGGCTGAGAACTTCTGAAACTGCTGCTTCTGAAACTTTGGAATCTGCCTCCAAGAATCAATACTGGTGCTGCAGCCAACATTTGTTCTGGGCTGGCCCCAGTCCAGTGGCACAGACCTGTCCTGCTAACCTCTCAAGTTGGCTTAGTCTGGAAAAATATGTCATCATAAACTTTTGTTAACTCTACTGTTCCAAAATTTGATTTGAGTTACTATTTAAAATTTTTTTGGTGGAGAATATTAGAATTGTTTGGCTGAGTTGCTATCTGTAATCTTCCATCTTGTCTCCACCCTTTATCACTTATAAATACAAATCATGTCACATATAGAAATACTTGTTATTTAATAGACTGTTAATAAAAGTTTCCTTATTTACACCCTTCAAGCTTAGTACAGTGTTGTTTGTCCTGTTCTCTAAGAGGACCAATACCAACAGTAGGGTAACACCTTGACTTGCAAGTCTATTTGGATTTAAGTGAGGCATCTCTGTGTCTTCAGATATCAGCAACCTCACTCTCTTCTCCAGGGTCATCAAAGTCCAGTGGCAAGACATAGGTCAAGACAACTCCTGAAGAACTTGGTCTTTTTAAGCCAGGGTCTTTCCCACATTTCAGTATTTCTGAGGAAAATCTCATTTAGTTGTTAAAAAGCTAGGCAAAAATTGAAGCCAAAGATTCCCTAGTATGACTTCACAAAGTAATCAGTCTGGAAAGGAAAGAATCTCAAAGCTTCTGGACAGAAGAGAAATTAGCAATATTTACATTCATTCTGAGCCATCAAAACCCAAACAATGAACAAGTAAAGTTTGAGGTGGAACCTGTTATTGGCCAGTCAGTAAAAGTCAGAGTAACTTAGACTTAAAGGATTTGGACTTAAAGGCATAGTCAGGTACTGCCATTTGAATCATAATGGACTTTATCAAAGCCTGGTTTTTCTGAGCTATATTTAAAAAAATCATAAATGGAAGCTACATGAGACAAAAGAGTTGATTGTCGCAATATTGTTTTAAAGTAGAATTTTAAAAATGACAGCATAAGTAAATAGAAAAGGATTAGTAGGGATTTAATAAATATTAGCTGACTGGCTGACCTTGTATTCAAGATGACCTAGATTCAAGTCCTGCATGCCACAGATACTTACTAATCGTGTGTGGATAAATAACACAACCTCTCAGTGCCCCCAGCAAGTCTAATACAAATTGTAAAGCAGGTGCTAATCTTCATTGATAGAGGGACACTAGTACATAGAGTGCTCTGCTTGGAGTCAGGAAGACTTGAACACAAATAAGGACTCAGACACTTACTAGATGTGTGATCCTGGGTAAGTCATTTAACCTCTTTTTGCCTCAAACTCATTATCTGTAAAATGGGGGAAATGGGAATAATAATAGTACCTACCAAGCAGGAATGCTGTGACCTTCAAAAAAAGCAATGGTTTTAAATCATTTAGCACAGTTTCTGGAATATAATAAGCATTATATAAGTTCTCGCAATTATAGACATTAAAAAGGAAGTTCCCTACACACTGGGATCTCATTTTACCAATTAAATCACATATTTGATTAAAAAGGTAATTTACACATTAATTCACAAATGTTAATATTTCAGTTCATCTATTTTTGAGATATCATCTAGTTATACTTATTTCATTGAATATTTCCCAATTATGTATATATTCAAAAATAACATTCATTTAAAAATGAGTTTCAAACTATCATCCTCTCATGATCTACCTCCCACCCCCATTCCTTGCAAAGGTCAGGAATGTAAACACATTTCCACAATACTCATGTTGCAAAAGAAAATATATGCAAAAACAAAGAAAATAAATTGGAAAATATTATGCTGCAATATATACTCAGAAATCATCCTTTCCATCTGTGGGGGGGATAGCATTTTTCATCATTGATCCTTTAGAATTTTTTTTGACCATTGTTTTGGTCAGAGTCTTTCACATTTGACCATGCTTAGAATATTGGCTGTGGACAATGTCCTCCTGATTCTGTTCATTTCACTTTGTATCAGTTCATATATGACTTCCCAGGCTTTTCTGACACCATTCTGTTTGTCATTCTTTTTCTTTAAAAATGAATTATTAATAGGCTGACTCATGATTTCATTTAAATTGGAATTCTCACTGAAGAAATCCTACCAATTCAAATAGTTACTTGCTATATACATAATTTTCCTTTTTCCCTAGTGAGACTAGATTTTATAGGTAGGTATTCATTTTTATTCAGTATTTCAATTTCCCTAGTTATGTATAAAGTTAATCTTAACATTAATTTTTAAAACTTTGATTTCCACATTCTCTCTCTTTCTTCCCCCCAACTCCCAACCCACTGAAAAAAGCAAACAATTTTATATAAGTTATACCCATGTAGTCATGCAAAAAATACCCACAATAGTCATGGTGGAAAACAGAGGAAGGAGTTCTGTTTCCACAGGGTCAAAATTCTCAGCTTTGGGTGGTGAGAGTTAATCAGAGTTCTAATCTAATACAGTCAGGTAAAGAAAGTCAGAAACTTGTGAGAACAGGGGTTAAATATTCACAAAGGTCATTAGTCATTAAGGTTCCTGAATAAAAACTGAAAGTAGCCCCAACCCATCAGAAAACAGTTAGGGGCTTTCAGAAAAACCCAAGAAGACAGAACTATTTCCGCTTAAACTCTCTGAGGTCACTGGCAGGACCACCTAAAAAGCCAACTGTGTTCGCTTAATAACATAGAGTAGATGTGTCAAAAGATTGTGATCAGAAAGAGAACAGACCAATACATCCCTTGATGGCAGGATCTGTCCTGCACTAAACATTATAAAAATGCCCTCGCTTCAGTATCTCACTCTCTTTCTCCCCCTTTTTAAAGAAGGGTGGAGTTCACCTTGGCCAAGGCATTCAATTTGTCTGAACTCTACTTCAATAAATTTTCCTTGATGCTTTTCAGTGTTGAGGGTGTTTTTAACAGGCATGTTGTGAAAGAAAACATAGACAAAAAAACCCTCAAGAAAAATAAAAAGAATAAAAAAGTATGTTTCCATCTGTATTCTGACACTATCAGTTCTTTCTCTGAACATAAAAATAATTTTTCATCATAAATCCTTCAGGTTCCATTGGATGACTGTATTGCTGAGAATAGCTAAGTTATTCACAGCTGATCATCTTACAATATTGCTTTGTGCACAGTGCATTCCACTTTGCATCAGCCCATGCAAATCTTTCTAAGTTTTACTGAGAGCACCCTTCTCATCGTTTCTTATAATATAATAGTATTCCATCATAAGCATATACCATAATTTGTTCAGCCATTCTTTGATTGATGGATTATCCTCTTAATTTCCAATTATTTGCCTCCAGAAAGAAGATGCTACAAATATTTTTGTACATATAAGTTTTCCTTTTCAAAAGAATCTCTTTTTGTATACAGACCCAGTAGTGGTATTGCTAAGTCAAAGGTATGCATGACTTTATAGCCCTTCGGGCATAGTTTCAAATTGCTCTACAAAATGGTTGAACCAGTTTACAACGCCATCAACAATGCATTAATCTTTCATTTTCCCCACATCTCCTCCAACATTAGTCATTTACCTTTTCTGTTCTATTATTCATTCTCATAAGTATGAGGTTGTTCCTCAAAATTGTTTCAGTATGCAGTTCTTCAATAAATAGTGAATTAGAGTATTTTGTAATACAGCTAGATAGCCTTGGTTATTTCATCTGAAAACTGATCGTATCTTTTATCATTTATCAATTGGAGAATGACTCATTTTTATGAACTTGACTCAGTTCTCTATATGTTTAAGAAATGAGCCTTTCATCAGAGAAACTTTCCTCAAAAATATTTTTCATAGTTAATATTGCTAAATGTATTTCCTTTCATCCAACCCCTACTTATTCTGTTTTCTCTTTCCTTTCACCCTGTCCATCGTCAAAATTGTTTTTCTTCTGACTACTCCCTCCCCCAATCTGCCCTCCCTTCTATCACCCCTCTTCTTTTATTCCCATCCCCTCCTACTTTACTGTGGGATAAGATAGATTTCTATGCCTACTTGAGTGTGTATGTCAGTCATTCTTTGGGTCAATTCTGATAAGAGTAAGTTTCACTTATTACCTTTCACTTCCCCCTCTTCCTCTCCACTGAAAAATCTTTTCCTTGCTGCTATTATGTGAGATAATTTTCTCCATTCTACCTCTCCCTTTCTCCCAGCATATTCTTTTCTTACCCCTTAACTTTATTTTTTTAGATATAATCCCTTCATATTCAACTCACACCTGTGCCCCTTTTCTATATATGCTCCTTCTAACTACCTTAATAATGATAAAGATCTTAGGAGTTACAAACATCATTTTCCCATTTAGGAATGTAAACAGTTTAACCTTATTAACTGCTTGTCATTTCTTATAGCACAATAAGGCTTTCCTTCAATTTTCAGTTCTTTATCAACACAGAAAGAGCTGCTATAAATGTTTTTTTCTACAAATAGGTCCTATTCCTTTGTCTTTGTTTTCTTTAGGATATAGACCTAGTAGTTGTATTGCTGGTTCAAAGGGTATGCAAGCCCTTTAAACGTAGCCTTTTTAATACAACCCATTATAACCCTTTGAATGTAGTTCTAAATTATTCTCCATAGTGATTGAACCAGTTCACAACTTCATCAATAATGCATTAGTATTCCTATTTTTTTCTACATCCCCTCTAGCATTGTTACTTTTCTATTATGTTAGCCAATCTGATGGGTGTGGGGCAATATCTAGAGTTGTTTATATTTGTATTTTAATCAATAGTGATTTGGCCAATCACTTTAAGATAAAGCAAAACTTCTAGCATTGCCATGGAATCCACCATGGCCTTCTGATGAGAAATCAGCTTAAATAGTGTCACAATGCTCTTTTCAAACATCCATTTTTGTTTTCATTCTTTATGGTCACAGAAATCACCTTGATTTTGTTAACTGCCAGGTATGGCATTTTGTAGAAAGCCCAAATTATGATTTGGGGGCAAGCCTTCCTTCACACAGGACTCCACTTGCTTCAGTATAATAACCAGCATGGACATCATCTTAATACAGTTAATTCAGAGCCCTTCAGTGATTTGATCTTCTCACCATTCTGGAAACCTCTGGTATCCTACCTTTTTTCTAACTTTCTAAAACCTAATAATGAAATAACCTCCATTTTGTAATGAACTCCCCATTATTAAACATATTTGACCAGAGATCTGATGACTACTGTCAGGAATTCAATGAAAAGGATTTCTACTCTAAATAGCAATTTGGGCTACATGACATCAAACATGCTTTCCAAAATGAAGCTTGTATGATTCCTTTTCTCCCTCAGGCTCACCTCTTTGCAGATAAGCATTGTACAAATAGTACAATGATTGCTTTAAAAAAAAACGTATAATTACTGCATAGTTGTACGAACTTTTAAGTTCATCTGCTTCCTTAGTCTTGTGAAAGAATCTCCAATTTTTTATTCAACTCTGTTTTTTCTTCAAGAATGCTTGAAAGTCTTCTATTTCATTAGATGTCAATAGATCTGAAAAATCAATACTCAATTTTGCTGGATAAGGTATTCTTGATTGTAATCATAGTTCCTGTACCTTCCAGAATATTATATTCCAAATGCTCTGCTCCATTATTGTGGGAGTCCCTAAATCTTGTGTGAGCCTGCCTGAGACTCTAGAATATTGAATTCTTTCTTTCTAGCTTCTTGAAGTACTTTCTCTTCGACTTTGGAACTCTAGAATTTGGTGATAACATTGCTGGGAGTTTTTATTTTGGCATGTCTTTCAAGAGATTATTGGTGAATTCTTCCAATTTCTATTTTATCTTTTGGATATAAGACATTGGGACACTTTTCCTAGAAAATTTCCTGAACGGAATATCTAGGCTCTTTTTCTGAACTTGGGTTTCAGGAACTCTAATAATTCATAAATTAATTCTCCTTAATCCATTTTTCAGGTCAGTTGTTCTTTTTCCAATGAAATATTGCATTTTCTTCTATTTTTTCCCATTTATTGTTTTATTTTTTCTTGATGTCTCAAGAACTCATTCATTTCCACTTGCCCAATTGTAATTTTTGAGGAATTGTTTTCTTGACTGAGATTTCATACCTTTTTTTTTTTTCAATTTGGCCAATTCTTCTTTTTTAAGGGGTTCTTTTTCTTCAATGATTTTTTTGCCCTCTGGTAAAAGTTAGACCAATTTTATTTTTACAATTCTATTTTATTCAGTGTTTTGTACCTTTTTTGATCAAGCTATTAATTTTCTTTTTTTCTTAATTTTCTTGCATCATTCTCATTACCATTACTAAATTTTCCTCTTACCACTCTCTTCTTTTTCTTTAACTAATATAAAAAATACTTATTGGGCTTGGGACATACAAACATTTTTCTTTGAGGCTTTTTTTTGGTAGCTGTTTTCACATCATTATCTCCTTCTGATTTTATGTGTTGGTCATCTCTAGTTACATAATTGCATTTTTATGGAAATGTCAAATCATTCCACTGTCTTTGCCAAGCAAACCTCAAATGAGTAGCATAAAGTCGGACATGACTAAGAAATAAATGAACAGCAACAATATTAAGAGCCTTTCCAAAAGGGTCACTGAAAATCTGGTGGACCTTCTATGGAGAAATTTTTGAAGTCTGTATACAGGAAGTGGAATAGATGCCTAGGTTTGGCTGAGTTAGCCATGCTGTTGAGATTACAGGCTCATTGAAACACCCACATATGTCTTCTGCCTATTGAGAAGTGGATCATGGAGAAACCAAACAAATAAAAAAAACAAACTAGCCCTCACCTTAAGCTCTAGGAACCTTCATTTCCCAGTGCAAGTGAAAGGAGCTATTTCTAAATGCTCTGCTTCTTATTTGGATGTAAAATGTAGAAGGGGAAATAGAAACTTACTTGGTGGCTTATTTATTCATTTAAGTAGCAGGGGAATAAACACAATCAAACAACCTTTAAATATCCCTTCCAGCCCTATGATTCTTTTAAGATCTGATTATCAGAAGCAGGGAGAGGTAGAGTTCCAGATACTTGGAAGACACTTATCCTGTTGTAAAAAGCAGACTTTTCTGACATTAAGATATGATAAAAACTCCTCCAGGAAATATTTGGCAGTCTAAGAGAACTGACTTTGGGATTAGTCAGGATTATCTGTTCTGCAGTATTATTCCCTGGACTTAAGTATTTGGCTTTATAATTTAAAAAAAAAAAAACCTCATGTTATTCCATGATTCCACAGATAAATAGAATGTGATTCTCATAAGTCAGAATCTATACAAAGATGGTAAAATCATAAAATTGGTTCCAAACCATTCTTGAAAGGGTTAACTACAAAGAAATACAGTAGCCACATCCAGGATGGCATCTTCAAAATAATTTTAAAATATTTAATCTTAGTCATGATTGAAATAGGTTTAAAGAAAGAACCTGGGAATAAATCTATCAGGTATTATTATACCATGGAAAGAATGCTGTATCTGAGATACAGGAAGTATACTGGAATCTTCACTAAATTATTTATTGTCTATATGACCTTCAGCCAGTCACTTAACCTCTTGAGGACTCAGTTTCCTCATCTATAAAATGATGGGGCACTCTATCTAGGATACTTTTCAGCTCAAAATCTTTAATCATATGATGCTTTGATAGAGGCAACATGGTATACATAAAATGTAGAGAGAACCTGATTTTGGAGCCAGAAAGGAGGAATTCAAGTCCTGTCTCTTGCACTGACTATGTGACATTTATTAAGACACTTCAGCTTTCTGTGTTCTAAGTGACTCTACAAATGTAAGCTGCTGGCAAGTGAGCAACCTCCATTGACAAAAGGAGGTTTGTTACCTGGGGGCATCCTATGCCAAAGAAATCACAGCAAATAACACTATCCTTAGCCTTACTCCCACCCTTATCCCTATGGTCCTAGAAATTGGATAGAAAACAATATAATTCCTATGCTAAGTAATGACAAAAGGATTTGAAAAAGTGAATGGCAGTAAATTCAAGAAAAAAAGGATGGGTAGAAATTTGATCCTGAAAAAGAAGTACACATGTTGAAAACTCAGGAACAAACAACACTTTTGACAGTCTTTGAGTGAGTTTATGAGCACAAACTACGGCAAGGTTGCTGTTCTGAACTTGTCTTTGCCCCTTACCTTGCTGGAGGGGCCAGAAGTTCATCAGAGCTCCTGTTTTAATTATCTCTGAATATAGTAGTTACACAGATAACACTTCTGCCTAGAATTTGGGAAAGAAAAGGATGACAAGGAGAGCTAGCTTGTGGTTTTGCTTTTGTAAAGGATGTAGGTGACATATATAGAAGTGAGACTGCGGTGTAGGAACCATACTGTGAAAATAAATGCAATTTCATGGTACTTTTCCTCACAATTCTAACTTATGGAAAGCCTATTAAAAGTTAAGTTGGCATAGCACTGCACACATTTCTGACTATCCTGAAGTGAACATTTTTCCCACATTTGATTTCATATTTTTTCCAAACTGATTAAAATCTTCTGGCAAATCCAGCAATTTTGGGGAAAAAATTTGTACATCTTGAAGGACACTATTTTGAATAATGAATCAGGATGAAAATGACAAGTAAGTAAAGTAGACATTATCTGACTTGAAAAAATGATGGCTCAGGATATCTGGGGAATAGATTTGCCATATTTCTGTGTATCTCTTGCATTTACAGCAGTGACAGCAGATATTGAGAGTTGTTGGGGAGACATAGTGTTAACTAATAACTCATAAAAAAACCTCACAAAGGTTGTGAAACACATCAAAGAAATTATATAAATCAGTTCATGATTTAGTCTTTCTTTAAGTCCACTGGAGTCAAACTTCAAGGTGATCTGCAGGTCAGTACATGCACTAAAATTGCATATATGGAGTTAATTTTTCAGAGTTAAAAATATACATGTTGAAAAAAATCACATGGACACCAAGGTATCATACTCACATAGAAAATGACTCAGAGTAAGAACAAAAGCACATTTTTAACAAGAAAAATGTGCATATTTATTAATATTCATTTATAATTGATGCCTATGTATGCATATGTATGAATACCTATGTATTATGATACATTTATATGCATACATGTGCATATGTGTATACATGATATCGCAAAAGGTCAGTCCATTTTCAGACTTAAGTCACTGAAAACAGTACTGATATATATGGGTATAAAATATGCACATACACAAATATATATATAATCAAATATATTAAACACATAAATGTATTTAAGTACACATATATGTGTGTGTGTAATATGGATTTATGTATATAGAAATATTTACATATTAAAGTATATCCATGTATAATGAACAAGAATGTTGCCTTGGATAGATTACCACATGATTTTTCCATACTTAGAAGAAAATCAAGGAAATGGATTTAAAGAACATTTCTACATAATGGACAGATTTGTTAGCAGGTATTATAATCAAAGTGCACACTATGTATAACTTTGATTTAGGGGAAGAAAAACTCTTATTTTGTGAAATAAAAAATAGATTTTGAAATTTTTATTTTAAAGTATTGTCTTCCTAGTTATTCTAGTTTACTTGAAACCTAAAAGCTACTTGAATGGAGAGTTTGTTGTCAAATTTATATTTCTATCTTCTCCTATGTACAGCAGAATGAACTCACTTATTAGGAATTTAAAATTTAAGGGATGAATTAAGTTGAACACAGTCAGTCATTATTTTGTATTCATCTGTTCCAATGTAGGTAGATCATTGGCACTGGTGAATGTTGCTGTAGTATTGCCCCTCTGTACCTGCTAAATGAAGCTCCTAGTGTGATTTGACTCATATTCAAGCTCTCATTAGGTCTGTAGGTTTTGACCTTTATAAGCCTACTCAATTGATAGTAAAGCTACTTGATAAAAATTGATTTAAAGAAAGGGGAAAATAATCTATGACCTTGCACTTTCGTACAGAGGATAGAACAGTAGATCTGGTCAGAAGACCTGAGTTTGGATCCTGACTGGATGTGCCATTTAATTCATACAAGATCTGGGAAAAGGAAAGGAAATATGTCCTCACCATAGCATGAATAAGAAATTGAGGTCTAGTTGTTTTAGCTTGGGAAAAAAATATTTCAAAAGAGAGATTTAACAGATGTTTGGAGCTTTTAATAAGTGGGTAGAGATGTGTATCTGATTCAAAAACAATTGTCTTCTAAGGCTCTTTAAGGCTGCAAAAGCAAGCACCCCAACATTCACAGGAGGGCCTGCTATCACTGTTTCTTAGATATGCATTTCTAAAAGGAAATCACATGTATATCATTCACTTAGTTCAAGGGAAAAAGTTAGCACCCTGAACTTCAGAGAAAATATAGAGAAATCAAGATCAATAGACAGTTCTTCCAGCTGCCTGAGAATAAGCAATATATACACCATAGATCAAAAGACAGATCCAACTGTTTGACCATATATACATAGTTACCAGATTGAGAAACATCAACATCTGGGTTTTCAAAGCCAGGGGCTCCTTAGTGGCTGCCCAGAGTCTCATCTGGCCAAAATAACACTTCCAATGAGTAAGCCTCAAAGGAAAACCTCAACTCAGAGTATTTATACCTTTTTCAGAGCCAGAGGATATCATAACCCTTGAGAACCCAGCGCCTCATTAGAAAATTAAACAAAAAGTATGGGCCTTCCCTAATCAAGTTTTCTGTAATGGGAAGGCCAACTAATGAGTGGGGAAGATCTTCCCATTAAGAAGCAAAATTAAATTAACAAATAAGTAAAAAGACATTTCCAATACAAAGGTTCAAAAATTTGACATCCTAACCACTGAAAATAAAATCAACAGCAGCTAGTATACAGAAGAGAGATAATTATTGGATATCTAATATACAGTAGCATAAATACTGCCCAGTGGCAGCATAATATAGATAATGATCTAGCTAAAGGCATTCTATATGTCCGAGGCACATAGACCAAAAAGCAGCAGTAACATGATCACAACATCCTCCAAAAGGGGCTTAGTATGAAAAACATAAATTATCTTGGCTATAAATTGTTTTCCATGTCTATGCTACCTCTCATGGAAATACTTTTCTCTGTAAGTATTCCTCTTCCCAGGCATTCTTCTTATGCTTTTTTCTCTCTGCCTATCTTTTCACAAATAAATGTAAAATATTAGATAAATTAGTTTTGTACATTATCCACATTAAATGGCACAGTAAGAGAAGTTACAAAGAACCTAGACAACCTTAGACATTAGGGCATATTCCTCAAACATTCTCACATCACTGGGAAGAGAGGAAATATACATAATGTACATGTGTGTCTAAATAGTATTCACAAGGTAGACATGTAAGTGGAAAATTTGCATGCTTCAACACATGTAATATATATGTTTATCTACACGTGTGAAAAACTGAAACAGAACCAAGAGAGTTGCACACTGAACTTAACAAAAGAATAGATTGGGCTGTACTGCATTTGGAAAGTGTGAAAGTTTATTTGAATGACCCCAGAGTTCTCTTTGCAACAAATGTCCATTAAAAATATATTCTTTTGGTGGTGTTTTAGGATCACAAGTCACTATAGTTTGCAATGAATTGTACCTAGTAGATATGAATAGGAAGCAACACATAACAAATAAGGAACTTCAAAAAGAAATTGGAGGAAAGATCATCATTAAAGGAATGTGAGAATAGAAATGATGGTTGGATCACATGGTGAGAAGAGTGAGGAATAGACATTGGACCACTCTGTACTCTACTTGTATCCTCATGATGGCAAGGAAAAGTGAAATTGATACCAGTTATTTGGGTTGACCCCTTTGAAGAACTTTGGGGAGAACATGGACAAGAGTCAAATAGGATATGTAGGGATGAATGAGTTGATTTCCAATTTTTAAATGGAATATTCACACTAATATGACCACAGAGATAATCTACATTTGGAAGTCATTTTAATTAAATTACTCTTTCAAGATTTTGAACAGATGTTGTTCTATTTCTCCTCAAGATGGTTGCACAAAAAGATACAGAAAACCTAAGCTCTTTAACAATGACTCTAACAAGGTTTGTTTGTTTTTTTTTCTAAAAGATCACCAAACTGAAAAACTATTTTTAAAATCCAGGGAGAAACTATCATTAAATACATTATCCAAGCCTAGCTAAGAACAAAGAAATAAAAAATTTGTGAGTACTAATTTGAAATGAAAGGGAAAAATTATTCTTCAAAATGTAATTAAATTAAGATATCATTTCACTACATATACATATGGAAGCACTGACATCAAGAAACTCCACATTGATTGTGAAATCTTTCATAAGTGGCAAGGAGCTGTAAAACTCCACTAATGACCACCTTACCAAGAATCTTACTGGTACAGAACTCTACACATTGTCTTGGCTTCTTTGTGTTTTTTTGAAGTACTTTTGGAAAGCATTTGTTCTGCTTTCTCAATGGACTTGCCTTTTGGATTCCATTGTGCCTTTGCAAAGTGCATTTTTACAGCAAAAAATACTGCCTTGCATAATTACATTGACTGTATTTCTTTGTAATATACTTACACTCTAAAGCTGAATGTGTGAAGACATATGAGTGGTTCTTTTGTTATTTCTTTTTATTCAATGGTAATAGACTGTGGAAACTGGGTGAATGGAAAATTTTAAATGGAGAAATATATATCATATATTTATTTATTTATTAGAAATGTATTAATTATAGAAGAATATTCAAAATAATTGAAAATAATTGACCTAGAAATCTCTATATCCAAAATCCTATATAAGAAATTTTGGATGCTGAAAAATCCCTAGAGTCATAGAGATGGAGAGGAATGTTTCATGCACTGAGTTCTGCCTCCACTGCCAGAAAAGTATTAGCAAAGTCATATTCTAAAAAAAGCACAAGATTAAAAGAGCCACCATCTTTTTGTTGACAGAAATCATTGCTGGAAGAGATTTCCTATCTCCCTTTCATTTGGGGACTTTTTCTTCACTCTGTCAAGCAAAAAAAAAAATAAAACACAATAAAATTGCAACAATAATTTATTCTTTTGCTACCTATTGAAATCAAGATGTAGGACCAAAAAAGATTAATGGAAAAAAATTATTTTGCCAGAGGATTCACTCATGGGATCTAAAAGAAAGATTGACATTTTTTTTGTCCCCAAAAGTATAGAGAAAGTGGAGATAAAGCAGTTTTATATGGATTCAGAGACTATATTATATACTCTCTTAATGAAATTATTTCAATAGTCGCCTACTTCTCCTTACAACCACTTTCTCCTCTATAAAACTGATCCTTCATATACTTGCCAAATGATATTTCAAAAGCATAGCTCTGACCAACTTATTCCTTGTTCAGGAAGTCTCAATACCTCTGCATTGTCTCCAGAGTAAAATACAAGTTCTTGTAGTTGGCATTTAAACTATGCATGATCTGAATCTACAATATCTTCCAGTTAATTACAGATTATGCCTTCTTACTCATTCTGTTCCAGTTGGACTGGTCTATTTGCTGCACCCTGTACATATTATTCAACCTTCCATTTCTATTGACTTTTAGAAGCTTACATGGGGAAAAGAACAATGACCTGAGTCCTGAACACCTAAGATCAAATCCAGGTTGAGAAACTTACAAGCCATATGATACTGGGCAAATCATTTAATCTCTCTTTGCCTTGTTTTATTCACTTGCAAAGTGGAGATAACAAAAGTACTTATGTAACTATGTTGTTGTGAAAGTCAAATAAAATAATGCTTGTAAAATGCTTTGCAAATCTTAAAGAGTTATGATTTGGTAGTTACTACAGCTGCCTCTCAGGACTCCTAAATCAGTGAGTCAGTTAGTCAGTATGCTTTTATTAAGTGTTATTACATGCTAGACACTGTGTAAAGTCAAAAGATACTCCTTGCCCTCAGAAAGCTTATAGTCCAATGAAGGCAACAACATAAAAACAATTATAGGCAAACACTTTATATATAGGTAAAACTTGAAACAATTGACGGAGCTTATGTACTAGTATTAAGAGGGATCAGAACCTTTCTGTAGAATCTAGGGTTTTACAGAGGGACTTGAAGGAAACCAGGGAAGTCAAAATGTGGAGGTGAGTAGACAGACTATTCCAAGCAGGGTGGATCACCAACGAAAATTCCCCAAATTGAGAGATGGAGTTCCTTGGGCAAAGAGTCCAGTGTCATTGAATGGCAGACTACATGAGGCTGACTACAGGGGAAGAAGATTGGGAGACTTGGAAATGGCAAGGATTAGGAAGAACTTTGAATGTCAAATAGAGAGTTTTATATTTTATCATGGAATGATAAGGAGACACTCACTTTGAATTATGGAGTGACATGGTTGTGCCTGAATTTGTGAAGTTTGACAGTTGAATAGAGAATACTGTTGGAAGAGTTTTAAGTAGAAAGATCAACTGGTCAGCTAGTTCAATAGTCTAGATATGAAGCAATGAAGACTTATGCCAGAGCGAAAGTAATATCGCTTACAATCTGGCAACACACTGGTTAGGAAGATGACAGTACCTGTGAGTCTAGGCGATCAAAAGGATGATGATATAGAGAAGTTTGGAAGTGGGAAGATTTTGGAGGTGGTGGTGTAGAGGTGGAGACGGTGAGTGCAGTAATAGATAAAATTGAATTCAAGATGTCTATAGGAATCAAATTTGAGATGTCTAGCAGATATACAACAGAATATAAGAGACTGGAAGTAAGAATAAAGATTATGGCCAGATAAAATAGCTTTAAGAATCATTAGCATATAATATGAGAAAAAAGGAAAATGATAAATGTTAGAACAGGGCCATTGATGATGGAATTATAAACTGATCCAATCATTCCGAATAACAATATGAAACTGTCCAAAGAGCTATAAAACTGTTCTTACCCTTTCAGACAGCAATAGCATATCTATGTCTATATCCCAAAGACATCCAAAAGGGAGTGGGAGGAAGGACCTATTTGTACAAAAATGATTATACAAGCTCTTTTTCTGGTTGATAAGATTTGGAAATCAAGAGGATGACCATCAATTGAGGAATGACTAAACAAGCTATGATATGTAATTTGAAAGAATATTACTGTGCTATAAAAAATGATATGCAACATGAATTCAGAAAAACCTGGAAGGACTTATATGAACTGATGCAAAGTGAAGTGAGCAGAACCAGGAGAATATCATATATATTAATGGCAAAATTGCACATTGAAGTCCTGTGAATGACTAAGCTATGCTTATCAATATAATGATCCAAGACAATCCCAAAGGACTCATGATGAAGGATGCTGTCTGCGTCCAGAGAAAGAATTGATAATTCCTTCATAGACAGAAGTACTTTCTTCCTTCATTTTTTCCATGCTTCTTTTTTCTCTTCCTTTCTTTTCTTACTTCTTTTTTCCCTTTTTAAATTAAATTTTTTTGGACATAATGACTAATATGGAAATATACTTGTGTGAACTATATCAAGTTTCTTACCACCTCAGAGAGGAGGGGGGAGAGAGGGAGGAAAAGACAGAATTTGGAACTCAAACATTTAAAAATGTTAAAATTGTTTTAAAATTTAATTGGGGAAAATACTATATAATCATATATTACATGTTATATATTCTTGTGAAATACACATATATTGTATATTCATATATATGTGTGTATATATATATATGTTAATCATATGACCTGATGAGATTACCAAGTGAAGTATGTGCAGAAACAGAAGAGAAGAGGAACCAAGATAAAGCCCTAGATGAAAATTCTGAAAAGGAAAATGAGGAGGAATCAGAAAGATTAGAGAAACATGAAAAAACAATCTCAACATAATCAAGAGAAAAGAAAATACCTAGGAGAGCAGGATGTTTGAGATTGTCAGCGGATGTAGGGAGGTCAAGAAGGATAAAAGCAGAGAAAGGGTAATGAGATTTGGTAACGATGAGAACATTGATAACAATGGAGAGAGTTGTTTTGTTGAATTGTGAGGTTGGAAGCCATACTGCATAGAGCTTCAAAGAGAAGTGGGGAGAGCAGAGGTAATGGATTATAGATGGTCTTCCAAACAGTCTAACAACAAAAAGGAGAGCTGGAGGATGAAAACTAGTGAAGATGAATGGATCAAGTGGTTTTTTTTGAAGATAGGGAAAATATTGACATGTAGTAGGGATTAGAGAAGCAGACAGAGATAATTAGATAACTGAGAGTGGGGATGATAGGACAATCGACTATAGAATACAGGTTGGGATGAGGTACCTTGTTCATGTAGAGAGGTTTGCCCTGGCAAAAGCACAACCTCCATATGTGAGATGTAGGTGAAGGAGGAGAAAATTTCAGAAAGCATCAGCGTGAGACTGGATATGGAGGGGAGAAGATGGAGCTCTCAGAGAAAGAAAGAATGATTTTTTCTCAATGAAGTATGTCAAATTTCTCAGCTCAAAGGATGGGAAAGGAGAATTGTGGGAGAACAAAGGAAGAATGAAAAGTTTTGGAAAAGTTGTTATGGTAAATAGAATAGTGAGCCAATATTGGAAGCCTAAAAGGATTCAATTATATAACATAAATTTGCAATGGATTCAGTCAGTATGCATTCAAAATATTCATCACTTTTATTCAGCAGGATGTTAGTAGGAGTAAACCAACTAACCTGTTAGCCAAATGACATCACTATGAGAGGGCTTTGTTACTCTCCTTAGTTTTTAGTGTTTCTTTCTAACTGAAATTATTTTATATTTATGCTTAGTATACTTTTCATTTACCTATCTGTATAAATATAATTTTAGAAAGAAAGAAATATAAGCTTATTTATGATAGAGATTACTTTTACCAATCTTCATATCCCTAGTGGAGGCAAGTTGCTTGATTCTTAGTAGACATTTAATGGTTACTGAATTGAATTGAACTAAACCGAAAGAAACTGTGGTGGGTGCTAAGGATTCAGAAAAAAAGGAAAAACTCCTTTGTTCATAAGACCTTCATATTCTAAAGAGAGAATAGCTGAAATTTTTTTATCATTTATTTCTTCAAATGTTTCAGGAAGAAGCAATGAAAAATACTAATATGTACCTATCTCTGGCCAATAAAATATAATAGTTCATAAAGGACTTTTAGTGAGAAGTGACTATTCCATTTTAGAGTTTGTCCTCCAAAAGACAGTAATAGTGATAGGACTTTGGACTTTTGCCTTAGATTTTGGAAGAGCTAATTTCAAAGACTTCAGTGGAAAGATAAATAGGAAACTACATTCAATAAAGCTAGAGGCAAAATTACCCCCATGAATGATGAGAAGTTCTCAAGAGTCAAATTCTGCTGGTGTTCAACCTGGAAAACAAGGAGTTGTCTTAATAGGATGGTAGAATTGTATGGGAACCTCATCAAAAAACAAAGTCGTTTTTTTTTTCACTCTAGTTATTTCAATTTCCCTTCAGTTTGAAAATCCCTTTATGCAAAAAAAAAAATTAAGCAAAAACACCTCATACAGTAACTGACTCTGATGAGACAGTACTCTCTTCTAGTGGTCTTCTACCTCTCTCTGTTGAGGTGGAACATATGCTGGATTATTGATTATCCAAAAGCTTCATTGCTTTTTGAAACCTCAGAGTTCATTCCCTTTTCATTTTCTTTTCATTTACACTGTTATATATCTTTATGTATATCATTATATTTTGTATGCATGTACAGAATATATACATATTGTGCATGATTCTACTTATTTCACTGGACCTCAGTTAGTAGAAGTATCCCTCTGTTTCCCTGAAGTACTCCTATTCATCATTTCATAATTCACAATCATATTTCCATTACAAATTAAATGTCCCTCAACTGGTGAAGAGCTACATGAATTATGGCACAAAAATGTAATAGAATATCATCTATTTTGAAAGAAACCACAAACATGATGAATACAGAGAAATATAAGAAGAATTATTTGAACTGATGCAAAATGAAGTGAATAGAAATGACAGAAAAATGTACATGTATGTACACTATTCTTGTGTAGGATATATAGTGTGAATATTTTAGCATATATAACTATACATCATTTTGCATCTCTAATATATTAATGCTATTAATATTTCAATTACTATGCATGATATTTTGTATTATGTTGAATAATGTATATATTGTTATGATCTTTACCCACAAATCAGGCTCACAGATGTTATCCTCAACACACATGTTTGTAAGCATAAGTATAGGCACACATATGTATAGATTTGTATATGTGTGTCTTATATGCACATACACACGTACATATATGCACAATATACATTTGCATGTGCATGTATTGTGTGCACACATACATATGTGATATAAACATGTATGCATATGTGCATGTGTACAAACACATCATTTGTATTTACACAGACATATGTGTATGGATATATGCACTCAAGCTTATGTATATATACATATATATGCATTACATATATTTCCATGTATTCATTTATGTCATACATCTCTGTACACAAATATAAGTATACATAATGAATATAACAATATTGACATAAAAATTTTTGTTAATATTTTACATTTTCCCTATGGAATTGCTGAGAAAAGACATGGGTATGATTTTCATCATTTTATTGCATAACTGAAAGGTAACATCCAGAGCAATTGAACCATTTTATAATCCATTAGTGTGCCTTTCTTTGCATTTTCCCTGAATAAAAAGGGAGTCGTCTCATCTTATGTCTTCTAAGAAAGATTGTATAAATCTACATGAAACCCCAAGAACTGTTTGCATTTGAATTTATTCTACTATTAGCGATGTGGAGGTATTTGATCTTGTAGATTCTCTTTGAAGTATGAATTAGATTTGGCTAATCAACAGATAGCTGCTTTCAACTCTGAAATTCTATGATTTGGGGATAAAAGAAGAGCATCCAAGTATTTGAAGGCTTATCATTTGCAAGATAGTATAGTGGTATCAAACTAGAATCAATGTCTGAGAGTCTCTGACAGACCGATATCACCCTGAGTAGAGAAAAAAATACAAATGAGGACTTAGAACTGTCCAAAATAGAATCAGTAAGTTACCTATGGAGGTAGTGAGTTTCCCCTACCTAAAGGTCTTTTAAAAAGAGTCTGTAATAAGAAGAAACTCCTCTTGGGTTAAGAGACTTGACAGGTATCAAATTCAAGATGAGAAATGATTAGGCTATGAGCTTCTTTTAAGTGGAGGCTTTGAGGGGAATTTTTTGCTTTGCTTTCCACTCATACAATCAGAGGGGCAGAGACTATTGATGGTACCAAAGAGGTGTGAATACCAAAGATGATGCAATCTCCACAATGAATTTCTGGAAGTTGAGCTTACTGCTTGGCATATCATCAGTGTTTAATAAAAGCTTATCCCCTTCCCTCCTTTCCTTCCAAGGATAACTGTTCACATTCTTCTGTAAATTCACATTTCTGACCACCGTGCCTTCTTGCAAATCTTTCTATAAGGCCTTTAAGAAAGGTCAGAGAAAGTTAAATATCACTGCTACTCTCCCCAAAATTCAAAGAACAGGAGTAAAGTCAAGCTCTTCTGAAGTACCCCACCCTAACAAAGGAGATTTTAATATTGCCTATCCTAAATACTTCTTAATCTTTACAGGATTTCTCATCATAGGTTTACGCAATTCCAGTCATCAACCCATTGGTAAGAGAATCTGACTGATAGATACTTCCTTTAGCTTAAATTTTTAAAAGCCTGAATAATAAAATCATAGTTTGTTTCAATAAAGAGTGGAGCAGGGAAGAGCCCTCAAATATCTGTTTTAAAAAATGATTCAGTTAGAAGGACATGTAAGGAATATTATAATCACTTGAAGGAACATTTGAAGGAAGGATATTGCGTTTGCTTGGCACAGTGATACCTTGTCAGCATACCAGGGAGGCAGAACAAAAGGTTCTCCAGAGGGCTGAAGCAGCAAAAGCATTCCACTTTTGACTTTAAAAGATGAGATTTTCGGTTAAATGTGGGGATCCATAGTATATGCATGTTCGTAGATTTGACACTGATCATCAATGATGAAACAGGAGTTGGTAGTAAATTACATTCAGTTTTGAACTACCAGAGCGGAAAGAAGATCTAAGATCAGCAATCTGAAAGAATTTAAATTATTACTAGATCTGAAAACATTTTAAAAGGTAGGGGGAAAATTCCATTAAATTGACTTTGTGATTTGGAAAAGAAAAGGAGATTTCTCTCCTTTAGGTGACAGATGAATTGGATTCAGGGCAAGCTGGGTTATCTGATGTGCTTTGCCTAGCCACCTTCATGATTCTGATATTGGTTTTGGTGAAAACAAACAGTAACGAAAAATACAGGGAGTGTTTTTTGTTTTGTTGTGTTTAGGAAATTATCTGAGATGATATGACATAGAGCACTTATTTTTTTGACTTTTTTGGTAGATTGTGCTGTATTTTTTCAAATTACACATAAAAAGAGTTTTCAACATTTATTTTTATAAGATTGTGGGTTTCACTTTTTCTTCCCTCCCCAAGATGTCAGGCAATATGATAGATTTTATGTATGTGCAATTATGTAAATTATATTTCCACATTAGCAAAGTTTTAAAAGAGGAAACAAAACAAAAGATAAAGACCATAGAAAACAGAAAACAAAACAAAAGTGAAAATAGTATGCTTATTTGGATATCATAGTTCTTTCTCTGGATATGGATAGCATTTTCCATCATGAGTCTTTTGGAAATGTCTTAGATGATTGCATTGCTGAGAAGAGCTAAGTCAGTAATAGTTGATCCTTATGCAACATTGCAGTTACTATGTATAAAGTTCTCTTGGTTCTTCTCACTTTACCCAGCATCAGTTAATATAAGTCTTTCCAGGTTTTTCTGAAATCAACTTGCTCATCATTTCCTATGGGAATAATAGCATCCCACGAGTTGTTCCACCATTCCCCAGATGATAAGTATTCCCTCAGTTTCAAATTCTTTGCCACCACAAAAAGAGCTACTAGAAATATTTTTGTTCACATAGATCCTTTCTCCCTTTTCATGATCTCTTTGAGATACAGATCTAGCGGTGGTATTGCTGGATCAAAGAGTATGCTCAGTGTGATTGCTCTTTGAACATAGTTCCAAATTGATAGAGCACTGATTTCTAAGAAGGTTTGGATTCGAATCCTGGCTCTGTTACTCACTCTTTCTGTGACTTTGAGGAAGTTACTTCTCTAACCCAACAGTACTTCTCTAACTCATCAGTGATATGAAGAGGATAAACTAGATAGATAGATAGATAGATAGATAGATAGATAGATAGATAGATAGATAGATAGATAGATGATAGACCAACACATAGACATAGATATAGACATTAGTATGGATATGAATACAAGGGCAGCTAAGTGGCATAGTGGAGAGAAGACTGGGCCTAAAGTCAGGAACACTCATCTTTCTGAGTTCAAATTTGGCCTCGGACACTTGCTAGCCATGTTATCACAGGCAAATCAGTTAACCTTGTGTGCCTGTTTCTTCCTCTGTAAAAGGAGCTGGAGGATGAAATTGTAAACAGCTCTAGTATCTTTGCCAGCAAAAACCTAAAGGGGGTCACAAAGACTCAGGTATGACTAAACAGCAGCAATATACTTTTACAGATGAGGAAACTGAGGCAAACAGGTTAAGTGACTTTCCCAGAGTCACACGACTAGTCAATGTCTGAAGCCAGATTCACACTCAGGAATATGAATCTTTCTGGCTCCAGGTCCAGTGCTTTAACCACTGCATCGCCTACCTGCTATAAGTAGATGATAGATAGATAGATAGATAGATAGATAGATAGATAGATAGATAGATAGATAGATAGATAGAGAGAGAGATAGAGAGAGAGATAGAGAGATAGATAGATATAGATGTAGATATAGTTATATATGGTGATATATATTATATATATCATATATTATGTGTATATTTATTGAGGTATTGTATGGGTATAGTTATATAGGTATTATAAATTTATGCATTTATTTATTTAAATTGTATCCATTTTATTATCCATAATTCTACATTTTCTATGTTCTAAGGAAAAAATAGTGGCAACAACAATAACAGCATGGGAAAAGGAAACAAATATTTATTAAGCATCTAGTATGTTCATTTCATCTGTTCCTCACAACAACCCTAGAAGACAGGAGCTACTTATATTCCTATTTTACATTTGAGGAAACTGTGGCAGAGAGAAGATAAGTAACTTGCCCATGGTCACATAGCTAATAAGTGTCTAAGTCTGGATTTACCTCCATTCTTCCTGACTCTGAGTCCAGAGCTCCATCTACTGAGCCACCTAATAAACACCAAAGATTACTTTGGACTTAGAAGTGTATCTGTGATTTAAAACATTTACTCAGAGAAGTGATATGCAGTTGAGAGGATGCCGAATATGGAGTTAGGAGGACCTGGGTTCAAATCCAAACTATGCCATTTTCTACTTGTGTCATTCAGGGCAGGTCACTGAGCTTTAACTGGAATTACTTCTTCATCTGTATGTACACTAAGGCTCAGTGCCCATTTGTGTTGTATATACATGTATTCATATAAAGCCCACACAATAAAATATAAACTCTGTTAAATATGTATATGCACATAGCCATAATGAATGTTATGTATATACATGTATACACACATAGGCATGTATATAGGTATACTTATATACTCCTCATTGGCATAGATAGTGGAGTTGGACTCGATAGCTATCTATATATCTAGAAATATGTACAGTGGACAAAATTCTGTACAAGGGATAAAAAGGTGAAAAACAATATAGCACTGTGTTATCGGGGGCTTGAAATATCCCCAGAAGATGTTTAAGGGTGAAGGGACCCAGAACTTTTATTTCACCTATATAGGAATTTCTGGTTTAGGAATTCCTTCCATCAATATGGAAAGTTATTTTAACACTGAGAAGAAATAGGACTCTGAAACTGACATCTTAGTTGATTAGAATTTCCTACAAACCACTTGTAACTATGTAGCCTTAGGTAAGTTATTCCACCTCTCAGAACCTTAGTTTCCTAATTGAGAAAATAATAGAGTTTGATTAGAAGACCTCTAAATTGCTTTCAATATCAAAATTTCCACTCACTCTAACCTCACACACCCAATCTTTGGCCAAAGAGGTTATTCTTACTATGGTAACACCAAGTGGATACATCACCTTCTCTCCACTCACCCTGCCACTCCCCTAGTTTAGGCCCTCATCATGTCCCATCAGGAATATTCTAATACTCTTCTAACAGATCTCCTTAGCTCAAGTTTCTTCCCACTTCCATCTATCCGCTGCACAAAGACCAAAATGATTTTTTTCCAAAGAATTGGTCTAATGATGTCATCGCAATGCTCACTGAATTCCAATGGCATCATATTTGCTCTTGGAAAAAAACAGTCTGTTTAACATTTAAAGTTCTTCATGACCTGGTCCCATGCTACCAGAAAAAAAGTCTTTTAGAAATGATTTTTATTCTCCTCCATTTGCTATACACTATCTATTCTAGCCTGCTTATACTTCTTCAAGCAGGGCATTCCATATCTCAATTCTACACCTTTTCATTAGCTGTCTCTCATGTCTGAAATGGTGTGTACTCTCACCACGAATATTTAGCATCCCTGGTTTGCTTCAAGGTTCATCTCAAATTGCACCTTCTTCAGGAGCTACAAATACTACTGTTTTCCTTTCTCACTTTACCTTTATCTACTTTGTTTCTCTCTGTCTGTCTCTACATACACACACACATATAGGTATATGTGTGTTATATACATGTTATACATATATATGTATGTATGTCTATATGTGTGTATAACCATGTCACCAGTGTAAATCGTTCAATTATGGATGGGAAAAATTCCTTTTCTGATATAGCTGCCTGTGTAGGAGGGGCAGATTGGCAGCAGTCTCCTCTAATTCTCCAAAAGCTTGTAATCCTCTCTGCTCCAGAGCATTGGCACTTTTCCCCTTGAAATTCTATTAGAATCTATATGCCTGCTCAAACTCAGTTAATATAAAAGACACATATGACATACATACATATATGTATGCATACCTATCTTGTGTGTAACTAATTATTTATATATTGTCATTATTATTAGAATTTATATTTCCTTATATTTCTTGAAGTTTGAGATAGTTTTTTTTTCCATTCTTTAAATTTTCAGTTGCTTAACACAGTACTTGGCCCATTAAAAAAATGTAATAAATATGTGTTGAATGAATGAATGAATCTCTGATTTGTCCATGATCTGGTAGCAGGTAGATGTTAGCAAAAAGATTTAAATCCAAGTCTTCCTGGATCTGAAGTACTACAAGAGTGAATCCTCTTATCATTGCCTCTTACTAAAAGAATTATGATGTGTAAAATACAAATACAATATACAAGGTAAAATGGAAATTCCCCTAGGACAGAGTTTCTTGCTGTTTTTTATATCCTCAGGTCTTAATAAAATGCCAGTGAAATGGAATGAGTCAACAAGACATGTAGACAAGGTGCTTTAGGAAAACTAAAGGGAGGGACAGAAATTCCCTTTCACTTGGCAGGATCAGGGATAATTTTATGAAGGAAATGATACTTGCCCTTGATCTGGAGACAAGTGAGAACAAAGTGGATTCCAGGGTCTGGTGCTAGTGCATGCAATGCACAGGAACAGCAAAGTATGGGACAAGCCTGGGGAATCAATCACTCATTCAATCAATCAATGAGTATTTATTAAGTACTTATTATGTGCCAGACACTGAAAATACCAACAGAAAGAATGAAACAATCTCTATTTCAAAGGAGTTTACATTGAAATAAGAGAATTAGCAAATTCATATAAAGCCCACACAATAAAATATAAACTCTGTTAAATATGTATATGCACATAGCCATAATGAATGTTATGTATATACATGTATACACACATAGGCATGTATATAGGTATACTTATATACACATGCACATATATATGTGTGTATGTATGTATGTATGTACATGGGGGTACGTATGTTGCACACACCTATACATAGATAGATAGATGGATGGATGGATGGATGGATGGATGGATGGATGGATAGATGGATAGATGGATAGATAGATGGATAGATAGATGGATAGATAGATAGATAGATAGATAGATAGATAGATAGATAGATAGACAGACAGACAGACAGACAGATAGATAGATGGTAAATACAAGTTAGTTTGGGTGTGGGTTTTGTTGTGTACTTGCTCTTTAACTGTAGGCTGGCTGAGGAATAACTAGTAACCCTCTTTGATCTCTTCTTGTGAAATCACCAAGGCATGCTACTATATCAATTCATTATACAGAAACTATTATGGTCTAAAATCTCAATCAAGGATATTTTTAAGAGGAAAATACAAAAAAGGACAAAATTGGTTTCAGTTGTACCTCTATAGTTTTCCCCCAAGGAGAAAGAATCCATGTTGTAAAATAGCTCCTTACATCATCAAGTGTCAGGCATGTTAAAAAAGTACTTGCACTGAGAAAGAGATGATAATAAAGAATAAGAACACACATTTTAAAAACAGTATCAGAATTCCGTAGTCAGAAATCAACTTTGTCAATCAAAAAATTACTTATTTGCTTAATAAATTCCCAAGAGTAAGTGTTGAGGGGGGAAAATGATGTGTGTGCTATTTCAGAATATGTAATAAATTGATTGCCCACTAAATCTAGACATATCTCACAAATCACACTTTCAGATATATTATTAGTAGTAGTATCTAAAAAACAATGATATGTTTCTTAACTTAAAGGATGGCTCAAATTCCTGCCCTGGGTAGCTTTCTCTGTCTATCTCATAAAAACACCTACCTCCCTTCATTACCAGAATCAAACATTGCATCCCTTATTCCCTCTGTTCTTATCCAAACCCTGACACTGATCACTTGCTGCTCAGGCTGAATTAAAGCAAAGCAAAATATAATTTTTGCTTTTAAAAAGTTATAAAAACCATTTTGACCTTGCAAAATGTATTTTGATTTCGGGCACAAAGGACTGAAGCAATGGGTGATGACATTCTCCACAGCCAATCAGAATTTGCGTAGAGGTCTCTTCCTTTCTTTTCCTTATTCCTTCCTTCCCTTTCTCCCTCCCTCTGTTCCTTCTTTCTTTTCTTCCTTCCTTCCTTCCTTCCTTCCTTCCTTCCTTCCTTCCTTCCTTCCTTCCTTCCTTCTTTCATTCCTTCTTTCCTGTTATTAAGTTTTTTTTTTTTTTTACCAGCTGTGCTAAACACATATATTGGAGTAATGTAAATGACTGTCCTGATTCAAACAGTTATAAAATATTTGGTTTATTTATCTTTATTTATTTATTTTATTTATCTATTTCAGTCTTTGGATACAGGGTAAGCATATATATATATATATATATATCAGTGCTGGTTGAACCCTCTTGTCCTTTTTATGGGGATACATCCCAAAGTAGTGGCAGGTAGAACTGTGAAAGATACACTAAGGCTGAGGAGTCTCCAAATTTCCTTGGATGGCTGCTTTTTATAGGATCAGAGGGATTCTCAGGGCCATGTCACCAGTGTCAATCAGTCTGTTATTCATGGGGCAAAATTATTTCATGATATGACTGTCTATGTATCAGGGTCTCACTGGCAGCAACGTCCTCTAACTCTCCAAAGGCTTTCAATCCTTTGAACTCCACAGTCTAGGGACTTTCCCCCATGGAATCATATTGGAGTCACTGTGACTATTTAAAAGCTGGTAATGTCTTGGCTATGTTCTACCAGACTAGTAGCAGTGAATAGAATACTGGACTTGAAATAATGAAGAATTAAGTTTAAATCCAGCTCCACACAAATACTAGCTGTGTGACCATAAGCAAAGAGCTAAATCTCTGTCTCTTAGATTTCTGATCTGTGAAATTGCTATAATAAAAGCATCTACCTCACAAAGTTGCTATGAGGATCTTATGAGATAATATGTGTGATATTTTTTGTAAACTACAAAATGCTATATTAATGCCATTGGTTATTATTTGTAATACTATAAATGGGGATAATAATAGTATCTATCTACCTCACCAGTTGCTGTGTGGATCACATGAAATTAAGTATTTTGTAAATCTTACACTATACCAATGTCAGTGCTTTTTTTCAATTTATTTCATTTTCAATCCATGGAACAAAACAAATGTTTCCATGAGGCAGAACAATAAAGAAAGATGGTTACACATGAAATAGAAAATAAAATATTCTGTTCACTATCTGAAAATTCAGTGTTTTTTGTTTTCTTTTTTTTTTTTATAAATTATTACAATAGCCTTCACTCTCAAGGAACTCAATATCTAATTGCAGAAAACAATACACAACAGGCTGCTGAAAGAAGGTGGAGTCAGACAGTATAATGTAATGATGGATTTGAAACCTAGAAGATCAGTTGGTGGCAATTAAAGAGATAAATGGCACTTTCAGTTCTCTTTAAAGGGATGACATAGAAGGATAGTTTTTGCTCCTTTGGAAGGGTGTTATAGTCCTGCCTCTCCCAAGCCTCCTGCTCTATTCTTGTCTTCTGACTGCTATGGTGTAATACTTAGTGGTGTTTAAGGGAGACCCTCACTCCATAATGATTTGTCCCCTTAATTATGGCTATGGGGACTAAACTGGATGCAGGTCTGGTGGTGTGGAGTGGGGGTGGGGGAGAGTGCAGCACGGCTACTCCCAAGGTTCTTGGTTTCAGGGTCCTGGGACATCTTGATCACTTTCTGAGGGATGACATTGAAGACAGTTGTGGTGATGGTTTGACTTGACTGGCACCTATTGCCTCCTCTCTTTCCCTCAGCATATCTTGCTCCTTCAGCTAGGTTGACTTACCTGCCCTTCATGAGATCCTGACTTTTGTGGCAGTAAAAAGTTGAGAATCTTTGAAAATATTCCACACTTTTCCAGCTCATTTTATCCTTCCTTTTTAATTCTGGACTCAGCTCATTATCTCCCTACAGCATATGTCCACATTTTATACATGAACAGAATAGCTCAAATGTGCTCCTTGCCCAATTGAATGCCAAAATCTAGGCAATATGTACTTTTCATGGGCTTCATTTTTGAGGTATAAAAGGACTAAAGAATCTTCTGAAGGGCAATTGTGGTAGACTGTAATGCATTTGATTCTTGTCTTAGGAAGGACAATCTTACATGTAAACTATTGTTGCTCTAACTATCACATACCCTTCACTGAAAGAGTATACAGAAATAGGCAAAGGACAGTATCAGGGGAAGAAAATGTTGGGAAGAATGCCAATAAAGAAGGACAAGACAAAGTTAAGGAGAGCCTTATCTTGCTGAAAAAAGCATCAAAATTTAACTCAAAGAGATAAACTATATTTTTTCATCACAATGTCCTTCTATAATATTGCTCTGACCTAGAGAAGGGTTTGTCATTTAACTTTGAACTGTCATTCTGGGCAACTCCAAGTAAGCCTTCTGGTTGGTTTTTGCCTCTTGTATAACCCAGGGCTGGTGATATTAAAGTTCATAGTGACTGTCCACTGATGCAACTATTAAAGCAACTATTTACTCATACCATTTAACTTTGCAATAAACTTCACCTAGATTTCAATAGCATCTGTCAGAACCATTTCGTGTACCTCTGTCTAGACCAAACATAAACCTATAACTGGCTATACCAGTAAAAATGTGGATCATACTGAGGTGTGAAATGGAATAAATCTGTTACTATTTCTTTGACAATCTAATCTAAGCAGCAGTGCTAGTGATGCCACTCCATTTGGATGCAGTACTCAATTTACTACGTGAGAAAGTAACACTAATACTTAGAAAGTGGCTGGACCTGAACAAAAGAAATGGAGAAGTCTGAGCCATGGGAGAAATAGTTTTAAAGGCATTCAGAGACCAAATATAATGTTATTATAAAAGAGTGAATATTTCAAAAGAATGGAAATTACTGTTGATAGAACTACGGAAGTAAAAGTCAGCCATAAGATAGAGGCAATTCAAAACCCATATGCTTATTTGTGGGGTAGGGATTTATATTTTACTGATACCTTTTGTATTTTTCAGTATTTTAAGTTTCTCTCCACACTAAATCTTTCTTGTAAGAAAAAAAGAATTAATCAAAACCATCCAATGTATGAAAAATACCTGATAATATATGCAATATTTCACCTCCAATAAACTTCCACTTCTTTTACATGAGAAGATATTTTTCATTAGTTTTTCTCCACCACCTTTGTTACTTTTTTAGCTTTTCAAAGATTGCCCTCCTTTTTAGTGACCTTTTCATTTATGTCATTATATAAACTATCCTTATTTATTTGATTTTGCATCAGTTTGTGAAAATCTTCTATAATTCTCGGAATTCTTTATATTCACATTTCTCATCATACGTAATATTACATGTATCAGATTTGTACACCATATTTGTCAGTAATTTCTCAATAAATTAGTACCACTATATTTCTACACAGTTGTTGCTATCAACGCATTGCCAAATGTTATTGATATACATAAGAATATTTCCTCCCCTTGCCTTTGACCTCTTTGGGTATATGCCCAAAAGGATAGGGTAAATATTATAGTTAATTAATTTTCTTCCTAATTCCCAAATGATATTCAGTACATCTGGATGATATCATGTCTTCACCAAAATTGTATCAGATACTTGTCCTTGTCAATTCTCCATTGCTTCTGACAGAGAAAAAAATATGTTTCTCATGGTCATTCTTCAAGAAGACACAAATACTCTTCTGTTCAGATTTTTAACATAGGCCAGTGGCATGCCCACCTTTTTGATGGATTGATTATTGCTGGCAGTATTCAACAAATCACCATGGATATAAAATAGACACAAAGTATTATACCACAATGATTCTATTAAGCAATTCTCTAAGCAAGCGAAATGTTGAAAATAACAGGGAATGAAATAGGCAAATTACTACCAGTGTGACAGTAACACCATCCCATTTGTACATCAGCAATAAATGAATAAATTACATTTATTGGCATGAGTGGCAGAATTAATAGTAGACATTTGTGTTTCTATTTGACTTGGGAATGTGACAAATTTTGAGCAGAGGGAATAATTAAAGGGAGGCTAGAAAACAAATCAAAGATAAAACCAAAATATGAAAATGAACAAATAAAAACGGAAAAAATATAGCAACAATTTTGTGAAAAAGTAATAAACGTACTTTAATTATATATCAAAATTCTTATTTTAAGAATTTCATCCAAAACAACAAGACAAGTAGAATTAAATTTAGCTCTAAACTCAAAACTAAACTCTGCTCTTCTGGCAGAGGTGTGGGGGACAGAGATTATGTCGTGATAGTGAGTAGAGCTAACAATCCTTCTTACTCCACCATTTACAGATACGGCTGCTTCAGCTACCTTGGTAGAAGTTCTCTTTTAAATTAAACCTAAAGAGGAAAAAAAGAGATAAATCCAAGATCTCACTCTGGGTCAAATGGGACAAAGCTAGTGGAGCAAAATCCCTAGACTGATCATTTGCTTTTCGGCTGATCTTGGAATTTATACTAAGAGAATGACCTGCATTAGTTTCTACTTGAATTTACTAATCATTACTTGACCTGGTTTTCTTCATCATTCCCCAGTTATAGCTTCTGTTGCTTGGAATGGTTGTGGGAGATACCTGGACTGTGCTGTTCCTCCCACTCTTTGCTGGTCTTGGAGTAACTGTCCCAAAGATTCTGGAATTAGATCAATTTGTGGGACTTTTAAGAGAAATAGTAGTAATGATTAAAATTAAACACTCAGCAGAATGACAATTGTAAATTCTCACTATGAAGAGCTACTCCAGTGAGCTTTGACAAGATATTAATCAGTTTAAGAAACAAAAGATTAGTGGTAAGAATACTGGATTTGGAGGGAGAGGATCTAGATTAGAAATTTAGTTATGTTATTACCTGTGTAACCTTGGGAAATCTGGGAAAGCTACTTAAGCTCTCTGTGCCTCAATTTGCTCATCTGTAAAATTGAGGGGAGGTTGAATTAGATAACCTTTCAGGTTCCTTTCACTTATAAGACTGATAAATAAACAGAGCAGTAAGAACCAAGATAAAGAGAAAATTTATTCAATTTTATCTGATTTTTCAACTGGACTGAATTTTGGAACACTCCAAAGCAAATTAGAAATTAAAGGGATATCAATAGAGATCCACTTCAACTCTTTCCTTTTTATAGAAGGAATCTCAGATCTCATGTGCTTAAATGATTTACTAAAGTTTCTTTTTAGCAAAATTGTTTTATGTATTTTAACAACAGCAAATCAAATGTTTTAAATGTATACAGTTTATGTGCCTTCTCTCCTCCCTACCTCTCATTTGCCTTAAGTACATTCTCCCGTATTTCCTCCAGAAATTTATGTCTTGAGTTAGTACTTTACTTCTCATGCTTTAAAATGACAGTTTGTGATCCCAAATAACTAAGTGCTTTGAATTAATTAAATAAATAAAAATTAAGTTTTATCCTCTTGCACTATCTTATAATATGAAGTTTCTATTCCAATTTATTGTTTCTTAGAAAATTTCATATTTCTGTTTTTTATACAGAAGTAGAGTACAAAGAGTTCAAGCATTTGTAACTAGAAAGATTCAAGTACAAATTCTGACATTATTTGTGAGGCCATAGACAAGTGACTTAAGTTGTCTGAGACTCAGACAAGTCTCTAAAATAATTTTAAGTTACAAAAACCTTGTAATCTATGTTAGTGGAGGGATTTCCCACACATAATTAATGCATATTTTACCCTTATCTGAAGGCTATCCTTGAGTACCAAGAAACTAGTGAATTCAGAGCAAATAAAATGTCCTTATTTGTAAAGAGACTATTTTATTAAATGGTAGGTAATATCAGATTATTAACTGTGGGGCTGCTCTGAGGCCATTGAATACTACGTAATGTTGGGAACTCTATCATCCAATGCCAGCCTACATTTTATCACATGCAGTTAGATGCTTAATAAGTGCTTTTTCATGATCATCATGAAAAGCAAAGTAATATTAAGACCCTCTCAGGGAACATCTCCTTAGTCATATTATTTTTCATTCCCACAAATTATGGGAAGAAGAAAGAAGAAAAAATAGCAAGCACCTGCCCTAAAATGCAGCACCGAATGCCAAGCTCTGTAGCATCCTCTAGATACAACAGTCATGGCTAAATAATAGGCAGGAACAAATTATTTATGATCTGAATCAAGCCTGCTTTGATCTTCCTCTCAACTGCTACTGCTTTCTCCTCTAACAAACCACTCTACACTTATTTTCCTAGATATTTATTCTGTATGTTCTAATATATAGGTATGATAGCTCCCTCACTAAAATGTGATCTCCTTATGTGGCGGGGACAGTTTTTGCCTTTCTTAGTATCCTAAGTACTTCCTGACACAAAGTAAATGCTTAATAAAGGCTTGTTGATCAGTTGTTTCTGAGTATTTGTTTAAGGTCAAAAGGAAATTTAGGTTCTGACTTAGATGTGAAGAAAAGCGTTAACTAGCCTTTTAATTTCTTTGTGTAGATTATCAGACATAAGAGAGAAAATATATATATATATATTTTTCTTCTGTCCACACAAATCGTTATTGTCAACAACTTGACAATTGACAGTCTTACAATTGACCTTTGTGGAGTACCCCAGAAGGACAGTCCCTTCTACACCATAAAATGGGACATTGAAAATAATGTTATTTTCCCAATTACATGTAAATATAGTTTTCAACATTTATTTTTATAAAACTTTGACTTTTTAATTCTTTATCCCTCCTTCCCTTCCATACCTCCCTCCGCAAGATGGCAAGCAACCTGATAGAAGTTGGACTTGTTCAATCCTGTAAACATATTTCCACCTTAGTCATGGTATGGAAGAAGAAACAGAATAAAAGGGAAGAGTCACAAAAACCTGAAAATAGTCTGCTTTGATCTGCATTCAGAATCCATAGTTCCTTCTTTGGGATGATGACAGCATTTTCCATCATGAGTCTTTTGTAATTGTCTTAGATCAACTGTATTGCTGAGAAGAGGTAAGTCAATCATAGCTGATCATCATACAATGTTTCTGTTACCATGTATAATGTTCTTATTCCATTCACTTCGCTCAGCATCAGTTCATGTCTTTCCATGTTTTTTTTTTTTTTAATTCACCTGCTTATCATTTCTTCTAGCCCAATAGTATTCCATTACATTCATATATCATGGCTTGTTCAATCATTCCCCAATTGAAAGACATTACCTCAATTTCCATATTTTTCCAAGACAAAAAGAGATCCTATAAATATTTTTGTACAGGTAGGACCTTTTCCCTTTTTTATGATCTCTTTGAGTTATAGACCTCTTAGTGGTACTGTTCAGTCAAAATGTAGGAAGAGTTTGATTGTCCTTTGGAAATAGTTCCAAATTGTTCTCCAGGATGCTTGAATCAGTTCACAACTCCAAGCACATGCTAGTGTCCAAATTTTCCCATACATTCTCCAACATTTATCATTTTCCTTTTCTGTCACATTAGCCAAACTAATTGATGTGAGATAGTACCTCAGAGTTGTTTTAATTTGCATTTCCCTAATCAATAGTGAATTAGAGTATTATTTTCATATGACTCTAGATAGCTTTAATTTATTCATCTTAAAACTGCCCATTTATATCATTTGACAACTTATTATTTGGGGGTCTGACTTGTATTCTTATAAATTTGACTCAGTTCTCCATATATTTCAGAAATGAGGTCTTCATCAGAAACAGTTGTAAAAATTGTTTCCCATCTTTCTACTACCTTCCAATCTTGATTGTATTGATTTTATTTCTACAAAATCTTTTAAATTTAATGTAATCAAAATTATCCAATAAAATGGGGTTGAGAAGAGCACATCAAAGCAGCAGCACAAAAACACCTAGAAGAAATTACTCTGGCTGCTAGTTACTGACCAGCAATTTCTATTTGCCTTATTATTTCCTTGGGCAGCTGAGTATACTGAGTAAAACTGTTTTATAAACCTGTGTGTTCAGTCTGGTTTTAGCACTATGACACCTGATCTACAACCTTCCTTCACTCACTTCTTACTTGTGTGACTCCACTGTGGGATTTGATTTCTTCCTCCACAAAATGAAGGGGTTATACTAAATGACCTCTACAATCCCCTCCGGGTCTTAGTCTATGTTCATAGGATTCTAGGGAGGGCTCTCTGTTCATTATCCCCTACAGAGCATCTCTCTATAGTGGGAGAGCAGATAAACAGATTTATTAAGACAGACGATGTAATATGATGGAAAGACTAGTTAAGCATAATTAATTTGAGGGTCCACACGATGTTCTTCAATTATAGTCTATCATTCTTCAAGGAAGGGGGAGAGTACATTGTCTCTTCTTTTTTTAGGGACCAATCTTGATCATTTTAACATCATGCTATGGTTATTCCTTCCACCACCACTGTTGTTATCGTTGTGTATATTCTTTTCTAAGTTTCTGTTTACTTCATTTTATATCAACTCAAATAAGCCTTAGCATGCTTCTCTTTCATTTTCACATTCATCACTTCTTATAACACAGTAATATTGCTATACTGCTTTCCCCAGGCAATGACTCTATTTTGTTTCCAGTTCCTTTCTATTATAATGATAATATCTCATTAACTATTAATTAATGAATAACACCTTCCTTAACTGTTATTATTATTACCAACATAATGGGATATGGGTCCTTGCTTTCTATCCTTGACCTCACTGAAGTCTATTCCCAGCAAAGGTATCTCCAGGGTCAAAGGGTATGGATGTTTTAGTGGGTGTCATAGAAAAATTCAAAATTGTTTTGCAAAATATTTGCACCAATTCACAGCTCTACCAACAAGACATTAGTGTGTCTATATTTCTATAACCCCATCCATCGTTGATTATTTCATTATTTTTGCCAATTTGCTGATTATGAAGTGAAACTTCATGGTCGTCTCCACTTATATTCCTCTTGTTATTAACAATTTAGGTCAATTTTCACATGATTGTTTATAATTTTCACTTTAAAAACTACGTATTCATAGTTTTTAATGATTTATCCATTGTTTAATGTCTTCTGGTCATATTATTATGCTACTTCCCTTTACGTCTTGAACATCAGGCCCATAGAAATAAGTGGCAGCTACTCTTACCTTAATTGTACAATTTTTGTTTATGCAAATTTTTAACTATGCAATCACAGTTATATATTTCATCTTTTATGATCATATTTGCCCTCTCCCTTTTCCTTTTTGGGTTAATATTTTCTATCCTAGTCATAGAAATAATAAATAGTATCAGATCTGATTTACATTTATGGTTTCAAGTTTTATAAAAGATCTTGCTTCTGCCCAATGAAATTTCGAAAAATATCCAGAGATACAAATCATCTTTTTCTTTGTTTTGCTTTTTGCTTTAAAAGAAAAAGGATTTAACTAGTGACTTCTTGTACTTGAGACAGAAATAGACAGGGAGCAACAGAGACAGAGAGACAGAGAGAGAGACTATACCACACCATGTCAAAATGAGATGTTGAAATGTCACTGGGGTTGTTCTTTCTTTTTCTATTCATTCCTTCTTTCTTTCCCTTCCTTCCTTCCCTTCCTTTTCCTCCTTCCTTCCTTCCTTCCTTCCTTCCTTCTTCCTTTCTTTCTTTCTTTCTTTCTTCTTTCTTTCTTTTCTTTCTTTCTTTCTTTCTTTCTTTCTTTCTCTTCTTTCTTTCTTTTCTCTTTCTTTCTTTCTTTCTTTCTTTCTTTCTTTCTTCTTTCTTTCTTTCTTTCTTTCTTTTCTTTCTTTCTTTCTTTCCTTTCTTTCTTACTACCATCCAGTAGCTTCATTTTATATACTTAAGAAGCTTTCCTAAGAGAATAAATATCTTTGAGTGCTACCCTGCTGGCTCAGAATATGTCAGTTTACGGTTGCCATGAGCACCCTCCAGGTCTTTGTTTCTCTCGATTATCGCATTAGGAATGTTCCAGTTTGAGCCAAGTGCAAGAAATCTTTTAAACATATGTAGCAATTTTGCCTAATTAAGAAAATCATTTTAGGTGCACTTCACCATTTTAAACCAATAAGCAAGATTTACCAAATTTTCTACTAGCTTGAATTTGTAATACATTAATCTTAAGATCAAGGCTCTCAGCCTGACCCAGAAAGAAGCCTGGAGTTGATTTAATGCAACTCCCTCATTTTATACATGAGGAAAGTAAGGCCTCAAGAAGTCAAATAATTTCCCTAGTACTTCACAGGGATTCAGTCTCAGTTCTCTTTCTCAAGTTCATGCTATCACTTGTCCCAAGTCATACAAGTAGGAAGTGCCAGAGCCAGAATTTGAACCCAGAACTTCTGCTTCCAAATTTAGATCTCTTTCCACCTTACCATACAACCACTCAATAGACATTTCTTTGTCTAATATCTATAAAGTGTGAATTTTTCTACACACTGAAACAATTTCAAAACCTACCCCTTTACTGGGCACTTAAAGGCTGAGTGCTACTTCCAATCAGATCCTCAAGAGTGATGCATGTGTCCTGAGCTAACCTTATAAATATACAGAAGTTACTTGACAAGCAAATATATCATCAACTTTCACAAGTAGCCAAATGTGGGCAATGTCTGTTTCCATGGAAACCAGAGTGTGATAATGACTTCCCTTTCTTCTCACTAAGCACAGCAGGAGGGAAGGCAGAGTCACATCAGCATCAATTACCAAAAAAGAGGAGGACGGGGGAGAAGAAGAAGAAAACTTCAAGTAAGAACGGCATGGATATGCTCTGCAAGGTAAAGTAAAAAAATTCAGACTGATCTGAAAGAAAACTCTAAACCCAGCAATAAGTAACATATTTGACAATGTGTCAGTTTTTCTGGTGTCTCAAAGCAACAGGTGATGTCATGATGTGCAGGTTCCAAATTATGGCCTATTTGGGGGTGGCAAAAATGTCTGACTTAAAATCACTATACCAACATCTTTGTCATCTTTAAATTTCTATAGAGTTTTAATCATTTTTTTAAATGAATTAATGAGAAAATACAAGAAGAAGGACATTTATAATATCTCTAGAACTGATGAGATATGAGGAAATGATTTGAATAAATCAAGTTCTGGATTCCAAATATGTTTCAATGGAAAATTTCCCTGCCGCAAAGTGGTCCAAGAGTCTTTAAGTTGAAGACAACCAAATTTGGAATGTATACAGCACAGCCTTCTCCAAAGTGTAAATAGTAGAAGTTCTTTTGAAAAGCAAGGCCTGTTACCTTTTTTTTTTTAACAAAAATAACTAGTTACCAGATTGACAAAAATAATGATTTTACCAACCTTCCCTGAAACACTGAGATTTTGGTGCATTTTCAAATATGGGATCTTTGTAAATTCCTTGAACAGTGTTTAAAGTACTCAGCCTAAAATTGTTAAAAGTTAATGTTATTCCATTTTATAAGTATTGTGGAAGCCTTTTAGGAGTAAGAGGAAGGAAGTGATGATCCAATATATGGTGAGGTTGATATAGGGAATTCTCAATATCATTGTAGATATACATCTACCTTGAAACTTACAGTCTAGAGGGGATGATTAGGGCACTGGCATGGTAAGTGACTCTCCCAGGGTCAATTATTCAATGTGTGTCAGAGGTAGAATTTAAATAGGTGGGACTTCAATGAAGGTGTTCATATTTCTTACTGTTTGCATTATGGAAAGTTAATGCAGAAATTTTATTCTCATTGTTTAGGGAATTAACATGTGGTGTTTTAGACTGGTAAAGCTTAGTTGAGGTAAAATGTTACACTATCAACATCAGCAACAAGAAATAAGAACTAAATCTCTAAGACAAAGACTTTCCAATATTGACTTTCTCTTTCTTTACAACCTTTCCCTTTGAGTCTTCATCCTTTTTTCCCTTCTATTCTCACTATTTCCTTTTGTGTGTGTAGATGGATAGATAGATAGACAGACAGACAGACAGACAGACAGACAGACAGACAGACAGACAGATAGATAGATAGATAGATAGATAGATAGATAGATAGATAGATAGATCAAAGTTGTAGGGCATATTTGGAACTTGTTGGCCCAGCCCATCTGCTCAAAGCAGCTAAGTCTGTTAGAGGAAAAGGGGTAAGCTTTACAGTTTGACTGTAGAGTACTTCCCTTCAGGTTTACATACTCCTTTTCTCTTGCTATCTTTGAGGATGTTATTAAAACCAAATGATAATATTAACATATGGCAAGCACTGAATCCCTAGGTGATCTTTGCCATCACGATAGAAAATGAGACTTCCAAGATAAATTTTCCTTCAAACTGACACAGGCCTTCTTCCCTTCCTATACCTATATCCTGTACTACATAGGTCCTTAACTTTGTGTGTGTGCGTGTGCGTGTGTGTGTGTGTGTGTGTGTGTGTGTGTGTGTGATGGTCCCTTTTGCCAGTCTGGGAAAGTCTATAGACTTCTTCTCAGAATAATGTTTTTAAATGCATTAAGTAAAAAACTCATGTTTTAACCAATTGTGTTGAAATACAGATGCTTGTATATGATTCTGTGTGTATATATAAGTTCATAGACCGCAAGTTAAGCTCTCTGCTCAAAAACTGGATGTTTACTCAGAGTATAATTTAAACAATCTATGTCCAGAGTTAGAACCCATTATTAAAACATAAACAGCAAGCAAAATTTCAAAACTAAAAAATTAAGAAGAGTAGGCTTTTCCAGGTTGCTAGACAGCGATAAAGAAGATAGGGAAATGGAAAGTCATGATATCCACTGGATCTTAGCCATGTCTCAGAGTCGAAATAGTCTTTTAGGGTTCTTTCCAAGGTCTTTTTATTTTTTCGCATGAGGACCAACAAACCAAAAGGGCTACAAATGTTCTTCCTTGTGGGTAGTAACCAGGTCTAGCATTCACCATTTGTGGTCCAGCAGCTCCTGGTGTGTATATCTCCCATATCCCTGGTATGGGGAAATTATTTCTTAAACTATTTCTTGGCTCCCTGTAACTCCCTTATTCCATTTGGATCTCACCATGGTCCGTTGTCTTTCTAGGCAGGGAGAAAACCACAACTCCAAGAAGCCATGCAGTTATTGATATAACATGGAAATATATTTATATGGATTCCAGTTGTTCTAGCTCTAGGATATGTATGAAACCCACTTTTTTCATTGAAATAATAGTATACACAATTAATAGACTGTGTAAAACTATGTAATATGGTTGTACTAAATTTCAATGAATTTCCTTTTTGATTGTGTTTATATAGATTGTTCCTCTAATTTCAAAGTGCTAATTTATTCCTCAGTATCTAAAAATATTCAGGCTTACTCACTGAAGAATTGCCTCCACTAATGGACATCAGAAATCTTTCACAAAATAGTAGATTGTCTTCATAAGTTACGATAGCCAAAAGTATTCAACTGGTTGCCCACTTTCTGGGGACGCATTTGCTTTAATTCTGCTTGCCTGGTTATTGGATGATAGACTCAGAGATTAACTTCAGGCATGTGTTTGAAGGCTTTTTAAGTTTGATGAAACTGGTAGAGCCCATATAGCTCTTGAGATGACATGGTCACTTTAGTGAGAACTCTCCCACTGACAAACTTCCACACCACTAATAGAAGTTTGCTCCTGGCCTAGATTCCTGACTTCCATTTCCTTGTATGGATAAGAATTCAAAGTTCTTGAACTGATCCCCATTCCTTGCTCACCAAATCAATAACAGATGTTTTTTCCCCCATTTGCCATAATAAGACTGCCCTGACCCATCTCTCAAGTTTTGACCACTACCAAAGGGAAGATTAATAGGGATGGTGAGAATGAATAATTCAATTCAAAAAGTACATTGTATGCACCTATCATCAGCAAGGCATTGTTCCAGGAGTCAAGGATGAATAAACATAATAGTCTTTACCCTTGATGAGTTTACATTCTCCTTGGGGCATAATAGTAAATTTAGTATTATTATTATTATAAGCAGCAGTAGAAGCATCATTGCTTTGTGCTTTAAGGTTTTCAAATTACTTGATAGCACATGGATTATGTCTTTTGACATAAAATAAAACCTATAGTGGTTAACATTATTGTCAAGCTAGTCTTGGTTAATGGTCCTACTTTGCCAGAACTTTTCCACAAAGGAGATATTGTAAACTCTCACTGGTTGTTCATTACCAAACATTGACCACTTTTGTTTGCATAAGTTAACACTCAGCTGAAAAATCTTTGAAAAATCTACTGTTACACGGTCAAATCACAAGCTAAAGCACGCAATTAATTTAGTTAAGTGTTGAAATGAATTGTAATAGAAGACATGGGAGGAAGGGTGATGTGTCAGAAAGTATCCTGAGACAACATGGCAAAAGCTGCCTGCTCTTCTCATTTTCTCACATCTCCAATGCTAACTTTACGTTATTAGAAGAGATTAAAGCTTTTATCATTGTTTCGGTTGTAGCTGTGGTTGTGTGCATGTGATACCAATTTTCTATGCATTTTGGATCTCCTTAAAGGTCATTCATTAATTCTTGAGTATATATTTTAAAATTTGATCTAGCAGTCATCATGCTAGTAAATTATAGTCACTTGCCAATCATTTTATTTTCATGGTCTAATTTTATTTTAAAGGAACCTGGATATTAGGTACATAAAACACAAGCTTTAAAACTTTGAGTCATAAAAATAGAATATGTTTTTTTCCTTTGAAATTTCCACATCTGGATTTCAGATGCTTGATGACACGTTCATTAATTTTATCCATCAGCTGCTTCTTTGGGGACAATACCTTTGTTTTGTAATCATTCATTAAGAGTTTGCTGGCAATGGTATGTAAATTGAACACTCTGATGGACATGCATTATCTATAAGTAGAAAGTTTGCTGTATCTTCAGGCTTTTTTCTTTTCTTTGATAAAATATCCTGTCCATGGTTATTTTTAGCAATAATTTCATTGGGGGATTTCTTGCGCAGTTTGGAGTTGAATGAAGAGGATCGGGATTTGAACTTTGCAGACCAAAAAATAATCCCAATCAAATAAGTTTTGGATGGTGATGTTTATCAGGTAGCATCCAATAACTAAGCCATTCTATCCTCTAAATAGATTCTGCTTATCAAGGACACCAAAGGAAAGCAAAGTATGCTCCATCGTTAAGTTAAATTGTCCAGATCACTTGAAAGATGTGGAAACTGAGGCAAACAGGGATAAGTGACTTGCACAGAATCACACAGGTAGTAAGTGTCTGAGAGCAGATTTGAACTCAGGAACTCAGGTCTTCTTAACTCCAGACTCAGCGATCTATTCACTGTACCACTTAGATGCCCTGTAATTTAATTAAAGGCACTCAGTCTCAAAGGAAGTCCAAAATGGTGGAGGGTTACACAGTGGTTTTTTCTAGATCATAGAATCACACACAGAATATCATATTTGAATGAGGACCCGCATCCATCTAGTCCAAACTGAAGAAGAAGGCGCATATCTTTATATTATATCTGAAAGAGGCCATTCAGGTTTTTCTTACCTTCTAAGGAAGACCATTTTTAAGTGTTCAAAGATTTAATTAGGTCTTTGATCTCATTGCTTTTGTAGTTCCCTCTGATTACACCAACTGGAGACCATTCATGCCTGCCCTTATTTTGTCACTCTTATCCTTATCCTTCAATTATAATGATAATTAACGTTGATGTTAATAGTAGCAATAATAATAGCTGACATTTATATACTACCTACTATATTCCGGGCAGTGTGCTAAATGCTTTACAAATATCTTTTTTGAAACTCACAACAACCCAATGTTGTAGATGATACTATGATACCCATTTTACAGATGAGAAAACCAAGGTAAACATCAGTTAAGTGACTTTCCTAGGGTCACAGAGCTAATAAGTGTCCGATGCTTCATTTTAACTCATCTTCCTGACTCCAGAGTGATCACTCTTATTATCTAAGAACAGTAAGTCACCCAAAATGTTGGAGTCCCTTTTCAATTTATCTGGATATGTCAAGGATACAACCACTCCAGTCCTTTGCCTCATTGCCCACTTTTAACGTAAAAAGTCCCTATCTTCTTTTCCTACCATACATTTCCTTGATGGAAACTTTGAAATTAAGTTGTTTTGCAAGTACACATTGGTTGTATTTTGTTGTGTCCTCATATCTACCATCCACCATCTACCATCTATCATCCACTGCCCTCTATTGATGCTCATTTTTAATTTTCCAGATATTTGCATTACATGTTTAACTGACATAAAGCACCATCAGTAGCAGCTTTCTGTTTTTAAAAAATGCCCTTTATTTACACTGAAAAAATGAGGTCATTGAAGGGGTTTTGTGGGTTCCTAAAAGCAATACAGCCTCTTTTTCCTCCTCTCTTTCTCTACATATAAGATATTGTCTATCTCTGTTACCTATCCCAGGTATACATACTGATGCATAAGCTCTATCTAGATATTTTTGCCCATCCCAATAAATGGCAAAATCTGGGAAACAGATATTTTTCATCTTATTTTTTGTGTGTTTATGGTCAGGCTGTACTCTTTTTGAGTGGTTATATTTTCTTTCTAACAGGATCTGCAATGTTTCTGGGCTTAGTGTAGTGAACACATCATAAGCAGGAGATTGTAAAGCATCTCATCATTTACAAAGAATCTCTGTTCAATTTAGATGCTGCACTAAATTTCCTCCAAGTGGCAGACATGTTTAAGCAAACATATACCTCCCATTTTTATGCACCACCAGATATCTAATACTGAAAGTATTACATATAATAGGGATAAACTAGAGACCTTTCCAATAAGATCAGGAGTAAATCAAGGATGTCCATTGCTTTTCTTGATATAGTGCTAGAAATGCTAGCTACAGTGATAAGATATGAAAAAGAAATTGAGAATAAGCTTAGACAAAGAGGAAATAAAATTATCACATTTTTTCAGATGACATGATGTTTTAGTTAGAGAATAATAGAGTGTCACTTAAATTAATTGAAGCAATAAACAACTTTAGCAAAGCTGTAGGATACAAAATAAAACCACATAAATCACCAGCATTTTTATACATTATCAACAGACCCAGCCAAAAGAGATAGAAAGAGAAATTCTATTTAAAATAATACACAATATTTGAAATACTTGGGAGTCTACCTTCTAAAGTACAAAGAGAAACTACATGATTACATCTACAAAATTCCATTTACATTAATGAAGACATATCTAAATAACTGGACAAATATCAATTTCTCATGGGTAAATCAAGATATTAAAAAAATGGATGCCATTCCCTAATTTAATTTGTTTATTCCATGCTGTACCAATCTAACTATCAATTATTTTAGTGCTAGGAAAAATAATATCAAATATCATCTCAAAGAATAAAAGATCAAGAATCTCAAGAGATATAATGTAAAAAAGTGGGAAAATAGGGAATCTGGAAGTACAAGATTTCAAAATGTACTACAAAACCTTAACATTCAATGTGATTTACTACCAGATAAGACAGAGGTTGATCATTATGAGAAATTAAGTATAAATTGTATAGAAACAAACAAGCACAATGTCCTAGTGTTTTTGGCTTTTTGTTTGCTGTTTTACCCCAACATCTGAACTCTTGGGGGTAATAATTTACTTTGTGAGCAAAATCATATGTGAAATTGGAAAACAGCTTGTCAGACACTCAACATAGACCCAATTGGAAAGATATGAAGCATGAGCTCAGTGACAGATGATATGACTTTCATTTCAGGACCAGTCTAGCAAGGTTCAGAGGCATTCTTCAAGTTGGCTGAATTAGTCAGCCATGGAAGTTCTCAAGATATGGACATGAAAATATGAATGGTGGAGGAAAATCACAGAATAATATATTTGAATTCAATTTGACAAGTATCTAATTCATCAAGTATCAGATCCTGGGTTTTCATAAAACAAAAATGAAAACAGTATCTGTCCTTGAGGAGCCTATAGTCTATGATGATTCAATCACAGTTCCTTGAAATAATGTAGTAAGTAATGATATCAAGCCATAAAATGAAGTGAAATTATTTGATCTTTGAACTTCTCAGGGAATTCAAGACTTCTCAAGGAATTCACAGTCTTCAACTTCCTTATATCTTACTTCAAGATTTCTTCATGGTTACTTGATTATATAGGTCCCAGTTATCTTTGCAGGTGCTAAATTGACCTTGGCATGTTGAATGAAGTCAACTTGTCCAGGTTAACCATCTCATGACTTAAACACCACCATTTCATCACTTTTGGATGTATAGATTTTACTGTATTGGTTGGATTGAAATCACTGTGGTAAGCAGCAAATGGAATAAGTTTATTTATTTCCCTGTGTACTACTCTGATATTGCTCACGTTGAAATATATCACTCACCACTCTGGGTTGTTCTCCTTACTACCTACTTAGATTAATGGAATTGATTCCTCAAATGCCTTGCTCTCTCCATTGTCTTTCCTCTACAAATCATCTTTTGCAACACCACATGACTTATCTTCTTGATATGGAGATACTATTTATTTCACAACTCTTCATTGAATACTCATTGTCTTTGGTGTGAGTTTCAAACTCTTTTCCTTAGAAATTCAAGGCTATCTTCAATCTGGCACCATTCCTTGTTTCCAGGGAGTCTGATCCATTTGCCTTCCCTTGTCATTTGCCTCCCTTTCCTCCCTCCATGCTTTTGCTCACATTGTGCTGATGAAATGCATAAAATTATTTTATTCTTGAAATCTCAACACAAATACTGGCACCTACTCTCTAACTCAGGAGAGTTTTCCTGACTCAGTAATTGTGTCCTCCCCTTCTCCCTCCTCTCCTTTCCCCCACATCCTCCACCTTGGTCATAGTGCATGTTTTTTTTCCCTCTCTTCTCTATGCTATTTTGCATTAAGTTACACATATACATGCACACACACACACACACACACACGTGTGTGTGTGTATGTATGTAAAACCCTCCGTTAGCTATCTAAAACAGAGATATAAAACATAAAATGGAAGCCTGAATGTGACCCATAACATCCTGCATGTAGCCCAAACCTGATTAAATGTAATGGGAAATATTTTACAAAAAATAAAGATGCAAAAATATACATATACTGTGATTATGTGATTTTCCAAATTAATATGAGTCTAACAGGAATATTTAGCACAATTTACTAGCCTCTATTTTTTTTAGTTTGATACCACTGTTCTAAACTTTGTATTTCATTTAGAATAATGTTGAAATTATATTCTGAGAATTCTTTGAGTCCCCTAAGTAAGTAAGATTTCCAGAGCTATAATTAACTGAGACAAGTGGGGTTTTGTCCTAGGACATTGATTTTAAAGGGCGCTGAAAATACTTTTCTTTCAGAAAAATAGAAACAATAGGGATTAGAGCCTAGTGAGGAAGGTTAATTAGTTAAAATAGGATACCTCTAGTTTCCATAGATTTAGAGCTAGAAAAGATTTTAGAGATCACTTCCAACCCCTTCAAATACAAGATGACTTGCTTAGGGTTACAAATCTGCCAAGAATCTAAGAGGATGATTTGAACAACATCTTCTTGATTTCAAGTTTGGTGCTTATTCACTAAACTATTCATTTATTCACTAGAATGCTGCCTTTCTGCTGAGCTTTTCCCCTGCTCTACCCTCTTCTTCCTCCAACTCTAGCCAGTGTCTTCCTCTTCTCTGTCCAAATGAACTGAATGTATGCTTTATTCTGTTTATCTCCCAAATACCACATGCAGCACTTGTCATTGGCACAAAAATGCTTTCTTATACTTCTAGAGGATTGATCTTTAACACCATGCTTATGCATTAGATAAAGGTTAGATAATGGGCCATTTTCCTTAGTGGAGAATTGTACTATAACCAAAGCATTCAGTGAAATTGTAAAACATAGCATCTGATTGTATTTAGAATGGTAGGGAAAGCATTTGTCATCCCTAAACTTAATTATCTTCTCTAATGCTTCGAAGTAAACTTTGAAGTTTATGCAATAAACTTCAAGGGAAAGAAAAAAAGGTAGAAAATGCTTCTTTTCTTTCCCAAAAAAACTTTCAGAACCACCCCCTCCATACACACACACACACACACACACACACACACACACATGCACAAAAGCATCGTTATACAATTTGATTGAGTCATTTAAAATATTTATGTTTGTAAATTACCTTGCATAATTATAGCATATTGTGGGTAGAGTTGAGAGGAGCATCCACTTCTTTAGCTACTCATCTGATGTGGGGTTTTCAGATTGAAAGTGAAAATGGTTTAGCTCCTCCATTAGGATTAGCAAATTTGGGATTGCTTTTCCATTAGGATTAGCTGCCAGCCATCAACTGTAATCCTAAAGAAATCAGCAGTTCTGCAGTGAGGACCACAGTCCAAGGTAGCCTGGCACTCACTGCCAGGCTTCTCTCAAGCAACCATGGCAAACCTGTTCTTAAGGAGGAAGAATCTAAATTCAGCTGCTTAGCAGAAGGGAGAATATGCTATATTTCCAAGGATTTCACTTTTGACTGGACTTCATTTCATATTTTGATATACTAAAAGTACGTTGGTGGTTTTTTTCCCCTTATCTAAAATTGGCCACTTCAGAGAATGAAAGATGTAAGTTTTTGTCTAATCAAATCCTAAAGGAAGGTGCCCAAAATAGGATTTCTTCTTTGATTATACCTTTCCTTGTGTTTTAAAACTTTCTCTCTCTCTGTCTCTCTCTCTCTCTCTCTCTCTGTCTCTCTCTCTCTCTGTCTCTCTCTCTCTCTCTCTCTCTCTCTCTCTCTCTCTCTCTCTCTCTGCTTAAAACATTAACTACATTCAATAGCCATGCTACTTAAAGATAATATACTCTCATTATCTTAAGTTAAATCTATTTCTATGTGAGTAGAAATATCTATACCTATATATGTATATATATATATAGATATATATAGATATATACACACAAATGAAGTTTTAAAAATGTTTGCAGGTACTTTAATAAAAAAATACAGGAAAAAAGTAGTAATCAGTTTTGAAAGTTTCTAAAGATTTTTTGAATGACCTTAGACATCAGAAAGACTGCAGTGGGAAGAACAGGGCAGGTTGTTGTTCATTTACATGATTAACTATGCAACACTAGGCCAAACATAAAGCCAAGTTAAAATTCAGTTTCAACACATAAATTGGGACCATATCACAGAGCTCTGATTACTGCTTGACTACTGCACCACCTGATTTGTCCCTCTGAACTGCTGAAAACAGGGGTAGGATGAGCAAACTACAGATATTTTACAATAACATCAAGGGAGATAAATGCATGCTAAGATTCGTCGGACAAGCAGTTTTTTCATTTCATACTTGGCTTTGTCTTCAAATTTGAAATATAAAATGCACTTATATGAATTTTAAAAATAGCTACAACAAAATTCATGTTTAGCCACTACTAGTACCACATGTCATCACAAGCTCCAAAGGGGTAGATGACATTAAATTTAAAAGTTTTCATCATTTTTTAAATAGAGAAGTACCATATAAAATTATGTCTGAATCGAATGATCTTAACTAAAAATCACTGAGGATAAAATGGGCAATTTATTTATGTTACATGAAAAGCTATTGCATGAATAAATGCAAAATAACCAAAATTACAAGAAGCACTGCACTGGGAAAGTATCTTGACACCAAGTAGTTTTAGTGAAGGTCCAGTATCAAAGACATACAAGGAATAAAAGAATATAAGAATAAGAGCCATCTCCAGTAAATCATCTCAGAATGAGGCATTTTTCAAAAGAATAAATGCTATCTATTAATGACTAGATGAAAGAATGAGAAAAAATGCTTCAAATCACTAACAGTAAAAGAAATGTAAGTTAAAATAACTCAAGTTTTCACTAATAACCACCAGATTGGAAGACATGAGGAAAAAAGTGAGTGCTAAAATTAGAAGGACTGTGGGAAGACAGGTTAAGTGACACAATATAAAGCTATAAATTTTGCAACTATTTTAGGGGACAAGTTTGGAATTATGCTAAAAAAGTACTTGCTAGCTATCCCTCAAATGGCCATGATATTACTTATATCATCTACCTCCATGTTATTTTAGGCAGTTCATTCAATCTCTCTGAACGTCAGTTTCAAAAGATGAAATGTCATCTATCAACAACCATATGAAAGAACGCTCTGTCATTAATGATAAGAGAAATGTAAATTGAAAGAAGTGAAATTCATCCAGCAGTTATCCTATTGTCAGAGAAAATAAAAGAATAAAATATAAATGTTAGAGGGATTGTGAGAAAACAAGTTCAGCAATGCACCATAGAGTTGTGATTTATCCAATTGTTCCAGAATAATATAGTTGAACAATGAGAGTTATCCAAGTATTCTAAAATTGGAACAATAATGCTTATACTCCCTACATTATGGGCCTATGTTTTTCTAGATCAAATAATATAATTTATACTAAATGCTAGCAGTGTAGCAAAGAGCAGATGTTGTGATTCAGTGGAAGGATGGGGAGGGGAGGGTCTGTCAGGTGTGTATTCAAATCTTATTTCAGATGCTTACTGCTTGCTTGACTTTGAGCAAAGAACAACCTACCTAAGGATCAGTTTCCTAATCCTTAAAATGGAGGCTCTGTTAAATGACTTCTGAGGTCTTTTCATTTCTATAATTTTGAGCTATGCTCAATGAATATGAGCTATCATTGGTCTTCTTGAAAGGGCATGTGGTAAAATGCGTAAATAACTGGTCTTAGAGACAAAACAAACAAAATCATTCTTGGCCAAAACTTCTTGTCATTTAGGGATTTTTCTTTTTGTTTTTAATTTTATTTTAGTTTACACTTAAACAAGATATCTTCCCTCTATTTATTTCACTAAATTACTTAAGTATCCCATGTATCTCAGAGGAGGAATGGAAGAAAGATCCTCAGCATCATAAGGGAGAGGTACATTCTTCTTTCTCTTTGGAGATATTTGTAAACTATGTGAAGTGGCTGACATTTGCTAATTCATATTTCAAAGACTCTAGAGTCACTCCTTCCTTGAACTTAATCTTCTATGTAAATACCCCTTTGACTCTCATCTTACTGAAATTTGAATATCCTTAAGCATTATACATAATTTGCTATTTCCACTGACAAACTAATAGACTTATCCTCAATAGGCACTGAGCAGTACCAAAGGAAGGCATAAGCATATGTTGATAAAGTAATTTCTGAGCGCTTCAGTGGAAAGCTTGAATGCCTATCAAAGCATTTTTACAAATCTTCACAGTGAAGTTTCCTGTACCTCCTTTTTAGCACTTGACATTATTTAAAGTACTCTTAATAACCCCAGAATGGGGTTAGGGTTAGGTCGAAATCATAGTTCTTAAGAGTGTTCTCTCTCCTCAGAGAGGGAGCTAGATGGCATAGTGGATTGAATGCTAAACTTCAGTTGAGGAAGACCTAATTTAAAACCCTCCCTCACATACTTACTAGCTGGTGATATCATATAAGAAACAACCTGTCAGGCTCAGTTTCGATAGCTGTGAATCAAAGTAGTGAAGAGCCCCTACTTCAAAGCATTTTTGTGATGAACAAATGAGATAATATATGCAAGGTGCTATAAAAATATTTACTATTATTAATTACTTTTGATATCCTTATTTACTGATTTTGATTTACCCCAAGTACTAATTACTTTGAGTTATAAGGTTGAACATATTCAGAATTATGTCTTCAATACCAATCAATCAAACAATTAATCAACCAGTAAACATTAAGTGCCTACTATGTGCCAGGCACTGTGTTAAACACTGGGAATACAAAATAGACAAAAAGGAGTATCTGGTCACAAGAAGCTTATAATCTGATGGAGAGGATGAAGAAAATTAATATATACAAAGCAAACTATACATGGAATAAATTGGAAATAATTACTATAGAGATTAATATTACTACAGAGATTATAGGGTCAAGGGAAAGTTTCCAATAAAAGATGGGATTTTAGGTGATTCTTAAAGAAAATCAAGAAGTCATCAGGCAGAGTGGGCGGTGGGAGGTGCCCAAGCTTAGGGATGACCAGAGAAAATCCTCAGAGCTGAAAAATGGAGTATCTTATTCATGGAAAAGTTGGGAGTTCAATATCATTAGATCCAAGAGTATATGACAGAGAGTAAAGTGTAAGAAGACTAGAAAGGTAAGAAGGACAGAGGTTATGAAGGGCTTTGAATGCCAAGCAAATGTTTTGTATTTGATTCTGTAGGTAAGAGGGAGTCACTGGAATTTATTAAGTTGAGGACTTACATGATTGGACCTGCGCTTTTGGAAAATCACTTTAGTAGCTGAATGAAAGATAGATAGACTGAAGTAGAGAGAGACTTGAAGTAGGCAATCCCACAAGCATACTATCGCAATAATCCAGGCAGAAGGTAATAAGGACCTGCACTAGACTGGAGGCAGTATCTGAGGAAAGGAGGATTTTATTTGAGAAATGATACAAAGATGAAGTTGACAATTCTTGGTAAGAGATTGAATATGAGGAGTAAGATTATGAGGAGTTCAGGATGACTCCTAGGTTGTGAGCTTGTGTAAATGGTGTGGCCCTTTATAGAAATAAAAGAGATGAGGTATACATGTGGGTGAGAGGACTACAGAAGATCTAGAAGAAGATATGTTCTGTTTTGGACATATAATACTGGAAATACAGTTTGAATTGTTTGAGAGGGAGTTGGAGATGTAAGATTGGAGATCAACAGAGAGTTTTGGGTAAAAGAGGACAAGTAAATATAAGAATCATCAGACTAGATGATTAATTAATTACATGGAAGCTGATGAGATCACAGAGTGAAATAGTTTAGAGGGAGAAGATATTCTGGGACTGAGGAATACCTAAAGATAAAGGATGTATTCTGAAGAATGATCCTACAAGGAAAACAGTAATGTCAGATAGTATGATGAAAACCAGGAGTTAGTGGTGTCCTTAAAACTAGAGAGTAGAGATTATCAAGGAGGAGAATGTGATCAAGGGGAAGCAAAGGAGAAGGAGAATTGAGAAAAGACCATTGAATTTGAAAACTAAGAGATCATAAGCGACTTTGTAGAGACATTTCAAAGGGATGATAAAGTCAGAAGGCAGATCATAAGGGATTAATTAAAGAATGAGAGGAGAGAAAATGGAGACATCTATTATAGAGGATTTTTTAAAATTTATTTATTTATTTATTTAACTTTTTACATTAATTTTCACAAAATTTTGGGTTCCAAATTTTCTCTCCTTTTATACCCTCCCCCCACCCCAATAACCCAAGCAATCTAATTTTCCTTATCTCCAATCTGCCCTCTCTTCTGTCATCCCTCCCTTCTCTTGTCTCCATTTTCTCTTTTCTCCTGTAGGGCCAGATGACTTTCTATTCCTCATTAACTGTATGTCTTCTTTCCTAGTAGCAACAACAATACTAAATAGTTGTTCCTAAAACTTTGAGTTCCAAATTCTCCCCATCCCTCCCTCCCCACCCATTCCCTTTGGGAAGGCAGGCAATTCAATATAGGCCATATCTGTGTAGTTTTGCAAATGACTTCCCTGATAGTCATGTTGTGTAAGACTAACTGAATTACCCTCCATCCTAACCTGCCCCTCATTGTTTCTCTTCTGTCTTTTGATCCTGTCCCTCCCCAAATGTTGACTTCAAATTGCTCCCTCCTCCCTTTGCCCTCCCTTACATCATCCCCCCCCTTGCTTATCTCCTTCTCCCCAACTTTCCTATACTGTAAGATGGGTTTTCATACCAAAATGAGTGTGCATTTTATTCCTTCCTTTAGTCAAATGTGATGAGGGTAAACTTCTTGGTTTTTTTTTGTTTTTTTTTCTCAGCTCTCCTCTTTTTCCTTCCACTAAAAAGTCTCCTACTTGCCTCTTAAATGACATATAATTACCCCCTTCCATTTCACCCTCTTTCCTCCCACTACATTTCTCTCTCATCATTTACCTTAATTTCTTTTAAGATATGGTTCCATCCTATTCAATTCAATCTGTGCTCTCTGTCTCTGTATGTGTGTGCATGTGTGTATGTGTGTGTGCGTGCATGCATGTACATGTGTGTGTATGGACCGACCAACTACCCAGATGTAGAAATGTTTTAAGAATTACAAATATTGTCTTTCCATGTAGGAATGTAAACAGTTCACTTCTGGTAAGTTCCTTAAGACTTCTCTTTGCTGTTTACTTTTTCATGCTTCTTCTCATTCTTGTGTTTGAAAGTCAAATTTTCTTTTCAGCTCTGGTCTTTTCATCAAGAATGCTTGAAAGTCCTCTGTTTCATTGAAAGACCATATTTTCCCCTGAAGTATTATACTCAGTTTAGCTGGGTAGGTGATTCTTGGTTTGAGTCCTAGTTCCTTTGACTTCTGGAATATCTTATTACACGCCCTTCAATCCCTTAATGTAGAAGCTGCTACATCTTGAGTTATCCTGATTTTATTTCCACAATACTGGAATTGTTTCTTTCTAGCTGCTTGTAAGATTTTCTCCTTGAGCTGGGAGTTCTGGAATTTGGCCACAATGTTCCTAGGAGTTTCTCTTTTTGGATCTCTTTCAGGTGGTGATCGATGGATTCTATCAATACTTATTTTGCCCTCTGGTTGTAGAATGTCAGGGCAGTGTTCTTTGATAATTTCATGGAAGATGATATCTAGGCTCTTTTTTTGATCATGACTTTCAGGTAGTCCCATAATTTTTAAATTGTCTCTCCTGGATCTATTTTCCAGGTCAGTTGTTTTTCCCATGAGATATTTCACATTCTCTTCCATTTTTTCATTCTTTTGGTTTTGTTTGGTGATTTCTTGGTTTCTCATAAAGTCATTAGACTCCATCTGTTCCATTCTAATTTTGAAAGAACTATTTTCTTCAATGAGCTTTTGAACCTCTTTTTCCATTTGGCTCATTCTGCTTTTGAAAGCATTCTTCTCCTCATTGGCTTTTTGAACCTCTTTTGCCAATTGAGTGAGCCTATTTTTCAAGGTGTTATTTTCTTCAGCAATTACCAAGGTATTGACCCGTTTTTCATACTTTTCTTGCATCTCTCTCATTTCTCTTCCCAGTTTCTCTTCCACCTGTCTAATTTGCTTTTCAAAATCCTTTTTGAGCTCTTCCAAGGCCATGTCGGGGGTACTGAGGCCCTGCCTTCCACGTCTTTCCCTGATGGCAAGAATATGTCCTCGTGGTCTTCAGATCTGAAGGTTGGGATCATTTGCATCTGTTCAAAAAAACTCTCTATAGTCTTATTTTTCTTCCCTTTTCTAGGCATTTTCCCAGCCAGTAACTTGACTTCTGAGATTCCTGTCCACCCCTGCCTAGATCCGCCCAGCTAGTGCTTGGGGTCTGAGATTCAAATGGGCTTTCCGCGGCAGGTGCCCCTGCTATTCAATGTGAGCTTTAGTTCTGGTGCTGGGGTGGGGGCAGGGCCGCCTCCCAGGCTCAGCTCCCTCAGGGGCTTTATGCAGAGACCCTCAGTAATGGAACTGGTGGGGCAGGGCCGTCTCCCAGGCTCAGCTCCCTCAGGGGATTTATGCAGAGACTTTCAGTAATGAAGATCCTGCCTGCTGCTGGGGGAGTCCCAGGCTGCGTCCGCAGCTGCTGCCTCCGCCACCACCCCTGCCTCTGCCGCCGACCCCACCTCTGCCACCGCTGCTTCCTCCCAAGGGGGCCCGAGTCACGGAGACACCCCACTCCCCTCTTGGTGAGCCCAGGTGTGTCTCTCACTGACCTGTAGCTTCTGTGGGCAGAGGGACCTTCCTGGCCGCCGGAGCTTCCGTCCCTGAAGCCTGCTTGGATCAGCTTCTCTGGGGCCATGGTCAGGGCAGCGCTGGGGTGGGGTGATGGACCCTGGGGACGGCTCTGCAGGGCTCTCTGGAACGGAAATCTCTTCCACTCTGTTTCTGCATACCTTGCAGTGATCCAGAACTTATGGGGATCTCTTTTTACATTAATTCTATGGGCTGTGGGTTCAAAGCTCGTAAACATGCGTCTTTCTACTCCACCATCTTGACTCTGCTGAGGATTTTTTCAAGGAGTTTAGAAGAATAGACAGGAAAGGACTGGGGGTAGAAGAATCAAGCGATTTATTTTTCTTGATTAGAGAGATATGGGCAAGTTTATAGGGATTAAGTAATGACCCAGTAGAAAGGAAGATAATGAAAATCCGTGAGTGGGGATGGCAGAGGGGAATATCTTACAACAGTAAGAGATAGGAAGGAATGGGATTGTTTGAGGTGTTATGCTTGATGTTGAGTAGGTTCACTTAATCATGTGAGATAGTGGTAAAGAAGGAGATAGTGTCAGAAGACATCTGACGAAGAAGAAAAAGGAGGATGTGGAGAAAGAAGGAGGATGAAAAGAAGAAAAAGAAGAAGAAGAAGAAGATGATGATGATGATGATGATGATGATGATGATGATGATGAAGACAATGATAACAACTAATGTAGGTAAAGGAAGATTGGATTGGTGTCAGCCTGACTTCCATAACCAAACTCTGCCATTGCAAAATTGGGCAAGTCACTTAAGTTTTCTGGCTCTCAATTACCTCATCTGCAAAAATGTAGGGTGAGATCTTCCAAATTCATAAAATCATGCTTTTATGAAATGCATCCCACAAAAGAATGTCACTATCCCTTCAAAATTCCTTGAAGAGTTCAGTATCATTCCCTTCCGTTTGTTTTGTCAATTCAACAAAAATATTTCACTATTTATGCTTTATATTTGAACAGAAATTCCATGTGTTGGTCAGACCACACACTGTCTAAGTAAATGCCTATGGGCAGCCACATGCAGTGATGGTGTAGAATCCTGTATCTCTTTCCTGTGACATTCTATGGTATCCTTTTCTTTGGAGGGAGATGCATACAAAAGCAGAAATTGGAGAATCTCCTTCCCCCTTCCCCCATTGCATGCAGTGTTTCCTTTCCACAAGTAGAGCATAAAGTAGCATGCTACTTCCCAGAATTTTTCCCAATTTCTTTAGCTAAACTTAAATTATATATAATATATGTATGTATATATATATATATATATATATAAATTTTGACATAGTACAATAATTTTCTCAAAGAATTGACTTTACAGGTGAAGGTCTTTGAGATGCATACATTAAAAATATCTTACTTTCAAAATCTCCAAATTGTAGCTTATCTTTTAGGTGACCCCATTAGCCGCAGTGCTGAGCATTCACAGGAGTGTTGCTTAGCCAAATTAATTAAGTGCCTTTTTTTCCTTCTGTGAAGAAATTAAGTGTTTAAATAAATACACTAATTGGATGTTTATTTTTGTTTATTTTAATTGTACCATCATTTCCTTAGTGGTTATTACCTTATTTCAAGCTCTCTTTATAAAAAAATGCTTCTAGATCTGTCAAATCCCCAGATGCTAATGAAATTTTAATAAATATTTGTAAAATTAATTTCATTTTCCAAGCTTATTGCATTATCTCTTGCCTAATATTATAATTTAGATTTCATCTAGTTTCACAAAATCTTTAGTTTTAGGTGGTGGCTATATAAAGGCAAGAAAATTCACACATCATCCAGCCTATTCATTGAAGACAAATTTTACTATCCATCTATAAAATAGCATGTTATGGAAAAGAAAAAGGTTGAACTCTGAATTAGGAAAACCTTTGTTGAATTAGCCAAATACAAGTATTTCTTGAATTGAATTACATCCCCCAAGTTTACTGAATTAAGAAGAAGTTATAACCTAAATAAGTGGCACATGATTAAAATTCAAACCTAATCAAGGCCTACATATCTGCAAATGCATACATATAGACAAATAGTGTCAGTTTGAATATTGATCATGTCATTCACTTGGGCTTTAACTTCTCTGCTATATATTTATCCTGCTTTATATTTTGTTTCAGTAATTCAAGTCAACCTATCTCTTCAGCACCTACTATGCTCAAAGAATGTCATTTCAATTTTTTGAATCACAATTTCTTAATCGGTTAAATTAAAGGTTCATGTTAAATATTATATAAGATGTCTTCTAAAATTAAATTAAAATTTAATTTTCTTGTAATAGAAGACATTGGTTTTTATATTCCAAAATTTTCTTTGCAGCATACTGTGGCAGCAAATAACTAGAAGCCAAATGGTTGACTTTCAAGTCAGCTATCTTTAAAAAGGTATGCAGGTAGAGTGCATAGTCTTGGCCACAAAGGAGTGGGAACAGCCCTCTTGAACTGAGTCACCAGAGGCAGTACTGATTCCTGGACCTCTCAGCACAGGATGGGAGTCTATGAGAGATAAGTATAGAGCCTGTAGCAGTAGCAGTCTCTGTTCTTGGGGCTATCAGCCTACAGATCCAATGTTGGAAGTCATCTATTTGAATTTTGGGGAACCAAGATGGTGGAGTGGTCTATGGCTGCTCTCACCCTCCATTGTTGATCCCAAGGAATTCAGAGAATATTGTCCCAGGGAGACTCCTGGAGTAGTGGAGTCAGCAGAAGGGGTACAGTAGTCTTTATCTGTAGTGACTGGGGATATTGATGGATGATCCCTCTTGCTGTGACTGAAGGGGACCAGTGCAGTATCATATGTGTCCCAGCAAGCCCCAGTGGAGTTCCTGAGTCCAAGCACAGTAGAGAGGATAATTGCCAACACCAGGACTTCAGGCATGTCTTAGCACAGCCAGGCGAATTGGGCAGACACCATCATAGATGGGATTCAACAGCCACTGAGCCAGTGCATTCTCTAGTGTAGCCCTAGGGGAGGAAAACCCCTCCAGCAGCCAGATTACCCCTCCCCAACACCTCCCTCAACAAGCTTCAGTGTAACCCTGTGGAAACTCAGATAGACTTCACCTGGTCTCGGCCTTGGCATATAGCAGCCAGCTCAGCACCAGGTAAGCTGCAGCATTATGTAACTTCTTGCTGAAGGAACCAGAGACCATGGAACACAAAGCCAGTAGCCAGGCCCCTAGCTCCAAGCACAAGAAATGTGAGACAGAGTCCCCTGTGCCCAGAAATCCACTTTAAAAGCCATGGAAAAGGCAATCACGATGAGCAAGAAGCAAATGAGAAATAGTTAGGCCATAGAATCTTATAACGGGGAGGTCAAAATATGATTCAGAATTAAAATATAAAGTATTATCTACCTAAAACCATCAGCAAGTGAATGTAATGGGGATAAGCTATATGCATTTCCAATAAGATTGGGGGTAAAAAAAGGGATGTCCATTATCACCACTATTATTCAATATGGCACTAGAAATGTTAGCTTTAGCAATAAAAGAAAAGATATAGAGGGTATTAGAATAGGCAAAGAAGAAATTACGTGATCACTTTTTGCAGATGATATGATGATATACTTAGAGAATCCTAGAGGATCAAATAAAAAAACTAGTTGGAATAGAAAACAACTTAAGAAGGGTTGTAGGATACAAAATAAACCCACATATATCATCTGCATTTCTATATATTGCTAACAAAGTCCAACAGAAAGAGACAGAAAGATAAATCCCATTTAAAGTTACTATAGACACCATGAAATATTTGGGGGTTTACCAGCCAACATAAACCCAGCAATAGTATGAGCACAATTACAAAACACTTTTCACACAAGTAAAGTCAAGTCTAAGTAACTGGAAAAATGCTCAAGGGTAGAACAAGCTAATATAATAAAATGACATCTCTACCTAATTAATTGTTTATTCAGTGCCATACCAATCAAACTACCAAAATTTTTTTGTAGAGCTAGAAAAAATAATATCAAAATTCATCAGGAAAAAAATAGTCTAGAATACCAAGGGAATTAATGAAAAAAAAATGCTAGGGAAGGTAACATAGCCATACGAGATCTTAAACTGTATTATAAAGCAGAAATCATCAAAACCACTTGGCACCAGCAAAGAAATAGAAGGAATAGGTTAGGTACTCAAGACATAGTAGTCAATGACCATAGCAGTCTACGACTTGAAAAACCCAAAGACCCCAGTTTCTGGGATAAGAAGTAACAGACAAAAACTTCTGGGAAAACAATGGAAAATAGTGTGGTGGAACCGGGGCATAGACAAATGCTTGACAACATATACCGGAATAAAATCCAAATGAATACAGGATCTTGTTATAAAGGCTGATACTATAAACAAATTAGGGGAGCAAGGGATATTGTATTTGTCAGATTTATGGAGAATGGAGGAATTTATGACCAAACAAGGGATAGAGAACATTATAAAATGCAAAATAGATGGCTTTTATTACATTAAATTGAAAACATTTGTAAAAAGACGAGGCAACCAAGATGAAGAGGGAAGTAGAAAACTGGGAAATAATTTTTACAACTAGTGTCTGCAACGATGGCCTCATTTCTAAAATATATAGAGAAATGAGTCAAATTTACAAGAATACAAATCGTTTTCCAATTGATAAACGGTCAAATGATATGAACAGGCAGATCTCAGAGGAAGAAATTGAAACAATCTGTAGTCATGAAAAAATTTCCTAAACCACTATTGATTACAGAGATGCAAATCAAAACAGCTCTGAGGTATCACATCACAGCTATAGGATTGGCTAATGTGACAAAACAGGAAAGTGATAATGTTGGAGAAAATGTGGGGGAAGTCAGAACACTAATTCATCGATGGTGGAGCTGTGAGCTGATCCAACCATTCTGGAGATCAGTTTGCAACTATGTCTAAAGGGATATAAAAATGTGCATACCCTTTTACCCAGTAATACCACTTCTAGGGTTGTATCCCACAGAGGTCATAAAAATGGGAAAAGGACCCAAATGTATAAAAATATTTATAGCAGCTCTTTTTGTGGTGGCCAAGAACTGGAAATCAAGGGGATGCCTATCAATTGGGGAATGGCTGAACAAGTTGTAGTATATGAATGTACTGGAATATACTACTGTGCTATAAGAAATGACAAACAGTAAGACTTATATGAACTGATGCTGAGTAAAGTGAGCAGAAGCAGGAGAACATTATACACAGTAGCAGCCAAAGTGTGTGAGGATTGTTTTTGATAGACTTAGCCCTTCACAGCAATGCAAGGACCTAAAACATTTCCAAAGGACTCATGATGCAAAACTCGATCCACATCCAGAGAAAGAACTATGGAGTCAGAACACAGAAAGAAGTAAACTATTTTCTTTATTCTTATATACTCTGTTTTGTTTTTCTCATGGTTTCTTCTATTTGTTTTAATTCTACTATGCAACATGCCTAATGTGAAAGTGCATTTAATAGGAATGTGTAGAGCACATATAAGATTTTCTGCCGTCTTAGGAAAGAAGGGGGAAAGGGAGAGAAAGAAAATTTGGTACTTATAAACTGAAAACAAATAAATTAATAAATTTGGAAGAAAAAAGATTATAAAATTAGAAAAAATAATGATACCAACAGCAATAATAATGTTAGAACAATTTTGAAAGCAAAAAAAGGCATGCAGATATAACTACATATCACTGTGCAATAATAAAAGAATTGATATATTTATGACAATTTGTATGAACAATAACATAGCAAAAACTGAACAAAGGGAATAAAATATACAATAACCACGATACTGTAAACAAAACATTCTTTGAATAATCTCTGAATAGTTGAAAAACTTATGAAGTTTCCAAAGATCAAATAAAGAAAAAAAATATTTCCTTTATCAGACAGAGACTGGTCATCTTCTAAGAAAAGGGGGTAGATAGTAGAAAAGATTATTATATAAATTGTCAATCAACTAGCACTAAATAAGTACCTACCATATTTGAGGTACTATGCCAAATGATGGGGATGTGACAATAAAAAATATGAAAGTTCCTATTCTCAGAAAAATTGCATCCAAATAGGAGGGACAAGTGCATATACAAGGAAGGAAACAAACACCTATTATTCATCTATTATCTACCACACACTTTACCTATATCGTATAGTTTAATTTAATATGTAAATATATGAATATATGTATATGTCATATATACCGAGTAACTGTAAATGAATCCAAAGTGGTTAAACACAAAGTAATTTGTCGAAGAAAGTCCTAGAAATTTGGGGATCAGAAAACATTTTGTTTGAGTGATGTTTTTGTTTGTCACCAAAGAAAGATCAATCTGGAAAGGGTGTTTGAAATAACTATGAAATAAAAATAAAAGACATTAGTAAAGAATATTATTTTGAAGAAAATCCAAAAGTATAAAGAATTTAAAATCAGATAAGTGGAATAAATTAAAAATGGAGATGATATAAAATAATATATATGTTTGTACATACATAATAAAATGAAACCAATATGCAAATATATCTTTAACCTATTTAAAAATAAACAAGAAAATGAATGTATACATGGCAAAAATAAACCTTCCCCACTTCTTTCTCCCAAGGATGGTCCTAATTTTATCTTCCAGAAGATTTTTTAAGGTCAATGTTCTAAGCATACTCAGAACTTCTATTCTAACTGTATCCATCAGACAAAGTTATTTTTTTGAAATATGTATTTGGCTTGGGGGAATTATGCTGGAAAAAAGGAACTATAGCAGCTGGTTTTAAGACCCCAAAGTCCAAGCTCTCCTTTCTGGTGAGCAATTGGCTCATTTCACAGCTTCACAGCTCATTTAAGAACCTTGTGGTCACTGAATCCCATCCATCTTGCTTTGCATTGACTTTTCCAATCTCATGCTAAATGCCAGTCTGGAGGGCTAAGTGAAATCATGAACAAGAAGGTGGGCCCACAATAGACCTGAGAAATTTGAAATTGGACTTGACACCTGTATAATCATCAGAGTAACTAATACACTTCACATATTACAAGTTTTACAGTCTAGCTATATCAACAAAATATTAACATTTTAAAATGATTTTTGGTTTCTTCATTTTTGCTTTTCTCCATTTCACTCCTACTTTTGTGTTTATATTCTCATTTCTTATTCTCTCTTCATTTTAATTATGCCAATTTCCATCTTCTTCACTATACAATTTTCCCTTTTCATCTCAAAGACTTGTGTGTTTTCTGATTTTACCTCTCTAGTTCTGTATTTTATCACAAATACTACTTAACACTTTTAGGGAAGCTTTTAATCTTCAAAGCATTTTGAAAATATTACCTAATTAATTCTCCCCACACTCTTCTAAAGAAGGTCATTATTTGAATCTCCATTTTCTACATAGGAAAATTATGACAGGGAAGTTAAATGACTTAGTAAAAGTCTTGGAGTTAGTTTTGGAAAAGACAATGTTTTTTATAATACACCAGAAGTTAGCATGCTGCATGTGAATGTGTGTCAGGAAAAGTAGGTCCCAATCCCCAATCTACTTACTCCCTACGTGAGGCTGGGTAAGTTACTTAACATTTCTAGAACTTGGTTTCTTCTTCTTTAAAATGAGAGTTGGATCTGATGACCTCTAAAGCATCCCTTCCAATTATAAAGCTTGATTATCCTAGCAAGGGTCAACACAGTGGGGATTGGGTTCATGAAGTCAGTCAGTCAACAAATATTTACGAAGTATCCACTTTATACCAGGCACTGCTAAGCATTGGTGATACTAATATGCAAAATACCTCAAGAAGTTAACCATCTAATGATGGGAAGACAACGTACAAAAGAAGCTGTAAAGGGTTTGGGGTGAGGGGAGGTATCCAGTACCAAAGGGAGAAGTCCAAAGAAGAGCTGACGCATTAAATAATGTACATAAGAGAACAGAAGGAAGACCAGAAGGAAATACAAACAGAATGGCTTTTAAAATTAAATGTCATAATTTATTCTATACTTAAAAAGAAATGCAAGCTGTATACAATAGAGATTCACAGTTTCATGTATAATCATCCTTTTCTGTTCTATTTTATATATGGAAATGTTCACTTCATTTGGTGTTTGTTAAGTTCAGATTTTTTTTTTAAAAAAGTAAAAAGTGGAGCCTGAGGTTTCCTGGGGGAATCATAGTATCATTTTCAGGGAGGGGAGATATAACCTGACCTTAAGGAATATATGAAAAATCTTTTGGAATGAGTGAAAAGATGGATTGCATTCCATCCTTGATACAATAACCAAATATTGGTCTGGTTTCCTCCACAATTACCACATTCCCCAATAGTCCCCCCAGTTCTGATTATCAGCCTTTCTTCACTTCTCACACCCTGCTATTCTACGTCATCCTCTCAAGGAAGATATAACCAAATCAAACACTACTGACAATAGTCCCCTTTCTCCTTTTTACGTTTTGGGCACACACACACACACACACACACACACACAAAAACAAAACCAATTACCCAGAATGAACATGCATAGATGCATTTATATCTTTATTTTTCTATAATCTTTCTCTAAACCCCATCTTCATTTATAAGAGAATCATATCTTTACAAGATGACAAATTCTCATGACTGAATGTCATGATCAATTCCTCACATTTCCTTGCCCCACATATCTAAATCCATTTCACCTCCAGGGTGACTCTCACGCTGGTCCTCTTCTTTCTACTTACACAAATATGGCCATATAGTTCAAGTCCTCATCACCTCTTCTTGGATTTTCACAGCACTTCCTGTTTAATTTACCTGCTTCAAGTCTCTCTCCATTCCAATCTCTACACAGCTTCCAAAGGGATTTTCCTTAAAGTGGAGGTCTGAGCAGGTCACTTTCCTACTTAATAAATATCAGTGCCCCTCTATAAGTTTTGTGATAAAGTATTCTTTCATTTTATCTCACCTTTTTAAATGTATATTTTAAATGTTATGATATCGATACATAATTCAGACAGTAGTACAATTAATACATGCATAACTATTTACTACTGTATGAATTATTAAATATCTCTACATTACATTCTATATTGCATAATTGCATACACATATATTATATATATGTAAAATAAGTAAATGTAAACATATTGGAGTGAATGCTTTTTTTTACTCTAATGAGCACAATAACAAAAAAAAAATGGAAACACCTGACCTAGATGATGCCTTGCCCTTGCATTCTTTTGTATTATTTTCTTCCGATTTATATTATTTTGGATATTAAATTCCTATTCTTTTTCTGCTCATATTAAAGAAAAACATTGTTATAATCTCATTTATCCATTTTGTGAGACCATTAGCTTTTAGACTGAGTCAAGTCAATAACTGAGTAACCAATTGGATTTTCTACTTTCTCAAGAATTGAACTATATCAATAACTGATAGTTATTTATTTATCACTTATTGGCTGAGACAGCAGAGAAGAAAATAATCACCCAGAACCAGATCAATAGTTCAGTCAAGATATGAAAATAAGACACAAAATATGAAAATGTCTCTTTAATCTTAAAATTTGGTACATATTAATATCTAATACATGATTTCTATATGAATTGAACAAATGGCTACAGAATAATTTAAAAATCTTTTTCTATGGTGTTTTGAGGAGTATAGCAAAACTTGCTTCTCGAAAATAAGTTCTCCCAGTGGACCACCCCCATCTCTTTTCAAGAGAATAAATTTCTCCAATTTAAGAATATTTCTTCCACTAATGTCATCTTCACTGCGAACATGGGTGGTATAATACATGCCAAGAAAGCATAAACTTTGGCAAATTCTACTCTAAAATGATTTGGGACACACCTAATTAAAATAAGAAAGAGTCATTATTACTAAACTCTCAGAGACATTTGACCAGTAGAAAAGTTGGCATCTGAATAAGTGGAGTGATTGCTTATGTGGTGGAAATCATAAATGCTTTGAGTATTGACAGAGAAAATAGCAACCATGCTTTGTACTATAAATACAAAAAACAAATTCCAGAGTAATTTATTAGCATAGGCAATTGCTTCTTTGTTTACTATAGGAATGAGATACATGACTGGAGAATTTCAGCAGATTGTTGGGGAGGACCACATGAGCAAAATCCCTGTGTGATAACTGACAGCCAAGAGAAACAGCCTAAGAAAATAGAGCATGAAGAGTCAATAAACATTCATTTGGTGCCTGCTATGTGCCAGGCACTGGGCTAAGAGCAACAGATACTAAGAAAGAGAAAAGCCTATTCCTCGATCATTAGGTGCTTGTATAATGGTGTGGGGGAGTAAGGAACAACATGTAAACAATTATACACCAATAAGAAATAGACAAGATAAACTGGAGGTAATAGAGAGAATGTACCTGAATTAAGAGAGATTAGGAAAGGTTCTTGTAGAAGGTTGAATTTTAAGTAAGTCTTGTATGAATCTATGGTGATAGGGCGAAAGGTGGGTGATTGGGAATTCCCACAGGACTGGGGAAGATAAAGATTATCAGAAAGAATAGGATTAGGAAAAGACATTGAGAATAAATGGGTTTGCCACATGACTAAAACTAGCATCTGACCTTTTGTCTTTTTCTACCATTGGCAATTCTTCTGTTGAAATCATAGCATCTATAGTATTAGATCCAGAAGACCCCTTTAAGACCATATTGGATTCTAAGTCCAATATATATTAAAAACTGAGGTCCAGAGTGGTAGTATGATATGGTAGATAATCTGGAAGATCTGACTTTCAATCCCATCTCTTACATTTCCCAGCTCCATGAACATGGGCAAGGCAATTCAGTTCTCAGAGCTTCAGTTTCATCATCTATAATCAATTAATTAATCAAAGCATGGGGTTAGGAGAAAAATAATTGGTCTTTAAATTCATTCCAGAGCCAAATCTGTGATACTAAATGTCTTGTCCAATATTATACAAGTAATAAATGGCAAAGCCAGAATGTGAACTTAGATGCTTCAATGCCAACTACAGTTTTCTTTCTACTTAACCACAATTAAGCAGCTAAAATGTAATTTTTTCACTGAACCAAGCTATTTATTTTTTTCTTTTAATGGACCTATTACTTTTATCCTGTTAACATTATAATTACAATAAAACCAATAGCAAAATGTTACCAGATATTTCTTATGCAAAAATTGTAAAATTTTCATTAAATGAATTTTCAACCAATTTTACCACAATTTCATACTCTTAACTAAAAGTGAAGGCCTGACCATGTCAATTCCCTATTCAATAAGGGATGTATGGATTGTCAAGGGAGGACTAACACCTCTTGCATGAGGGCTTGCCAATCCTGTTTCACAGCTGCTCATCATCTGTATCCATCTGTCATCCAACTCTCACCTGTAGCTCCCAAAAGCTGTAGCAAAGCACAGTGGCCACATGTTGGTAAAACTGCCTCAGCTAAATCAGATTGAGGTCAACTGATTTGCCTTAAATCCATTAATAAGTCAGGGAGAGATCTAGGCCAAACATGTGAAGATTTCCCCCAGAAAAGCAGGTAGATGGGAAGAATTTGTTCTAATGACTATAAAACAGGTTGAAACAGACACTGTGGAGCATTTGGAGTTTGTTCAAACATTGAAGACATCAAGGTCATCTACAGCATCCTGAGCTGTTGCAAGTTAACTTGACTTTTGTCTTGCCACTGGAATTTTATGACTATGGAAGAGAAAGTGAGGCTGATGACTTTCCCCAATTTTGCCTCACTTAAATCCAATTTATACTCCAATTGTCCTTATCACCTATTATCTGCTATTTTACTATTTTACTTACTCAGAATCACACTAGCACAAATGAAATGTGAGGTGTGCAAACATAGGTGCATCTCCATCCCAAATATTCAGACTACTCGTGCCTGGATTATAGTAGAACATTCTGAGCTCATATTGGGACTGATGGGCTAATTACTGCGTAAATCACGCCACACCACCTTGACCCCAATATTGTAATGTCATTGGTCATCTTTTCAAAAACAGATAAACCGCAGTTCAATCAACTTTTAGTGACTCGCTATTATCTGTAGGATCAAACATAAAGCCCTCTGTTTGGCTTTTAAATGTCTTCATAACCTGGCCCACTTCTGCCTTTCTAGTCTTTTTACCCTTGCTTACCCTCTACCCTTTACAATCCTAAACCTCCTTTCTATTCCTCACAAAACATATTTTGTCTCCGGACTGTGCATTTTCACTGGCTACGTGACTAAAATGTTCTCCCTTCTCTCACCTTCTCTTGCCTTGCCTGGTTTCTTTCAAATCTCAGCTAAAATTTTAGCTTCTTCAAGAAACCTATCTCCTATTGCTTAATATGAATGCCTACTGTATCATCTCATCTCACTCTTTCTCCATCTCTTCTCTTTAGATGTGTTTGTAGACAGCTGTTTGCATGTTATTTCCCTCCATTACATTGTAAGTTTCTTGAGGGAAAAAGGATAGTTTCTGACTTTCTTTGTGTCTCTAACTTTTATCAAAATTCCCAGCAAATAGTAGCCTCAGAATTCATGCTTGATTTGACAAGCCTTTCCCCCTACCCTCACCCTATGGATTAGGCATTTACCTATAAAGTGAACAGAGGGAGATAACACATGATTTGAAATGTACACCAGCAAGTGAGGGACTTGCTAACAAAACAGTAAGAGGGAATATTCTCTAAGTACCCCAAAGTTACAATAGTAATAATTTGTTATATAATGCTTTCAAAAGTATACATATTTTAACACATTCTATCCTTAAAATGAAAATGTCAGAGACTGATCTCTAATAACTATTGTAGCTCTAAAATTTACGGTTCTTAACTAAGATATAACTCAAATTTGAAGAGAAATAGGAATGCAAGTTATAGGGGACAAAAGAAAGATGTACTTATGCACATGAACAAAAGAAAGGATTTGTTTAAGACAATGATGAAGACCATTGACAAGGCATGATGTGCAGTCATCTAAGAGATTTGGGATGTGGCAATACCAGTGCTTGGTTTGGTTTGGTTTTGTTTGAAAATGCAAAAATAATTTCAGCTCCATAAACACAGACTGTCACTTGCCTAGTCAGGTAAGACAAAGAGCTGGCATAGTTTACTTAGGGATTCAACAGCCCTAATCTCTTAGGAAAAAGAGCATTTTTTTTGTTTTTTCATATCTTAGAGGAAGAAAAAAAATATGTGTGTGTACCTAAGCCAAGTTTTCCCCAATATGCAACATGAAATTTAAGTAGCAAGTAATTAAATGTCTCTGTCAATAGATCCTGGGGTTTTGGGGTTTTAGACCATTTATAATCACCCCCAATACTTTGAAGAGATTAAACATTCTCTTTATTTAACTGGCTAGTAATATCACCTTGGGAAAGTCATTCAGCTTCTCTGTCATTGGGACAACTCCCTGACTCTTAACTGCTAAATCATATACACACTCATAGCAGTCTTATGATCAGCTTTATTAACAGAAGTTCTCCTGGTCTATATTTTCACTGGTAAAAAGGACTTTTCATATGATCTTTTCCTACACTATTGAAAATATGCAATTGTGGTCATAAACTATATTTTAAAAGGTCAAATAATTCAAATTTTTGGACCCCCTCCCACACACATATACATTTCATTCTACAGTACAGAGTTATATTCTTTTTTTCATTTTATATATTTGAATAATCAGAAATTCCATTTAATTTTTATTTTTAATGGCAGCACTCATAGCACAGACTTACACACACATACACACACACAAATGCACACACACACTCAAACACACAAATGTTTACAATTCAATTGACTACACTGTGTATTTCCACTTCAAGCTAACCCCATGAAGATATAGTTATCACGATGCCTATTTGTAGGCAGCTTATAATTGATAGGAGAGTCTGATGAAAAGATAGGATGCACATTTCATATTCAACAGAAATGGTTATACAAAATAATACATATCAGTGCAAACGAGAAAGTGGCCAGGCTGACATGGAAGTCATCAAAGAGACAGGAAATAAAGTTAACAAATAACTTCATGAAAATTCACAAACATTTCTTTGCATGTAGGTACATGAGTGCTAGGAGTTAAAATTACAGAACTAATAGTTTTTGAATGGTCATGTAATAAATATGAGCCATGTTGTAGATTATTTGTGGTGGGTTTTTTTTTAATCCCATACCAGTTTCCCAGCTTCCACCAACATGTGACTGTGTGGCCCCCTTCTGCCAGTTGGTGTGTGAAGAGGGAATATAAATTGATGCTAATGTTAGCTTAAGCAACCATATAATTAGGAAGGTAAATCTGTTGCAAAAATCCCACTAAACAACCCACATAATATATTCCCAAGCCAAATAAAATAGGCCCTGAATTATCACCTACTTTGGGTCTTCTACCCAACTAATTGCTACAGATTTGTACAAGTGACTGCCAATTATGCCTTCCAAAGGATCAAATATATTGATTAAATCTGAGTCTTACTATTTCAGAGTAAATGAACTTGGGAACTTCTCCATTTCAAGTGATGTTTTCTATATTTTTTTCTTGCTATCGAATATATCCCATGCACAATTCTTGGTTGATGGTATGGAAATTCAAAATGTTGAGTCAAAAATAGAATGCTCTAGACTACTTCATCATGGAACTACTGATTACCTCATTTGTGCCAGTTATTTAGGGCACCTATTTAAATCACCAGTGCCAAATTCAAATAGAAATAAAGGTCGCCAAACCATACATAAGGATCCCTGCAGGCTGCATATTGACTTAGTTTTTCAACTTAGTAATTGCTATATTTTATTATATCTTAATTTAAGTATTTCTCATTTACATTTTTCATCTACTTCAGACTATAATTGACAGTGTTGTGGGCTGTGGGCTGTGTGTTTGACAACTTTAATTTACATGATAGCAACTTTTTTTAAATTAAAAATATGGTTCTATAGATTGACTAATGAATAATTAGAAAATATTTCAATCATCCCTGAGTGCTAAGTCAATGGGGTTCCCATAGGAGCAACTTGGGGCACTTAGAATTAATGATTAGGGCATTTAAAGTGAATTTCTGTATTTTTCAAGGCAGCAGTTGCTTTTAAAAATTCCCAAGTTGAGTTAGCCACGAATATCAATCACTTCTATTCAAAGAGAGAATGACAACTTTTAAAGAACACAACTATTTAAGTAAGAAAACTTACATTCCAGAAAATCTCAGGCCATGTGAGCCAAAAAAATGGCTGAATCTTTTGGACTCATCCCTAAAATGGAAATAACAACACCTTAATACTTTCCCAAAGAATTGAGAATATTTTTAATGAAATGATTTTTAAATCAATCCTTCTTAAGTGCCTATTGTGAATGAATAAATAAAAAAACATTAAGCACATACTATGTAGCAAGAAGAATGCAAACCTCTGGGGTTAAAACCATCAAAGCAAAGATAATTTCTACCTTCAATAAAGAGGAGAAAATTCACCAAGGAGAAAGGGGGAAGGGGAAGAATTACATTCAAAGCATAGCTAGGGTCAGGGTATAAAGGAAAATGTAACTCAGATTCTTATAAGGAGAAAATTAGCATCTAATGAGGGGTAAACAGTGTGAACTGTGTCAGAGACAGAGATAAAGAGAGAGGAAGAGAGACAGACAGAGAGAGATAAAGAAAGAGAGAGGGACAGAGAGATATGCATGTATAGATATTTTTATATCAGACCATTTATATGAAATATATATTTATACCATATATGTATACCATATATATATATATATACATATATGTGCGAGTATGAATGTATAGCAGTGAAGAAAGTTGAAGTACATAAATAAGGAATGTAGGTATAGAAAAAGATTTGTGAGAAATCTGAGAAAGGAGACATTATTTATTTATTTGCTCATTCATTCATTTGTTGCTTCTTTATTTGTTTTTTTTTCTTTGTTTTCTTACTTACTTTTTGCCTGGAGTTATCAGAAAAAGTCTTTATGACCAAGGTAGAAACTGAATTAAGTCTTGAAGGTGTGGAGAAACTTCAACAGTTAGAAGGAAAATGATTCTCATATGGGGGACTGTACATGCACTGAAAGAGAGTAAAGGATGATGAAGGTCACAGATCTAGATTGAGAAGAAACCAGCGGTTAATCTTTTTTATAGATGAAGAAACAGGCCCAGAAAAGTTAAATCACCTGCCACAGGTAATCAATAATAGAGGTAAGATATGAACACAGGTTTTCTGAATCCAAGGTAACTGGTTTCCACTTCCTCAAGATAATTTAAAAGAAAGGGATTGTCTGGAAAATGGTTATACGTATATAATATTTCCCTCTATAGGTAAGTTTAGAAAGTTTTGATGGAGCCAGAACATGCAACATCCTGAATGTCAGAATCATGGCAGCTAGGTGGCATGTTAAATAAAGCAGGATGCCTGGAATCAGGAAGATCTGAGTTCAAATTTGACCTCAAATACTTATTAAATGTGTGATCTTGAATATATAACAACTCCTGTATAGTTTATTTTTCTCAAATGTAAAATAAGGCTCACAATATGTACCCTACAAAGTTATTATGATGATAAAATGAAATAATAATATTTATAAAGTGCTTAGCTCATACAATTAAATTTAAGGGATAGGTGAGCTTAAAAGGCAAAAATCATTTATTAAGTACCTAATGTGTTGAGGAAGAATAATCAGAAAGATAATAAGTCAGGATTAGAATTAAGGGACAAAATGTTTGAAGTGGAACTCAGAAATCATCTCCTCTGACCCATGTCCAGATGGGACTCAAGGAATCACAGCCACAGTGTTGAAAGGCATCTTAGGGACCAAGTAATTTTACAAATGATGAAACTGGGGCTCAGAGAGGTTAAATTACGTAGGTAATAAACATCTAAGGCAGGATTTGAACCCAAGTCTTCAGATTATAGGGCTTCCGGTGTGCTTTACACATTATTTCATTTGATCCTTACAATAACCCATTGAGATAGGAGCAATTATTTTTATTTTTATTTTCTAGATTAGGTAATGAACCTAAAAGAGTTTGTGACTTCCCCAGCTACATAGAGCCAGAATATAACCCTAATTTAATCTCTTTTCTATGTGAAAGTCTCTTAAATATGGATGACAGCTATCATGGCCCCAGAAGACTCATCTTCTCTGGGTTTAACATCCCCAGATCCTTCAAATCTACAAATGGGACACATCGTATGATATGTTTCAAGTACAATCCTTCACACTTCTGGTCACCCTCTTCTGAACCCACTCCAGTTTGTTTGTTTGTTTTTTTTTTTTTCTGATGCTAACTGGGCCTTTAAACTCCATCAAAGAAAACATACAGTGCCTTTCAATGTCTGCTGCAGCTGGCAAAAGGGAGAGAGGAGGATCAGATAGAAAGTTAGTAAGCAACTCATGTGAGCATAGTGTTAATAAAAGTCAAAGGACAAAATGACATCTAGAAGCTAAGAACTAGTCAATGATAAAATATATTGTAAAGAGGTCAAAGCAGATGAAGACAGAAAAAAAAATATTGTATATGTCAGCAAGAAGGTCATTAGTGACCTTTGGAAAACCTGTATCAGTAGAGGCAGAAAGGGAAGCCAGATTTTAGAGTTGAGAAATGGGTGAGTTATAAGGAAACATATTGAGGGAATTCCTAAATTCTTTAGCATTCCAAAAAAAATCATGTTTTCTTTCAGCATTGATTCTAGGGTTATATACCTTTGTCAAAATGCTTTAATAGCACTAGGGTCATGATGTTTCCTTGTGGGAAAGCTAGAACCAAAAACCAAATCCTCAGATTCCCAAATCAGTCTTCATTCTGTTAGACCAAACTGCAACAAAATGATTATGTATGTTCTTGGAGATACAATTCTCTCTTAGAACTAAGGGGATTAGAAAGAAATTTTAAAGCATAGACAAAGAAAATATTCCTTAATTAGTCTCTGTAGTTATATGTAGTTCATTCCATCAGTTAGATTATAGATGTTGTTTGCAATTGCATAAAATAAACACTTAGAGCATGGGCAGTCAGAAGACATGGGTTTGAATCTATTATTCTACTTACTAACTTTTGGTCATAGGCAAGCCATTTAATGTCTCTGAGTCTCAGTTTCTTCATCTGTAAAATGTTCAGATTTGGATTTATGGCTTTATAGGTTTCCTCCATCCCTAAATCACATAATTTCTCTGGATTATTTCTAGAAAAATTCATCTTTGACTCAAAATACCATGGACAGTACTATATATAAAAATTTTGACATGGATGACAAGTAACTAGGCCTCTTCAAAACTTCTTATTGCAAGAGGACTATCTTGATCTGAGGCCAGAGGGATTCATGACTCTGATTAAAAGGGAAGAAAACATTCAAATCTATTTGTGAGCATCTTTGATTGGATAAATTGCCTGTTAGTTAGTCTGTCAGATCCACCCTCCCAGAGAACCAAGAATTTCATTACTGAGTTCAGCAACCACTATTGTCAGTAGTCAAATAACACAACACCCTTTGACAGGGGCAATTAATGCAGATTTGTTTATTGGGCTGTGAAATTATCTTTGTGTGTGCCTCTCATTGCCTAGATATACTTCAAAAGAACAAACCCCCAAACCACTTTACTGGAATGATTGCCATCAACATGAATGCCATCAATACAACATTTCAAAAGTGCATATTTTATAAGAGCCTTTCATAGAATTCCTATTCCTTTGTCTCATCATCTTAATTAGACAATGTTGTTTTCTTGAAGCCCATGCCAATTAAGAGCAGGTTTCAGCTGGCTCAAAGTTGGAAAATGTTTAAGTTTCAAAATATCAGTAAATTATATAAACTGCCCAAAGACCATTTTATCATAGTATCAGACACTTAGTGACAGACGCACATGGACCCTAGATAATGACTCTTTGGCCATTGAGATACTTGAAACACATACAAAAAATTGTCCTCAGTCCAATGTAGACCCCTTCTGTTTCTTCTGTGACAAAGTAGTAGAAAATGGACATGGGTTTCTACAAATCATTGTCCTTTGTTTATAAACAATGATTTACCAGTAGGCACCCTTATGCAAGATCTTTGTCTGAGTAATGGGTAGATGGAATGGAAAAAGAATAATTGCATCTATATTGACCTACTCAAAAATGAAACCAGAATTTAAAAAGTCTTAACTATTGATAGGATAACTTACAAATTCACCTGAAATAAAAGAATAATTGAGTTGCTGAAGTTTCTGTACTCATATGCCTAAAGGCAATCAATAAAATTTCAAGATTATTTGGTCAGCTGAGTTGGCATAAAGCTCGTTGGCAAGTAGAGATATTGAACAACATTTATTGTGCTGTTCTACTAGGTGCCAACTACTGTCTCTGGATGGGAGCTAAACCTTTGGCTTCACTGACATAAGGAACTTTCAGGTAAGAAAAATTTCTCTATCAATGTAGACATTTGCTCCACAATTTATAATGAGTTTCATAGAGACGTTTGCCTAGGATCACAAAAATATGTGAGGGGCAAAATTTGAACTCAGGTCTTCAAGGCTTCAGGATTAGCTTTCTATCTACTAAATCATGCTGCTGCCAGTCATTAATAAATGATCTACCATGACTATAATTACAGCTTATATACAGCCTTTTGTAAATGAATAAATCAAAGGAGAAATATAATGAAAATTTTCTAAAGCAATAATATCTGGTAGATATAGTTATTGTGGGTATTATTTTCACCATTATTCAGATAATGAAAATTACTTTCAGAGAAGTTAAGTGACTTGTCCATGTTCATTCAGCTAATAATTGATGGAATTAGGAACTGAATTCAAATCTTTCTGATTACAAATCTAGCATTCTTTCAGTTAAAAAAAAGCATAGAAGTTACCTAGTTGGATAATTAGAAGATAGAAAATAAAGACATAGATATATATTATCTATAGGAAGTAAGAAGAGAGGGAAGGGAAGAGAGAGAGAGAGAGAGAGAGAGAGAGAGAGAGAGAGAGAGAGAGAGAGAGAGAGAGAGAGAGAGAGAGAGAGAGAGAGAGAGAGATTGAATATTCTTACGAAAATTTGGCAAAGTAATGACATCAGAGAGGGAGTGCTCTACACTGCATAGAAATATAGGAAGACAGGGAAATCCGAGTTTAAATTCTTCTTCTGCCCCATGCTTTGTGATCATCAGCAAATCACCTTACTTTTCATTGTCACAGGCAATTCTCCAAGATTAGAAATTGCAAAGAAAGTGCTGAAATGCTTTGGCTTCTAGTTTTCTTATCCTAAGTGCTCTACATAAATAAAATAAGGAATCTGTTCCACAATAATAGTTGTCATTTATGCATCTTATATTTTTAAATAATTATATGTACATAATCTCCATTGAGGAAACAAGCCTATGAGATAGGCATTTTTAAATATTTTACTCATTACACAGATAAGTGAACTGAGTCTCAGGGAAATTAAATGACTTGCCTGTGCTAACACAGTGAATGAGTGATAGCAATGGAATTGCTATCCAGACCTTTTTGACTCTATATCTAGAATTCTCTCCATTACATCATGTTGCTTCTTAAGAGTCTCTTAATTAAATCAATATGGGCACAGAGATGTCTCAGTGGTTAGAGTGCTGGGCCTGGGCTCAGAAAGACCTGAGTTCAAATGTGACCTTATACACTTACTACTTGCACAAATCAAGTAACCTCTGTTCGTCTAGAGGGCAGGTAAATGGTTCAGTTAATAGAACACTTGTTTGGAATCTGGAGAGCTCAAGGATTATTCAAAATTGAGTAATATAAGATGTCAGAACTTATACATTCCTCAGAAGCCTCACAACTGTGCATCTTGTATAATTTTGCTTTTTTTTAAGAAGGAAAGTGAAAGGTGTTTGATATACCAAGTAATGAACATAACGTCATACACAAGAATAAAACTGACTGTATCTAACAGGAAAAGACTACTTAACTATATGCGAGTCATTTCAGAATCAATCAACTGTGAACAGTCAGATCACCGTCTGATTAGAGCAAAGGTGAAAATCAATACCAAATTAGGGGGGAAAGATGATGATGAGAAGAAAACACTGCAGAATTATAACTGCTTAAACTGATGGTTTTAAAGAAATTGTTGAGAAAATAAATGGGAAGTAAATGAAATAAATCACTTCTATCAACAGAGAAGTTTATTAGAGAAGTTAATTAGAGAAGTTTAACTAATTTTAAAAAAAGTTCTCATAATAAGGGAATTAAAAGAGTTCAGAAACAACTTAAGCCAGTAAACACATGATCTACTTGTCAAGCAAAGATAATTTGTCTGCCAAAAATGACACCAGTTTAAAGGAAAAGTTCATTTTCAAAACATTACAGAGAAGGATGAAAAATTATGAAAAATTTCTAACAAGTCAATAAAAGACTGTTGTTATGAAGGAAATGAGTCTAGAGACTTGGTGTAAAATCCAACTTATTGCAATCTGTAAGGCACAGACTGAGAAACAGGAGAGACCACTCTTCAAACCCAGTTCCTGCATAATAAAATGGTAGAAACTACATGAAGAATCTACTTCATGCTGAAAGGAAAGTACTTTATTGACCTCAAATTGATAAAGAATTGTGTTATTTTCATCCAAATAGAATTTGTAGATGTAACTGAAACAACAAATACGTGAAAAACGGAACAAACCTGTTATGGTTAATATAGTGAACAATTCACATTGATGGTGACACCCATATTTCTACCTTTTTCCTTCAGTGCCCAACGTTCTGTTAAGAGAAAATTTCACTTATGAAGATCTTGTTAGAAAGGGTCTCTAGACTTAGCTAAATACATAAAGAAATCCATTATGAAGATGACACAAGTTTAACAGCATACAAAGATATGTTTCCAAAGTATTGCAAAGAGGAGAAAATTTCAGAAGAAAAGCAGACATTATAGATGGGATATTTTTAGGGGGAAATTGTTCCTGGGAAGACATCAGTTCAGCTTTATCCATAAGCCTACTTTCTTATCTATTTTTTTAATGTTCTAGAAATACAATAAGGCTATTCTTGAAAATACAACAAGAGAATAAGACAAAATTTCATAGGCCAATTTCTATATCATTTAGAAATCAAACAAGTGATTGAGAGCAGTGCAAAGCTGAAGAGCCCCTGGTCATTTTTTTAACTATACAATCATTTGACTCAGTAGAACAAATTGAAGTATCACTAGGCTTTTTTTTTTCAAATAAGGTGCTTCTAATTTACATGCTATAGATCACTCAAGTCTATCTAACAGATACAACTACAGAGATAATTTTTTAACAATCTATTGAATATAAGCATAAGGAATGGCATAAAATGGGGGGGCAGAGCTAAGATGGTGGAGTGAAAGGAGGGACTTAGCTGAGCTCTCCTGCAAATTCCTTCAAATACCTCTAAGGGGTGAAACTGAACAAATTCTAGAGTGGCAGAATTCACAAAGAGACAGAGTATGGCAGATATCCTGTCCAGGACAGCCTGGAGGGTGGATGAGAAGGGTCTGTTCCACCAGACTGGGAGAGGAGTGGGAGAGGACAGCCTCAACCCTACTGAGGCTCGAGCAAACCCCAGCAGACCGAATCACCTGTGGCAGTGGTGATTCTGGTGATTCCCAGACCTCTCAATGCAGGACATGGGACTGTAGAAAACTGGGTGAGGTAGAAGTGCAGCCCTGTGCAGGGCCTGCAGCAGTGACAGCAGCTATCCTTGGAGCTATCGGCTCACAGACTGAATGTTTGAAAATCACTTATTTAAACTTCCAGGAGACAAGATGGAAGAGTAAGTGCTCTCATTGTCCCTCATCTACCTTAAAAAATCCAGAGTACTGTCCCAAGAAAAATCCTGGAATAGTGAAACCAGCAGAAAGACAGGTAAGGTATTCTTTTAGCTCTTCCTCCAGAGGCTTAGGGGATTAATGGAAAAGTTCCCTCTGACTGTGGCTGAAGGGAATCAGTACAGAACAGCAAGCCAGCAATAAGCCCCAACTCATCTGACCAGCAGGAGATCCTGAATACCAGGGTAGAGGAGCAGGCAAGTGCCAAAACCAGACACACATCACCTATAGCTCAGCACCAGGTAAAATAATAGACCACTATACTACAACATCCAATTGCAAGCAAAGTCTGGGACAGGGCCCCTGTGCCCCAGAAGCAGAGCCCAAATGTAAAAATCAGGAAAAAAAAAAGGTGAACAAGATTAAAAAAAAATCAAATTAAAAAAAAATTCATGACCACAGAGAAATCTTGGTGACAGAGAAGAACAAAACACAAATTCAGGAGAGGATAGCATGGTCAATATATCTTGAAAGATCTCAAGAAGAATTTTAAAAGTCAAATAAGAGAGGAAGAAGAAAAATTTAAGAATGGCATAAAATGGAAACATAAATTCAGATAAAGTAAGTGTCATGGAACATCTAAATAAGAATAAATAGGAAAAAATAATTACCTGTTGAAGAATATATGTTCTATATATAGTAGTGGTAATTGACAATATTTTTGATCCCTGAAACACTAGAAACTCTTGACTAAATATATAGTCATTTTAAATATATCAGCCAAACCACTCATAGTGAAAAAACAAAGGGGATGACAACCATGAACTGTCAAGATTCTATCATTCTATATTTCAGGTTCTATATTCCCAAGTATAAAATGAAAATTTCACATTCACTTGTTCTAACTGTGGGTTTGGGGATAGAATATGAAAGATATAACTACCAAAATATTTCAACATCAATTGTAATTGATGGCAACTAGCTCTTCCCAGCGAGGGGGCTGGGGGAAGGTTAAAGTTTGTTTCTATAAGTCAGGGTTTTGGGGGGTTTGTGGTGAGGTAAAAGGAACAAGATTCATTAAAATACATGAATCCAAAGTAACCAGATACAAACTGTCTCTAAATATATCAATCATGAATAGAATAGGCAAAGGTATAAATATAAGTTGATATAATTCCTTTTGGTATAAGAAATTGCACCTCATATATTCATTAGACTATTCAATTACTTTTGCCTAAATATTCCATTTTCAGTATAAATATCTTCTTACAGAAGGAAAATCTTGCTCAAGGACTGTAAACTATCAAATGCACTCGAATAAGCAACCTGATTTGTTAAGTTATTAGTATATAGCTACATGCTTTCATATAGCAATAGATTTACTTTGATAAGACTAGGAGAAACTCCTTTGCATCTTCTTCTTCTGCCAAGTCAATAAGTCAGTCAAGTTAGCAAACACTGATTAAGTTCTCAATACATACAAAGCATTGTGCAATGTGCTGGAGACAAATAAAAGCAAAAACATAGTCCTTGTCCTCAAACATACATTCTGAAAAGGCCAGAAAACATATAAAAGGGAGGTGAAAATCAAAGCCTGGTGGTTAAGGAAATTCAGAAAGTGAGAATCAAGAATGGAGAACAGAAAGGAACAAAGGAATAATACGGCTGACCTAGACATTTCCTTTAAATGGAAACCTTGTGAGGAAATAATCCAATGAGATAAAGCAACTGTTAAGAGTGGAGGGGTTTTGTACAATGAGAAGTCTTCCAGAGCAGAGACATCTACCTTCTGAGCAAGGTAGAGAAAGAAATCTAGAGAGTCAAAAGAATTGTGAAGGAAAATAAGAGAATGAACTGCTGAACATTTGTCAACCTAGTCTCATAAGATGTCTGTAGAGGGTTCGCCCAATATTATGAGGGTTTTGTTCCAGATTCCTTAATATTAGCAAGAAATAATAGGCTCATAAAATGTTGACTCGTATTTCCCTCTTGCCACATGATTGCCTTATCTGACTTTCCTATCCTTTGATGCACTTAGCATATCCTTTATGCTTCTTCTTGTTCTTCTCTTTCTTCTTCTTCTGGTTCTTCTTGTTCTTCTCCTTCTGGTTCTTCTTGTTCTTGTTCTTCTTCTGGTTCTTCTTGTTCTTCTCTTTCTTGTTCTTCTTCTTCTGGTTCTTCTTGTTCTTCTTCTTCTGGTTCTTCTTATTCTTGTTCTTGTTCTTCTTCTGGTTCTTCTTGTTCTTGTTCTTCTTCTGGTTCTTCTTGTTCTTCTTCTTCTGGTTCTTCTTATTCTTGTTCTTGTTCTTCTTCTGGATCTTCTTGCTCTTCTTGCTCTTCTGGTTCTTCTTGCTCTTCTGGTTCTTCTTGTTCTTGTTCTTCTTATTCTTGTTCTTGTTCTTCTTCTGGTTCTTCTTGTTCTTCTCTTTCTTGTTCTTCTTCTGGTTCTTCTTGTTCTTGTGCTTGTTCTTCTTCTGGATCTTCTTGCTCTTCTTGCTCTTCTGGTTCTTCTGGTTCTTCTTGTTCTTCTTCTGGTTCTTCTTATTCTTGTTCTTGTTCTTCTTCTGGTTCTTCTTGTTCCTCTCTTTCTTGTTCTTCTTCTTCTGGTTCTTCTTGTTCTTGTGCTTGTTCTTCTTCTGGATCTTCTGGATCTTCTTCTTCTGGGTTCTTCTCGTTCTTGTTCTTCATCTTGTTGTTGCTATTGTTGTTCTTGTTCTCCTTGTTCTTGTTTTTCTGGTTCTTCTTGTTCTTCTTCTTCTCCTTGATCTTCTTGCTCTTGCTCTTCTTATTCTTGTTCTTGTTGTTCTTCATTACAAATATTCAACTGTCTTCTCACTTCCATCACAACTTTCTCCACTGCCATGTGGGTGGTCTACAGCTTTGGTGATCATGGCATTTTATGACTCGCAACCAGACAGTTACTGTCCAAAAACAATCATGTTAAAAGATAAACATTTGTTTCAGGGACAATTTCAGGATCATTAAAAACACAATGGAATGTCCCAAAGGTAATCTATCCTTCTCTCTTGCTCATATTCAATTTGGGGCTTGATTTATGGTCCATTGAAAGTGTCTGTCCAGGAGGGGAGGAGCCAAGATGGCAGAGTAGAAAGATTCACATATGCTAGCTCTGAACCCAGTTCATAAATTACCTGTAAAAAGGAACTCCTAACAAATTCTGGAGCAGAGGAAGCCACACAACAACAAAATGGAGGAGATTTCTGTTCCAGAGAGCCCTGAAAAACTGACACCAAAGGTCCATCATGCACCGGACCTGGAGCAGAGCCCAGCCCTGTCTTGGCCGCACAGCCCCGAGAGGAGCGGGTCTGAGCAGGTTTCAGGGATGGAACTTCCAGTGACCATGAAGGTCCCTCCACCCACAGGTGCTACAGGTCAGTGAGAGAGACTTCTGGGCTGGCCCAGAGGGGAGCAGGGTATGTTCATAACTCAGGCCCCCTCAGGAGGCAGGAGCAGAGGCAACAGCAGACCGGAGCTCCCAGAGTCTTCAGGAGCTCGGGTCCATTGTTGAAAATCTCCGCATAAACCCCCTGAGGGAACTGAGCCATGCAAGGCAGCCCTGCCCCCACATGAGCACCAGAACTTAATCTCACATTGAATAGCAGCTCTGCTGCACAATGAAAGCCCTGAGGCTGGGGGGCAGCATTTGAATCTCAGACCCCAAGCACTAGTTGGGTGGATCTGGAGGTGAGGTGAGTGTGGAAAGGAATCTCAGAAGTCAAATAACTAGCTGGGAAAATGGCCAGAAAAGGGAAAAAAAATAAGACCATAGAAGGTTACTTTCTTGGTGAACAGATGTTTCCTCCTTTCCTTTCTGATGAGGAACAACAATGCTTATCATCAGGGAAAGACACAGATGTCAAGGTCTCTGTATCCAAACATCCAAAATAGATATTCAATGGGCTCAGGCCATGGAAGAGCTCAAAAAGGATTTTAAAAATCAAGTTAGACAGGTGGAGGAAAAACTGGGAAGAGAAATGAGAGAGATGCAAGAAAAGCATGAAAAACGGGTCAATACCTTGCTAAAGGAGATCCAAAAAAATGCTGAAGAAAATAACACCTTGAAAAATAGGCTCACTCAATTGGCAAAAGAGGTTCAAAAAGCCAATGAGGAGAAGAATGCTTTCAAAAGCAGAATTAGCCAAATGGAAAAGGGGTTCAAAAGTTCACTGAAAAAAATAGTTCTCTCAAAATTAGAATGGAACAGATGGAGGCTAATGACTTTATGCGAAACCAAGAAATCACAAAACAAAACCAAAGAATGAAAAAATGCAACATAATGTGAAATATCTCATTGGAAAAACAATTGACCTGGAAAATAGATCCAGGAGAGGTAATTTAAAATTTATGGGGCTACCGGAAAGCCATGATAATAAAAAGAGCGTAGACATCATCTTTCAAGAAATTATCAAGGAAAACTGCCCTGATATTCTAGAACCAGAGGGCAAAATAAGTATTGAAGGAATCCACTGATCACCGCCTGAAAAAAATTCAAAAAGAGAAACTCCTAGGAACTTTGTGGCCAAATTCCAGAATTTCCAGGTCAAGGAGAAAATATTGCAAGCAGCCAGAAAGAAACAATTCCAGTATTGTGGAAATGCAATCAGGATAACACATGATCTAGCAGCTTCTACATTAAGGGATCGAAGGGCATGGAATAGGATATTCCAGAAGTCAAAGGAACTAGGACTAAAACCAAGAATCACCTACCCAGCAAAACTGAGTATAATACTTCAGGAGAAAATATGGTCTTTCAATGAAATAGAGGACTTTCAAGCATTCTTGATGAAAAGACCAGAGCTGAAAAGAAAATCTGACTTTCAAACACAAGAATGAGAAGAAGTATGAAAAAGTAAACAGCAAAGAGAAGTCATAAGGGACTTACCAAAGGTGAACTGTTTACATTCCTACATGGAAAGACAGTATTTGTAACTCTTGAAACGTTTCAGTATCTGGGTAGTTGGTGGGACCATACCCACACACACACACACATACACACACACACACACACACACACACACACACACACACACATGCATGCACACACAGAGTGAATTGAATAGGATGGGATCATATCTTTAAAAAATGAAGGTAAACGGTGAGAGAGAAATGTATTTGGAGGAGAGAGGATGAATTGGAATGGGGCAAATTATCTCTCATAAAAGAAGGAGGCAGGAGACTTTTTAGTGGAGGGAAAAAGAGGAGAGCTGAGAGAAAAACATGAAGTTTACTCTCATCACATCCTACTAAAGGAAGGAATAAAATGCACACTCATTTTGGTATGAAAACCTATCTTACAATACAGGAAAGTGGGGGAGACGGAGAAAAACAGGGTGGGGGGAATGATGGAAGGGAGGGCAATGGGAGGAGGGAGCAATTTGAAGTCAACACTCTTGGGGAGGGACAGAATCAAAAGAGAGAATAGGAGCAATGGGGGGCAGGATAGGATGGAGGGAAATAGAGTTAGCCTTACATAATACAACTATTATCGAAGTCATTTCCAAAACTACACAGATAAGGCCTATATTGAGTTGCCTGCCTTCCCAAAGGGATTGGGTGGGGAGGGAGGGATGGGGAGAAGTTGGAACTCAAAGTTTTAGAAACAACTGTTGTGTATTGTTCTTGCTACTAGGAAATAAATAATACAGGTAATGGGGATTAGAAAGTTATCTGACCCTACAGGACAAAAGAGAAGATGGGGTCAAAAGAAGGGAGGGATGATAGAAGAGAGGGCAGATTGGTGATAGGGGAAATTAGAATGCTCGGCATATTGGGGGGGAGGGGACAAATGGGGAGAAAATTTGGAACCCAAAATTTTTTGAAAATGAACATAAAAAGTTAAATAAATAAATTTATATATATATATATATATAAAGAAAGTGTCTGTCCAATATATATGCACTGATGGATCCTTATGGACTGTCCCTTCAAACAAATATATAGTAGCCTAGAAAACATCCATTCTTTATCCATTTGGTTTTTCCTGCATGAATGGTTACACCAAAATATTTTAAATGATTATCAACTTCATTTAAGATGAAATTGCTGTTCTCCAGGCTGAATGTGATCTGCATACAAAGATAGTGTCTCAATATCTATAGAGCATTCTTTTCTTATTTGGACATTGCACAAAACATACTTTATGACAATAACAAACACTATCAGTGAATCTTTATTACCATAAATTACGCCTTTTATTTCATATGGATAAAATGTTGTAACTGGAAAAAAGTACCTCTATTGTTATATCTTTCAAAAAATATTATAGGATATCAACATAATCACAGGTGTGGAAAGGTATTAAGGAAATATTTAACCTTAAAATCTTTTTTTGGTTATTTTGTATTCAACAAATATATGCACAGTAGGATCATGCATTTTCTCTTATGCCTTGGGCAATTTTTTTAATTCTAAAAATATATTCTACTAAAGATTATTGTCATGAAAAACCTATTACTTTCCCTTCTCATATAATCATCAAGGATGTTCTCCATATATGAGTAAATTATATTTCAGAGATGAAGAAGTAGAAAAGTAGTTACTAATATGACATCTATTGATACGTTCTATAAACAAAAAATCTATATGGCAGTTTTTGATGGGGAAGGTAGGTGGAAAAAAGGATAGAATGTTGGGCCTGGAGTCAGGAAAACTCATCTTCATGAGTTCGAATCTGATCTCAGACTAGCTGTGCTAACTTGGGAAAGTCATTGAAAATTGTTTGCCTCAATAGTCATTTGTAAAGTAAGGTAGAAAAGGAAATGGCAAGCCACTCCAAGATCTCCCAAGAAAATCCCAAATAGTGTTACAAAGAGTCAGGGAGGACCGAAAGATGACGAAGAAAAATTATTGATGTGCTTTGTTAATGAATAGGTATATTCATTATGCATTAGATAGTCATTATATATGTATAAGTATTTATATATATACCTATATGTATGTGTGTATATATGTATGTATACATACATGTATGTATGTATATATATGTACATTGAGAAAGAGAGAGAGCTATACACACATTCATATAATATAGATTTTGAATAAATGTTTCAGACCAGCAGAGAACTGTGAATCAGGGGAGGAAATTAGAATGGTTTGAGAAACTATGGTTAGGATGAGGGTGATTTCAGTCTCATTTTGAGTTGTATGACCCAGAGAAAATCATCTAAGATCTCACCGCCCTAGGAAACTCTCTAATCCTAAAAGCTTTACAGTAGTTGCTAATTTACATAGATAAATTTCCACGTTGAGAGATTCTTATTTCAATAAAATCACCAATTCAGTCAAAAACAAACAAACCAAAACAAAGTACAGTTATGTGTGTGAATTTATATGCCTTGTATCATTGTGTATGTATGTTCACTGGAGTTGAAGGAACACACTGTTGATAAAGAGCTGGCCTGGAAGCCAGGAAGTTCTGACTTCAAATTCAACTTCTGACACATGAAGAATTTTCTGTCCCTGAGTAAGCCATCTACCTCCTCATGGCTCTAGGCAACTCAGCAGATTTAAATTGTAAAGAGGGTGCCGACTTTCATTGGTAAGGAGACATTCATTACCTCATATTTTCCAATGCCAATGAAATTATCTTCATACACACACACACACACACACACAATTTCAGAATGTCAGAAGTGTCAAATTTACAGACAATACAAAAGTCCAATGTAAAAACACATAGCATAATAAGGAATTATTTAATACAAGACATTGTCAAGGGTATCTATGAAAGAGACGTGGTCCCATAACATGATATGGATGAAATGTAATATGTGAGTGCCAGAGTGTTTTTCTATTACCTACAAAATTTTGAAAGAACCAGAGGAAGACTGCCTAAATTTGAGGTAAAATTTCATGTAGGATTTATGGGGGAAATAAAACATGAAAAAGTTGCAGAGGACAAAAAAGAATGGAGAGTTTATATTCTGTGCTGGTAGAGGGAGTATTTATACCAGTGAGATAAATCAGCAATCGACGCAATTATTAAGCTTCTCTTAGAATTCAGACACTGTATTTGGTACCAAAGATGAAAAAACAAAAGACTTAATCTCTAGTTCTAAGCAACTCACATTCTAATAGGTGAAGAAGAAGCGCATGGATAATTATCTATAGAGAAGAAGTAAAAAGAAAATAAATACAAAGAAGTTAAATAGAATGTTGTTTGGGAGGAAGAGAAATAAGAGAAGGGATCAGAAAAGGCTTGAACTGAGTCATGAAGGGAGAGAGATAGTCTATGACTCAAAGGTAAAAAGTGAAGTCAATTCAATGCAAGCACTGTGCTAGGTTGTTTGTGATTCAAAAATAAATGAGATATAGACACTGCCTTCAAGGAGTTCATATTCAAATTGTGCATATAATAATAGCTAATATTTATATACCAGGGATCATGCTAAGTTTATTTTTTCATTTGATATTCAAAAGTACCTAAGGACACAGATGCTATTATTACTCTGATTTTACAAATTAGGAAACAAAGGCAAGCAGAGAGTAAGTGACATAACTAGCAAATGTATATATATATAAATTTGTGCTTCTTGAAAATGAAAGATCTGCCAAGCATTTCGCACTTTTATGAGAAAGAAAAAAATGACATTTTTCTCTCAGTTACAAAGAAAGGGGTGAGAGGCAGCTAAGTGGGAAATAAGGCAACTTTCTCCCCAAAGTTTCATAACTTACTTCAAAGGACTAGATGAAATTCTAATAAATAGGAATCGTCATTTCCACCAAAGCAGGCAAGCTACTATATAAATAGAAATATCACCTCTCTCTTTACCTGTTAATATATCCTAATAAGGTCCTTCCTGAAAAGAGATGAGGCTACTGACCCTTTCGCCTTCAAGCATCTATCTACTTTGATTTATACAATTCCCAAGTGCAATAAGGAAAGGCACCACAAACCTCAGAACATCAAGACAGAGACTCTGGAAAGGATTCGCAGATGTGTGCAGGCTCCATAGCTACTGTTTCCATGGTTACCACAAACTACTCAACCTGCCCATTTCCTTCCTCTCACCCTGTTCCCCCTCTCATTAAGTATAATTTTGTGTAACTACAAAGATTAATAAATCAGAAACTTTTTTATGGACTTATGATTCCTGTGGATGCCTTCAGCCTTATCTCAGTGGTCATTTACTATAACAATTGCACAGTCACAGTTAACTATCCCAGAAAAGCTAACAAAGCTAATCATTACTTTTTCTTATTATTAGGGAGTCAATTAAGGGAAATGCAGAGCCATCACTTTTGAAAATTTACCCTAATCTTCACGCCTACTCACAGAGTCCCTAGCTTCTTTCAAAGCTCTGTTCAAATGCCTATTCCTACTAAAATCTCTTTTCCAATTTACTCAGCTACTAGTACATCTGCCCCTCCAAATTACCTTTTATCTACTTGTATATATTTTGTATTCTCTGATAGCTGCACATGTTCTTTCTCCTGATACAATGTAAGCTATTTGAGTGTAGTGATGTTTAATCCTTGTATGAATAACTGGAATATTGAGCACAGTACTGAACACTTTTTAAAAGAGCTTCATGATTTCAGTGATGCAGGAAGTTCCCGGTAAGGAACCCTGTCCAGTGCAAATGGGGACTTCCTTTGCAATTTATCTTAACAAAGTTTCCTCAAGTGACTTGCCTTTTGTCACATAGCCAATATAGGTCAGAGGTGTAACTTGAAGCCAGGTCTTCCTGAGTCCAAGGCCAGGTTCCTATCAATAAAGGCACTACTCACCCTGGTGACTGGAACATAGCAGACAATTACTAAAAACCTGTTGATTGCTTGATTTGGTAAGTTCTTTTTGCTCAAATCACTCTAGAAATAAATTGGTTATGGACTGCTTCTCATGTTGGGAGTAATAAGGAGTGTGGGAAAATAATGATATCATTAATATCCAATTTTTCCTTATGGGATCTTCAGAAGCCAACATTAACATCTGTTGTATGGCTAGCTAAATTGGGGTTATCTAAATATTCAGAGATTTAAAGGAAAACTAACAGTAAATTGGTAAGAACTGAGTGTGCAAACACCACAATCTTACCTGGATCTCATTCTAATTGCAACACCACTTTTGATGGTCTTCTTAATTAGAATCTTCTTGGATGTTTGCAAATTTTTAAAAGGCAAAATGTGTGCTGTTTTCATTAATAGTTACTTTCATATCCTAAGCAAAATGCTTATGTATACAGAAGAAAAAAATGTAGCTGATGGAACCCTAGGCTAGGCAATGGAAACCCTAACTTGAGTCAGGAGATAAGTTTTCTGTTCTGATACATAAGAAGCATTTTGTAGATAATGTTGAGTTGTTAATTTCAATTCCAGCACAAATTAGCCATGGGACCTTGAACAGTTCAAATCGCTTCAACCCTTCTTAATTTCCTCTTCTGGAGTTTTGGAATACATGATCTTTAAGGTCCCTTCCCCCACTAACATTTTGAGTCTTTAAGGTATTCATGGGCAGACAGACATTTCTATAGCACTAAAATCAGATCACACATGTAAAGAGACAACATGGTGAAATGGATAGCATTCTGGGCTTGAAGAAAGGGAGAGCCAGGTTCAGATCTTACCATATGCTAACCAATTGTATGGGCATGTACAACTCACTTAAACTGTCTTTCAGTTACCCCATCTGTAAAATGGGAATAGCACCTCCCTCATGGAGGTATTATAGTGACAATCAATGAAATAATTTATGTAAAGTGCTTTTAGGATATTAAAGTAAATATGTAAGTGTCAGCTTTTCCAGTACTTCTTAGAATCAAGGTTGAATGTAGACATCAGTATTGGCACTCCTCACAAGTACAGGGAATGCTTTATAGGAAAAAGTTAGAGTAGAAGTTTGCAATGGACTATAAAATAAGCCTCATTAAACTTGTATCTGTCACTTCAAAAGTTCTCTCAACAAATATTCAACATTTGCAATATCCACAATTGATGATCAATAATGATAAATACTTGTTAAATGATTCTGATTTCCTAACAGTTGGCTGAACTTCTGGTTTTCAGGAGGAATGATTTCTTCTATTTATGAAAGCAGCACTATGGAAAACAATTTCCTAACTCAATTTCTTTCCATCTTCCCTCCCACACCTGGAGGTGTAGCTCTCAAGGACTTATTTGAAATATTGGACTTGATTCTCATTATCAGCTGCTAATTACCTGCTGTGAAGAATGTGTTACCTGATAATGACACATTGTAAAACATCTATCGCAGTTTTCTTCAGCACACAAGGATAACAGTATGAAAAATTTTGTTTTCAGCATTTAAAATTGGCACAATAACTTTGGGGTAGCAGGCCAGGTGCTTCCAGTTATATCCAGAAATAGCAAACAAAATGCAGCCTCCCTTCTGCAAAATATCTTCAATTCCAAGATGTTGAGCATGGCTAGAGTTCTGGACTCAGAACCAGAAATACCCAGCCAACCATGTTCAAGTCCTGTCTCAGATATATCTATAGGATGAGTGACCCTGGCAAAGTCATTTAATCTTAAGTAAATCACCTTATCCAAGATGTCACTGCTTTGGTCCTCATTTCATTTACTGGAGTAGATATCCTCCGAGATTCTCTAAATCGATGATGGTATAAACATCTCTGAAGATCAGCTTCCTCATCTGTGTAATGTAGATAATAATAGTACTTACTTCATAGGAATATAGTGATGATCAAACGAGATAATATATATAAAATACTTAAAATACTATATTATAATGAGCTATTATTATTACTTAGTAAAAATGCATTGCTTGTAGGAATTTTGCTTTAAAGATACTCTTCTGAAATAGTTGTTAGACACAGAAAAATATCAGAATCTGTGTAGAGAACTTCCAGAGAGGGTCTTATGGAACTTAAATAGGATTCTCCCCCAGCTCCCAAATACGCACATTGTATTTATGGACCTAAATTAGTAGACATCAATATTTCAATGCATTTGTGGTGGCAAGAGTGTGCATATTCCATCCAATGGCATATCTCATTTTGTGAGTTTCTGGTCCACAATCTCCCATAAGTCCCACCCAGGTGATCCACTCAGCATTCTGAAGAATTTCCTCATGTTTTTCAGTTCAGTACACAGGCTGTCTATCTGCTATTTCTTGTTTCTCAACATGAAGTGGTTTATCTTCTTTGAAAATATGTGTGTGAATACACACACACATGCACATATGTTCATTTAAGAAATATAAAGGTATATACACATACACATATATATGTGTATATATGCATATATAAAGATATTTAGAGAGATGGATGGATAGATACATAGATAGATAGATAGATAGATAGATAGATAGATAGATAGATAGAGATATCTCAAATTAAAGTCAACTTACTTGAGCTAGAGAAGTTTAATGACCTGTTGAAAATTACACAACTAGTAAGTACAAGCCATAAATCAGATTTTTTATCTCTAAGTCTACTTCTTTGTCCTCTAAATTATGACATCTAGATAAGAACAATGGCAGGACTGCCTATCAAAATGTAATATATAGTTCTTAACATTTTGCAGCTGACATTAGACTCCTATTATAGTTATAAACATAGTTTTAAATATCAAACATGTAAATTAAACTGGCAAAACTTAGTTACATCAACATGAAATAAAAAGTAAGAATATCAAAATGCAAAGGGTTACTGCTATGGCTATAAGCAAAATCACCCAGACAAAGCAAATGCAAAGAAATTATAGAAGGATGCTCAAGTAACTTGAACTGGCGAATGGGGACCCAAAAAGCAAAACAATTCACAGCAAGTGGCTAGGGTAACACTCTGGGCACTTTCAGAAACTGACCGAGCTACAGTCACACTGGAAGTATGACTGCGAACAACTTAAAGACAACAGTGGCAGATAAAGCAGACCTATGCATAATCATGTGAGATTGGCGACTGAGTTGAGAGATGAGCAGTCTCAGAGAGAGACCAAGTTGAAGACTACAGCTGCCCTTTGAAATATCAATTACTGTCTTCACCTCTCTGATAAGTGATTGAAGTTTTCACAGCTGTAAGTGATATCCTGGTCCTCTGATTTGAACAAGGGACTCACAGAGACAGGAAATTGCCACATACTATTCTTGATCATAAAAAAGAATGATTGCTTTTATTCAAAGCTAGCATTTTTATATAGCTCTTTAAGGCTTGTAAAGGGCTTTAAATATCTTCTTTCATTTGATCTCTACAACTATCCTATGAAGTAGGTGCTGTTAATATCCATCCTTATTTTATAGATGAGGAAACTGAGGCTGAGAAAGGTTCAGCGACTTGCCCAGAGTCATGCCATTAATACTGAACTGAAAATTCAGAAATCTCTACACTGAGACCTACCTGCCTCTATTTGGAGTAATACAAGGCAGAATAGTTAAATAGAAAGCACACCACAGCATCAGAAAAACCTGGGTCCAAATATCCCCTTTGACACTTAGTACCTATCATCTTGGGTGAATCTTTTAAACTCTCTGTATCCCAGTTTCTTCATCTCTTAAAATAACTGTATTGCACTATGCTCCTGGTAACCTCTAAAGTTCTTTCTACCATTGAATCTGTGAGCTTAAGATCCTAAGCATGTTAGTGCAATAGATAAAATAAAATATAGAGTTTCAGTTATCATCATA